>CM055125.1:195302246-195839746 GCA_029206835.1 Rana muscosa
TCACCCAGGCTGTCCGGGCTCAGCGTGTGCATAACTGGACTTTCCAGCTTGGAAAACCCCCCAGGTCTCAAATGTATGATCTCATTCACCTGAGCAGAAAGTGGCTACAGCCAGAGACTTTGTCCGCACCAAAGATTGTGGAACGTGTTGTAATGGATCGGTTTTTGAGAGCTCTTCCTACTGCCATCCAAAAGTGGGTAAGCCATGGAGACCCAGAGACGGCCGATGGTCTTGTGGATCGTGTGGAGAAATACTTGGCTACAGAGAACCTGACGGCCTCTTCCAGAGACACTCGGACTTTCCACCCTAAGACCAGACCATCCCCAGGGGCGGATAAGAGGATTCCAAGGGGTAAGGGTGGAGAGAGTGAGAGGGTGGGAGCTCTACCCCAAGTTTGGCGAGAACAGCCTGGGAAATCAGCGGCTCAAGAGGCGGCAAGAAGGATCGTTTGCTACCGCTGCCGGCAAGCGGGACATATTGCAGCCAATTGCCCGGTTGTGGAGGAACCCATGCAGTGTGACTTTCTGACGGGCAGACGTCAGTCGCTGTGTGCGACAGTCGCATGCACTGCCATTCGAGGAACTGAGAAACATTTATGCAAAATGTGTGTTAATGGTAGAAATGTTGTGGTATTGCTGGATTCAGGTAGCCTTGTGACCCTGATAAAGGCTGAGTTAGTTAAAACAGAGGTCTCTGGGAATAGCAAGGTAGCTGTTATTTGTGTGCATGGGGACACCCGAGAGTATCCAGTGACTACAGTGTGTTTCGAGACCCCCAAAGGTACCCTCTCTCATCCAGTGGGCTTAGTATCTCAGTTACCGTATGACGCCATTGTGGGAAGGGATTTTCCGAAGTTCTGGGAACTGTGGGATGATCCTGAGCCCCCCACTGGTGCCCCTATGTACCAGGAATGTGATAGCCAGAACTCCCCTGAGAGTGGTGAGGACTCTCCGGAATTTCCCTTATCAGTATTGGCAGGGGAGACTCAAGAAACTGGAGAGGAGCCCACCTCCTCAGACGAAAACCTACCGTCTGTGGAGTTTTCTGATCTTGAGGTTCACAGGGAAAACTTTGCCACAGAACAGTTGAAAGACCCCGCCCTAATAAAGGCACGGGAAAACGTAGTGAAAATAGATGGCGAGTTAGTGAACCCAGATAATACCTGCACTTACCCATACTTCAGCGTAGAGAAGGACCTACTGTATCGGGTGGCAAAAAGGGCAGAAGAAACCGTTGAGCAGCTTGTGGTGCCCAAACCTTACAGGAAGTTGGTGTTGGAGTTGGCCCATGGGCACATTCTTGGAGGTCATCTGGGGACAGAGAAAACCCGAGAGAGGGTATTACAGAGATTCTATTGGCGGGGGGTGATGAAGGACATAGAAAATTATTGTTCCTCCTGCCCTGTGTGTCAGAGGTCGGCCCCGATGCCACATTTCCGTAGCCCGCTGGTCCCTATACCCATCATTGAGGTCCCGTTTGAGAGGATCGCCATGGATTTGGTAGGTCCTATAATCAAGTCCGCTAGGGGGCACCAGTACATATTAGTTATAATGGACTATGTCACCCGTTATCCAGAAGCGATCCCTCTCCGAAATACCTCGGCCAAAACCATAGCCAAAGAGCTATCTCTTGTGTTTAGCCGGGTGGGTATTTGTAAAGAACTGCTTACGGACCAAGGTACACCCTTTATGTCCCGGGTTATGAAGGAGCTGTGTAAATTGTTCAAAGTGACGCAATTACGTACATCTGTGTATCACCCCCAAACCGATGGGCTGGTTGAAAGATTCAACAAAACCCTAAAACAAATGTTGAAGAAAGTGGTGGATAGAGATGGAAAGGATTGGGACTGTCTACTTCCTTATCTGATGTTTGCTATTAGGGAGGTGCCCCAATCCTCTACGGGATTCTCCCCCTTTGAGTTACTGTATGGGAGACACCCAAGAGGGCTGTTGGATATTGCCAAGGAAACTTGGGAAAGTGAGAGTTCTCCCCACAGGAGTGTGATTGAGCATGTCGCCCTGATGCAAGACCGAATTGCACAGGTAATGCCCATCGTGAAGGAACATTTGGCCCAAGCGCAGTTAGCACAGCAGAGAGTGTACAACCGTGGAGCCAAGACCCGTACCTTTTCCCCGGGGGATAGGATACTGGTACTTGTCCCTACGGTTGAAAGTAAATTCCTTGCCAAATGGCAAGGCCCCTGCGAGATAATGGAAAAAGTGAGCGAAGTGAATTACAAGGTCAGACAACCAGGAAAGCGAAAGCCCGAACAGATCTATCACGTTAATCTGTTGAAAGCCTGGAGGGATAGAGAGTCCCTAGTCGCAGACACTTGGTCACCAGCTCAAACTGGTTGCGTGATTCCTGAGGTTGGAATAGCAGCCACCTTGTCACAACCCCAACAACAGGAGGTTAAGGAGTTTGTGCTTCGCAACAAGGAGGTATTCTCTGAGCTGCCGGGACAAACATTTGGGGTAGAGCATGACATCATTACCCCGCCCGGTGAAAGGGTGAAGTTAAAACCCTATCGGATCCCAGAGGCCCGACGGGAGGCAATACGGGAGGAAGTACAGAAAATGCTGAACTTAGGGGTGATAGAGGAGTCCCAAAGTGATTGGTCTAGTCCCATTGTGTTGGTACCTAAACCGGATGGGAGCTGGCGATTTTGTAACGATTTTCGTCAGTTGAACAAAGTTACAAAATTTGACACCTACCCCATGCCACGTATAGATGAGTTGATCGACCGGCTGGGAACAGCCCGATACATGACGACTCTTGACCTCACAAAAGGGTATTGGCAAATCCCCCTGGCCAAATTGGCCAAAGAGAAAACCGCATTTGTAACCCCAGACGGGGTGTTCCAATATAAAAGAATGCCGTTCGGGTTATAGAATGCGCCGGCCACATTCCAGCGGAAAATGGACCAGATGCTGAGGCCCCATCGGAAGTATGCTGCGGCTTACCTGGATGACGTAATTGTCCATAGCACAGATTGGGCCTCACATCTGCCAAAAGTGCAAGCAGTCCTGGACTCTGTTCGGGAAGCGGGGTTTACGGCTAACCCCAAGAAGTGTACCATTGGGCAGGAGGAGGCCAAATATCTTGGGTACACCATTGGGAGGGGAGTAATAAAACCCCAACTCAACAAAGTCGAGGCCATCCAGAGTTGGCCACGTCCCAACAGCAAGAAGCAGGTACGAGCCTTTCTGGGAATCGCTGGGTATTATTGGCGATTCATTCCCCACTTTGCTTCTAAGGCTGTGCCCCTAACCAACCTAACGAAGGGGAAAGGGTCGGTCATGATTAAATGGACCCCCCGAGGCTGAGGCAGCATTCCAATTCTTGAAACAAGCCTTATGTAGCCAGCCAGTGTTGTACTCACCCGACTTCTCTAAAGACTTTGTCGTACAAAGTGATGCGTCAGATGTGGGGTTAGGAGCAGTATTGTCCCAGGTCTGGAACGGGGAAGAGCACCCAGTCATTTACCTCAGCAGGAAGTTGAAGTCCCATGAGGTAAATTACTCCACCGTTGAAAAGGAGTGTTTAGCGGTGAAGTGGGCTCTAGATTCCCTTCGGTACTACCTGCTAGGTAGGCACTTTGACATGGTTACGGATCACGCTCCGTTAAAGTGGATGGCTCAAAACAAGGAAACAAATAGAAGAGTGAATAGGTGGTTCCTGGCCCTCCAGGAATTCAACTTCACAGTAAAGCATCGCCCTGGCGTTCAAATGGGGAATGTGGATGCTTTGTCTCGAGTACATGAATGCCTGATTGCTGGTGTTCCAACCCTGAGGTTAAAACAAGAGGGGGGGGGGGTATGTGACAGCAGGAAGGTAAAGTCACCTGGTTGCATCCAGGGGGGTAGATATATTTCGCCCAGATTCAGGCTTTACGCCGACTTATACAACTAGGTGGAGAGTTGTATAAGCCCAGCTAAGGCTAGTGGGCTCATGGATGACTCATACCTCTAGGGAGAGTGTGGGGCGTCGTGCAGACAGGGAGTTGATGAGACCAGCTGAAGCTTGTCAGCTCATTTAGGCCTCTATAAGAACTCCCAGCTCCATTAGATGTTAGCTCATGCCTGGACCCAGACCTGTGTGGACTGTCTAGGGAGAGTGAACCCCTGTGCGGTGAGACAAAGCCTGTGTGGCTATTTGCTTGGACATTTAAAACCAGGGACTTAGGGACTAGGACAGCACTAGGCTGATCCCAGTTGTTAGTTAGGAAACCTGTATGTTTAGTCAGAGGTCAAGTTGACCAGGATTTATTTTGTTTATGTTTCTTTTGGCTTTGCTGTGTTTTGTCACTGTAAATAGAAAATAAACCGCACCTTTTTTTTGATTTTGAAAACCACAACCTCCGTTTGCTGGGCCTGTTTTTGGGTGGGGAGCCCATCCCGGGGGTCACACACACCCGCTGCCGAGCTAACCCCCTCACAATATATATATATATATATATATATATATATATATTTGGGCTGTGGAAATTAACTATTCCTCGATTAATCGATTACGTTTTTTGATCAATCAAAATTCTTTTGATCGATCAAAATCCCGGTTCTTCAGGGAGTTCCGTCGGAGATTCGGTGACGCCACAGACACCGGCGGGTCTTGCCGTGTCCATCTGAAGGGCTCCTTTGCTGTCCCTTCATATCTGCATGCCGGCGGGACCTTACTATCTGCCACACGCAAGGGCTGTTACACTTCCCTCTATCACTTCCCTCTATCAACCTGGGATTCTACAGCCCTCCACTGGGAGTTGTGATGGTTCCCTTCACGGGACATCTACATGCCGACGGACTGATGATAACCCCTATTCATCTGGATTCAGCAGTGGTATCCTTGTACACATTTTTATACCAGTATCATACTTAGCTACATGTTTTTATGACTGCTTTTGCTACCGTTTGGTATTACTCGCACCATTTTTACAGTTTATGTAGCTACATCGATTTTATCTCCAGTGCAATGTTTATTTTGTTACCTACTTGAAGACCATAAAAGTTTTAATGCTATTCCCATCGAGCGCTCCCTTTGTGTGTTTTTTGTATCCTGCTATCCATTTTTCCAGTGGTTGGTAGCTGCACTGGGAATCAGCCTGCAAGGAGATCAGCTAAAAGTAGTTGGATCTGTATGTGCGTTATTATTAATCAAAATTAGTCGATTAAAAAAAAAATCGATCAATCGAACACAAAATTTTTAATCAGTAACAGCCCTAATATATATATATATATATATATATATATATATACATATATATATATACATATATATATATATATATATATCGATACCCCCAGTTAAGAGGGCTTGCCTTGATTGTTTCGGGCCCTGTAGTGCACCGCTGTCAACCCCTGGCAATCGGCTCTAACCTCTCGTGGCACAGTTAGTAAAGGGGATGATAGAATTGCAATCACTCTAATATTCTCTGACACAATCCCACAGTAAGGCAAACCGTAATTGTATAGACCAGTAAATGACACTGACAACCAATATACTTAACTCCATTATTTTACTGTTGGTAAAGGTTAAAATGATAAAACAGTATGCAATGTCACATGCAGAGCCCTGCAATATGGGTATAGTTATTAAAACATTAAGCGTTCAGCAATATGATAGACAGTTTAACAGACCTCGCTGCAGCTATCCTCCCTCTTGAGCAAAATGGCATCCAGCAATGTCCTATACTACCCAGTCAGGCCTGACTATGATTTGGGTATAGTTCTGTGGAAAAATCTTCGCTAGCAAAACACGGTGGTGCACTTTCAGGAACAACTGTAATCCAACAAAGAAATGATGATCGGTAACTTTGTAATGCCAGGGAGACTAGTAACCCAGTTCAGCAGATAGTCTCCCCAGAGTGTAACTGTTATCACTGTGATGGCCCTGAATAAAGTTAATGGGCCTAAAGATATTGTAATGTAGCTCAGAGCAGGTGCTCTCACCCGACCGGACTAGTCCTTGTCCGTTACTTTTGTTACTGTGACTCGCTTCACAATGTCCGTGACACCCGGGTCTTCGGTCCTTCTAATGACCGTACTCAGCAACAGGATCAGACGCTCCGCAGGCTCCTCGGTGGAGCGGAAGGCTCTTTGGAAAAGCACAAGGCCCAGGCTTCAGGCCTTGTACACACAGCAGGTCAGCACAGGGATCCTCTTGCTGGGAGGGCAGTGTCCCAAAGAGAAAGAAACTGGGGGCCGCCTCTCTTAGAAAGTCCACCCCAGCAGTCTTTGCACGGGGCAATGCACCCTGGGTGCCTCAAGGTGTACTGGGTACTGTAGTCTCTTGAGGTTTAAAGGGCAATACCCCGCTACACATATAATGTATGTATGTGTAACACACAGACCCCACTTTTCTCCGCCGATAGCGGGGCACACCTGTTACTTGCCCGGTTAACCCTCTCTATATATATATATATAGAGAGGAGCGAGCGGTGTTATTGTTGAGTCTTGCAGCAATTACCTCTCTAGAGTGGATCCCTTCTCTCCGTTGTCTTGACAGAAATCTTTCATAATAAGGCCAATGTCCACAAAGGAGTAAAACCCAAGCAGCAAAGTTTTACTCTTTTATCTTTGCAGTGAACTTGAATAAAGAGTTGGAAGATGAGAGAATTAAGGGAAAAAAGTTCAGGCACGCAACACCTAGAGCACAGTGTTAATCTTTCCTTGCCACTCAAGCCTGAGTGGGTATTGCTCACCTGGATTTTCCCTTTGAAGAGCGGTCCTAGCAGCCGGGATGGAGCGCGGATAATAGAGACGATGAATCCCTCTTTAGGCGAGTTTCCAGGCCTCTTCCAGAGACAGCAGTACCGTCGTCCTCTGGGACTGATCCTCCTCTGCACTTTTTTCCTAAAGGTGGGCTCCCTACAAGTGGGCAGCCTGGGATTCTTCTCTGAGGTGTAGGCCCTTGCCAGCAGAGCTGGGCCTACATTGCAGCATCGAAGCCTCGGGCTGAAGGTGCCCGAGGCCCAAACACACTCGCGCACCTCGTGCAAAGATCCCCTGGAACGCCCAACGTCAATGGCGTCTGCCCCTTATGTACCCTCTCGCAGCATGCACAGCGGGTTGACCACACCCTTTGCACAGCTGCCGAGAGAGGACACCCAAGGTGCTGTGATACCCCTCTTGGATCACCTATGCCGGCGGTGACAGTGCCACCTACAGGCAACAGAGAACACTACAGCAAGGCAGTATCGCACCCAGAGCAGAAGCAATAATGAATCAGTGATTGATCTGAGCCCAACTACCGGCTCAGACTACCCCTAAATTTTCACATAGCGTCCCCAAATATTGGGGGGGGGGGCTACATTGTGTGTGTGTGTGTGTATGTGTATATATATATATATATATATATATATATATTACACACACACACACACACACACACACGGACACACGGACGGACATATAACATGGACAAAGTAAGTACATCACTTAAAACACCACTTAAACCCATGACATTAGAAGTGTTCCGAATTATGTGCTAAAGATTAGAACCACTTTCAGGACTGTGCAGGTAGAACTGTTTCATATAAACCTCAGTCATCTAGTATCTGGTGTTTTCTTTGCTATCGGCATGTGTAGTGTCATTGCACCAAGATCCATAGAGCTCTCTAAGGCTCCCCAAATGATTTCAAATTAATCTTTCCACTGTAAGGACAATAATCTACAAGTAGTGTAGATTTCAAACTACTCTTAATTCGTCCAGGACTGGCCAGCCCAGTATATTCTAACCAAGAGCTTACCATGTGATCCTAAAATAGATATCCAAGAGCTCCGAAATTTCATTGCAATAGTTGGGGGTCAAAGTGCATCTACAATCAGAGATTGCACCAATTCAACCTTCATGAGGGGTATATTGGGGAAAAAAGACTTTGCTATGGAAAAAAACTTAGAACATGATTACAGTTTGCCATCGAACATGGAGGCAAATACCAGGCCTTTTGGATCAATGTACTAAAGACCGATCAGTCAAAGATAGAGTTGTTTGCTCACAGTAACAGTAGGTGTGTTTGCTTCAAACCGAAGACAGTATTTCAGGAGAAAAAACTCACAGCAACTGTGAAGCATTGTTTTGGAATTATTTTGGTTTGGGGTTGCTTTGCTACTTCAGGGTCTGGGCAGCTCACAGTCTTCAAGTCAACTGAACATTCTGCATCATATGAAAGTGTGCTTGATGAGAATATGAGGCCACGTATTCCAAAGCTGACGATGAACTGGAAATGTCTTTCAACAGGATAATGATCTGAAGCACACCTCAAATCTACCAAGAAAATTATCAAAAGAAAAGAAATGGAGGGTAATGGACTATCCTTGTCAAAGCCCTGATTGGATTCCCATTTAAATTTTGCAGGGGGATTTTGAAGCCTGCAGTTCATGTAAGAAAACCCAAAAACATCTTGCAACTGGCTTGCTGTCTCTTCTCCACAATGTTGGCTACTGCAGAGCTGCTGATCGAATATAACCCTCTCAAAGTTTAACCATTCTCCAAGAAATACAGCCCTGAAGAAGGGGGAGGCAATTCCCCCGAAACGCGTTGGATCTACTTGTTTACTTTTATCTTCAATAAACAACTTTAAAATGTATCAACCTTCTTTTTGGACATTGGGCGCTCCTCTCCAATCACCAAGGTGTTCACTGCAGTAATGCCTCCATTGTTGTTATCAGAAAGGTAGCAGTCCCTAGACCCCAACAGAGTCTATCACTTACCACCTACAATTGGGATACAACTAGAGCTGCAACTAATGATTATTTTGTCTGTCGACTAATCTATCGATTATTTCTTCAATTAGTCAACGACTATAACGATTATTTTTACTTAATTTTTTTACTTAATCTAGTGTGTTCTTTTTGTGATTAGCTAATTAATCCTTTGGATAACTTTACAAAAAATGATAAGTACAACTTCTAATATAATATTTCAACTTTTATTACATTTTTTACAAAAAATACTTCAATGTGGTTGAAGTTTTTACAGTATACAAAATAAAGTGCCAAAAATAAAATGTAAACAACACTTTAGCATCAGGCATGAAAATGCCATATAAATTCTGCCTAACACTTTGCAAAAGAGGCATCTACGTCATCTCCCCCACTGTAATATCCACGTCATCTCCCCCAATGTAATATCCACGTCATCTCCCCCACTGTAATATCTACGCCATCTCCCCCACTGTAACATCCACGTCATCTCCCCCACTCACTGTAATATTCACAATCTCTCCCACTCACTGTAATATCCACAATGATTGTGGATATTACAGTGAGTGGGAGAGCTTGTGGATATTACAGTGAGTGGGAGAGCTTTGTGGATATTACAGTGAGTGGGAGAGATTGTGGATATTACAGTGAGTGGGAGAGCTTTGTGGATATTACAGTGAGTGGGAGAGATTGTGGATAATACAGTGAGTGGGAGAGATTGTATAGTGAGGGGTGCAGGGGATGTCTGTACTGTATATGGTGAGGGGTGCAGGGGATGCCTGTACTATATATGGTGAGGGGTGCAGGGGATGCCTGTACTGTATATGGTGAGGGGTGCAGGGGATGCCAGTGAGGGTGAGGGGTGATGACGTCAGCGCGCACCTAGGCAGCCGCCGCCGGGTGTACCAAGATGGCCGCCGCTCTGGAGCTAGGCCGAAGCCACGGCCTTTCCTAAGGCCGAGGCCGCGGAGCGAGTAGTCAACGTTTTTCACGCATGTCATCGAAATTTCGTAGTCGTAGCAGCTCTAGATACAACCCATTCAAAGCAATTCCTTGTAGACCCTCCACACAGTAACTTGCCGCTAGGCAGCCCTGAGCGGCATCAGTCCAGCGCTGTCTTCCACTCAAACTTGATGCCCATCAGTGACTGGTGGGCAGTTATATAAATACTTTATGTAATTTACACTGTAGGAGCAAAACCAGCTTTTGATACCAATGCCATACTTTTTCAAAACTACACCATTATATCTTTTGATATTTTTGTTAAATTATTTAAAAATATTTGTTTTTCTTGTGTTTTTATTCGAGTACTTCTTTCACATGACCATGCATTTGTGTGTAAGTAATTTATACATATTATGCAATCCTGAGTTTATCGAAATGGCATAGGTGGGGTAGTAATGGGGCAATACTATGTAAAAAAAAAAAACTCAAAGAAAAAATAATATAGCGTATACAATTGCGACACAAGTCATATTGTAATTGAATGTTATTAAAAAAAAATCCTTTTTAATCTGTAACTCTGGAATTTTCTGAAAATGCAATGTGGCTACCTGGAGGTGTTCTGTACACAAGATATGTACAGAACACCCCCCAGAAACATAATTTCCTGCTTGTGTGATTGGCTCACCAATTTTCTCAAGTCTCCCCTAAGATACAAGTCAGATTTCAGGCATCTCCTGCAACAAAATATTTGGTGAGCTACTCCCAATAGGAAATCAGGTCTAAAGGGATGCAGGCCCAGCAGCTTTCCTTAACCGATTGATAATTATGAAACCGCTCCCATTAGATCCACATGGATACAGACAAACACACAGGGATTTCTTCAGAAAAATCTTGCGTACAGACGATCGGACATTCCGACAACAAAACCGTGGATTTATCTCCAACGGATGTTGGCTCAAACTTGTCTTGCATATACACGGTCACACAAATGTTGTTGGAAATTCCGAACGTCAAGAACGCTGTGATGTACAACACGCACGACAAGCCGAGAAAAATGAAGTTCAATAGCCAGTGCGGCTCTTCTGCTTGATTCCGAGCATGCGTGGAATTTTGTGCGTCGGAATGTGTACACACGCTCGGAATTTCCGGCAACAAGTTTTGTTGTCGGAAAATTTGAGAACCAGCGCTCAAACATTTGTTGTCGGAAATCTTGACAGCAAATGTCCGATGGAGCATACACACGGTCGGATTTTCCGACAACAAGCTCACATCGAACATTTGTTGTCGGAAATTTCAACCTTGTACGCGGAATAACAAAAGGTAGGAATTTGCTATTGTTTGTTAATATCCTTGTAATATACATTTCCTTGAAAAAGTATTCATACCCTTTGAAATTTTCCACATTTTGTCAGGTTGCAAACAAAAACGTAAATTTATTTTATTTGGATTTTATGTGATAGACTGAGGCCTCGTACACACGACCGATTTTCTCGTCGTAAAAAACACGTCGTTTTTTTCGACGAGATTCTTGTTAAGCTTGTCGATTTTCTCGTCAAGCTTTCTATGCGTACACACTGTCATTTTCCAATTTCCTCGTGGTTCTCTGCGCTCACGTCCAGCACGTACGACGGCACTATAAAGGGGAAGATCTTTTTTCTTGGCGCCACCCCTTGGGCTGCTTTTGCTGATCTCGTGTTACCGCGTGTGAAGTAAAAGTTTGGGAAGAGACGATTCGCGCTTTTCAGTCTTCGTACTTTTCAGATCGTTTTCTGCCGTTCAGTTTGTGCTTGTGGGTTCGTATCTTGTCTTTCAGGGCGTCTAGGCAGGTCGTATCTGTTTTACAGTGCGTTCTTGCCTGTTCGTTTCTGAATTTCAGTTCGTTATTCATAGGCCTTGCTGTTCTAAAGTGCGTTCTGTTCTGTACGTTCTGATTAGACGACCGTTTCCTAGCCATGTCGCCTGGACGTTCTCGTCGTCGAGTTCGTGCTGTGCGTGCGCTTGGTGTTGGTCTGCTTGTTTTGGACCAAGACCAGTCCATGAATGGTGTGAGGAGGAGTTCATGGACCAAGAATTGGTTGCTCCAGCGGGACCAATTCTGCCACATGCCTCTGCTGCGGGAGATCGTCGAGAATAATCCTGAGGACTACAGGAATTTTCTGAGGATGTCTGACCCCGTTTTTCAGGAACTGTTGGCTTTGGTGTCCCCCTATATTACCAGGAAGGACACCGTTATGCGGGAAGCCATCAGTGCTGAGCAGAGGCTCATCGCCACGTTGCGTTACCTGGCGACAGGGAGAAGTCTTCAGGACTTGAAGTTCACCACAGGCATCTCCCCCCAGGCTCTGGGCCTCATAATCCCAGACACCTGTTCTGCCATTATACAAGTCCTGCAGGAGGACTATATTAGGGTAAGTTTTCTCCCTTAACATCACATTTTATGTATTACATGTATGCTAATGTATTGTATTTCTTTCATCCTTCCCTAATTACCATGATTGTAATATGCTGAGAATGTCCCCTTTGTCCCCATGCATGTTGGAAGCTTTAGATTGCCCCTTTTTTATCCTCCCTAAATATTTCCCCTCACTAACTTTTCCAGCAGGGGCGCCTGTTGCTCCAAATGTTGGGGGGTTCCAACCCCAATTTCGGAAATAAACTTCCTCCTTTTTTGCTCTGTTGCCTAATAAACGCCCCCAGTTGTCCCCTCCAATGCAGCCATTTTGTTCCCTCAAATGCAGCCATTTAGTCCCCTCTAATGCAGCCAGTTTCCCCGCAGCCCTGCACTTACCTTCTTGTGGTCAGCGCCATCCTTCTTCTGTCCTTGATGTCTTCTCCTTCCCTTCATGTTGCATCAGCCAATCATGTTACCATTAAACAGACTTGGTGAACATGATTGGCAGAGCAGCCTGTCAGTGTTTACACAAGGAATGCCCCCCTCCTTGCGTCCCCGATTTTTCTTTGAGGAAGCCAATTACATCCCTCAGGTTGTAATTTGCAAGACTATTTTAATACCTGTTTCTGCTCTGCAATTTTAACCCCCTAAATGCCGCAATTATTCATATGTCGGTCGATTTACAAGAGGCCATCCACCTGAATAGTGTGCGGCATAGACAATACATAGGTTCATGCAACGCATGAACCTATGTATTGTTCTGAGTGATGGGCACAGGAGAGAGGGGACAGTGCTCCAGCGCCCACTCTGGACGCACCGCCACTGCAATGCTATCCTGTGGCCAAACACATCTCCCCCCCCCCCAAAATAATTTAGTAATGGCCCATCAGAGGGGGTGATGAATATGATAAATGAGCCTTCCATTATACTTTTTTTACACACCTTAATAAACGTATAATTAGATTGATGTTGGTCTCTAATTTTTTGGGATAGAATTTCCTTGTAATGTATGCCTTTGTTTTTCTAATATTATTTCATCTTGTTTCACTCCACAGCTTCCTTCCACGCCACAGGAATGGCAGACTGTGGCATCGGAGTTTGCCACGCGGTGGGACTTCCCCAACTGCGGTGGTGCCATAGACGGGAAGCACGTCCGCATCGTGCCGCCACCCCGTTCTGGGTTCTACTACTACAATTACAAGGGGTTTCATAGCATTGTGCTGATGGCGGTGGTGTCAGCACGGTATGAATTCCTCTATGTTGATGTAGGGAAGAATGGCCGGATGTCCGATGGGGGATCCTTCATCCAGACGGAGTTTGCCCTCCGTCTCCAGAGTGACGACCTTGCATTGCCACCGGATGCAGGGAATATTGAAGGACTCCCCTTTGTTTTCTTGGCTGATGAAGCCTTCGGACTCGGACGGCATCTTATGAGGCCATTTCCACAGAGGACCCTGACCTGAGAGAAGAGTGTGTTCAATTACCGGCTGGCCAGGGCCCGAAGAGTCGTTGAAAATGCCTTCGGCATACTGGCCAGCCGGTTCCGCCTTTTTATGACTTCCATCCACTTGGCGGACTACAAAATAAACTATGTAGTGTTATGCTGCTGTGTGCTACACAACTTTCTGAGCCAAAAATCTAATTCCTATATGGCCTCAGTTTTGCCAGAGGCTGGACTTTCCCCTGCAAATCCCCTTCCGGGCCTGGAATCTGCCCGTCTTGGCTTGCCCCCCCAAAATGCCCGTGTGGTTCGGGACAAATACATGGAGTATTTCACGGGTAGGGGGGCAATTCCTATGCCAGCCTATGTCTAAGTATCCCAATAAAAATCTTGTTTAAACCTTTAATTATTTGTTCTTTCCTGTCTCCTAGTTTGTCTTTGTGCATTTGTAGTGGCAAGTGTATTTTACTTTAGTAAATAACAACCAATTTCACTATGTTACCTTACAAAAGAACCAAATAAGCTTAGAGAGTATTATAAAAAGAAGCTACACGTTGTTTGTGGTCAAATATTTTACTCTCTGCACATTCTCTTTTTTAATTTTTTTTTTGTTTTACTTTGGGGTTGGCCTGGCCACAACCCGGCAAATTTTGGCTTATGAAAATACAAAAATATCACTTGCATTTCTAAAATTACAACATTGGATACCTCTGAGCAATCTGAGACATTCAGTTACACAAACTATGTCTCTATGTGCCCGTCCTAATATGGGGTCCTGCCACCCCTTGCCCAGCCAAAAATTCAATATGCACACATTTTTACTTTTTTGCAAATAGGAAGTTTACAATCCTGATCCCTATTGTCAACATGTGCTATCTGCCATCAGGGGTGATCAATGGACGTGTTTTGGGGGTGCATCCCCTTCCTCAGTTCACCGACTTTTGATACGAGGAAGGGGTTGCACCCACAAAAGACGTACATGGATATCCCCTGATGGCAGATAGCACATGTTCACACACTGTGTGCATATTCAATTATTGGCTGGTTTGTTACTCAAAAAATTATAAAAAAATATAAAAACAAACATGTAAAAACAAATGTGTTTGGATGGCTTATTGAATTCTCCCCAAAACATCGAGAATGTCTTTAAATGTTTGTTCCATCACATGGATTCTTTGTTTAATTAGGTCCAGTTCCGTGCTACATTCCATCACTTGCTGGATGAGGCGGAGGGCACTGTCAGCAGAGAACCGTGTGCTATCCTTCACAACATTTCCATCCCCTAAAAACCAAAAAAAAAAAATTAATAAAACTCTGCAGGCCTACCTCGCTTACCTTAAGCTGTGGTGTCAGATACTGACCTGTTGTGGTGACCAGATCCACAACGTCATCCACCTCTCCTTCCTGCACTTCTCCTTCCTCCACCTCAACTTCCTGCACATCTTTCGGTTGTGGATCTTTGGGAGTTTGGGGTTGCTTCGAAGTTGTGGGGTGCATGTGCTCCCTGGAGTGTCCTCCTCCCAGTCTTCTCTCCCCTATGAGAATAAAACCAAAGGTCTATTTATCACACTGTAAAAATCTCATTGTTAAACTAAAAACAGCCTAAATTGTTTGGAAGTGGGGTACAAGTGTGTGTTTGTGCGGAATTTAAAGAAGAATGCATTATTTATGACCCCAAATATGTTTAGTATTCACATTTGGATGTAATTTTTTGGACATGGAGGCACCACAAATAAACTCTGATGCACCTGTGTGGGACACCCAAAAAAGGCGGGTCTGGTGGCCCACACTATAGTGCTCCAAAGTACAGATGTGGAAGCAGCTGCTGAGTGTCCTCTCCTTTACACTGATAAAAGTTTGCATTTCATTCTCCTTACAAACACATCATCTAGACTTAAAAATTATCCACAATACTTGATCAAAAATGGCAGATGTCTAATTACTTTTGTGGCTCTTAAATAAGCCAAAACCGCGGATAGTGGCCGAACGAAGTGTTGGTAACGTAACCAACGATTACTGTGCCCAACCTAGTTCAAAAAATTACATTTTGGAAGGGAGTCCAATATGATAAAAAAAAAAAAAAAGTCAGTTTCTAAAAAGATTAATAGCAGAAAGGTCGTCATTTTACTTACTTTTAGCGAGCATCCTCTTTATGATCCTCAACTGGTCTGGCTCCCTCAGTTTGAGGTCTGACCACCTCTTTCTGAGCTGCTCATTTGAGCGTTTCACCCCGAACTTCGCCCTCAGACTCTTCACAACTTTAGTGAGGATTTTGGCCTTCCTTCTATTTGGTTTGCTATACGGCCCATGCTTGGCATCATAATCAGCCTTGACCAAGATGTCCACCATCTCCGCCATCTCCGCCAAAGACATATTCGATGCCTTGAATCTCCTCCTTGATCGTGACGTGTCCTCGGTCTCCGGGCTTGTCTCCTCGCTAGTTGCGGAATTATCAGACACCTGCTGTAACTCCGCCATATCTGTCTGCGCGCCGAAAGAGAAGGGGCGGGGAAAAGATGTTAGTTAGAACGTCATGGGCGGGCGACGTGTGCGGAGCGACGTGTTCGAATTTTGACGCATGCGTGGTGTGTATATAGCAAACACACATGTGACTATAGTACGTTCGGTGTGCGGAGAGAGAAGTTCAAGTGACGGACGTGCGAACGAAGGTATGTGATTTTGTGAGACTTGTAAAAATTGTTGGCCTATACTGTCTTGAGATTGGTGGAGGATATATATGGTGACTAGGATGTGAAGGAGGTTAGACTGTTTGCCTCACATTATTTAAATATAATTTATTTTACTTGCAGATACAATATGAATGTCTTTATTAGCGACAAAGCGTTCCTGGCGGAATTTATTGACCGGGTAAGGGAGCTGCCGGCTCTGTGGGAGACCAAAAACCCCATCCATAAAAAAAAGGGGTGAGAAAAGCAGCGCTGGAGAAGCTGCTCCCATTTGTGCATACCAAGGTGCCCACAGCCACAGCAAAACAAGTGGACACTAAAATTGGGAGCTTGAGAGGTACCTACAGGACTGAACGCTCTAAGGTGCTGGCTTCTCAGAGGTCAGGAGCAGCAGCAGATGATGTTTATGTCCCGATTTTGTGGTACTACAGCAGGATGTCCTTCCTGGATGACCACATTGAGCCAAGGCCATCACTCTCCACTCTTCCCCCCAGACTTCCCTGCAGCCAACCTGAGCCTTCTCTGGAGCAAGAGGAGGCAGCCATCCTGGATGATCCTGATTTGTCCATCTGGAGCCAGGTATAGTATTAACTGAAAATGTAGTGGGATAAAATTAATGTTTCCCAAATATGTCAGGATGAGAAACATACATTATTTTGTATTCCACAAGTGAAATCATGATCTGTAGACATTATTCTGCACTTAATTGTGTGGTAAATAGTCAAGCTGATGTAGTGGTAAATTTAAAGCAAGGATTTATGCATTTACATTCTAATTGCTTCCATCAGGATTACAAAGTTTGATGCAAAGATTAAACCAACATATTAAACTATGTTCCTTTTTCATACACAGGATGAAATCAGCCAGGAGGAAGGTCTGGAAACTGTCAGGCAGGAGGAGGAAGGGCCCAGTGGCAGCCAGGAGGTGGCAGGGCCCAGTGGCAGCCAGGAGGTGGCAGGGCCCAGTGGCAGCCAGGAGGTGGCAGGGCCCAGTGGCAGCCAGGAGGTGGCAGGGCCCAGTGGCAGACAGGAGGTGGCAGGGCAAAGGAGAAGCACCAGATCCCAGGTGCCTCCCATCCGGCTTCACAAAAGAGGCAGGAGGGACAGGACCACCAGTGAGGCAGCAATGGCCCTTATTAAAGAGGCCCATGCCACCCTCAAGGAGCCCACATCCCCTGAAGAGGCCATTGCCGGCCTAGTGGAGGCTAAGTTCAAGGTGATGAGCATGGAGCAACGCCTCCTATGCGAGCCCCTGCTCATCACCCTGCTCAACAAGGGGGTGATGGAGCAAATTACCCCCAATACCGCCATATGTGAGGTGGCCCAACTGACCCAACCTCAACCTCCACCTTCCTCTTCTGCCCCACCCCCTTCTGCTACACCTCCACCTTCTGCCCCACCCCCTTCTGCTACACCTCCACCTTCTGCCCCACCCCCTTCTGCTACACCTCCACCTTCTGCCCCACCCCCTTCTGCTACACCTCCACCTTCTGCCCCACCCCCTTCTGCTACACCTCCACCTTCTGCCCCACCCCCTTCTGCTACACCTCCACCTTCTGCCCCACCCCCTTCTGCTACACCTCCACCTTCTGCCCCACCCCCTTCTGCTACACCTCCACCTTCTGCCCCACCCCCTTCTGCTACACCTCCACCTTCTGCCCCACCCCCTTCTGCTACACCTCCACCTTCTTCTTCTGCCCCACCCCCTTTTGCTACACCTCCACCTCCTCCTCCTGACAGGAGTACCCCTCCAGTGGGCCAGCCTCCAGCCAAACGAAGAAGGAAGGCTGCAGGAAAGGCTTCAGGAAAGGCTGCAGGGAAGGTTGCCAGGAAGAAGAGGAAGTGATGGCCTTGCTTCATTGTGGTCGGACAGAAGGCAGCCTGTTGTAGTACCACACACTTGGGACATATATCTCACCTGCTGCTGTTCCTGATCTCTGGGAGGCCAGCATCAGATTGTGTTCTGAAATGTGGGCCTTCTCAAGCTCCCAAGTTTAGTGTCCACACAGGGTTGCTGTGTGCTCTGGGGTCCCTGGGATGCACAAATGGCAGCAGCTTCTCCAGCGCTGCCTTCTCTTTATTGAATTTATAAACATGAATAAATGTGTTTTTTGTTTAAGTTCATACTTGACTATGTGTATTTTTAATTAAAAAAAATCAAGCTTTGGAGTAAGCAGATACATTTGACTGACAATAAAAGGCACAGATATCACCCCCCCAAAAGAATAACTAAATCTGATTAGCACAAAAACACGGTGTGAAATTTTAATAATATAGATTCCAAAATTAAATGGGAGATCGCTATCAAAACATTGAGAAATTATAATTAACATCATTTTGAAAAATCTAACCATTTAAATTATTCCTAAAAACTTGCACGATATAATACACATAAATCTTATAAAGAGCAGCATGAACAATGTTAAAAATAAGGCAGAACTCTGTGTGAATATCAGAAGCAAAAGCAGGTCACTCGTTTTGATTAATGTAACATTCTAACGAAGATTTCAATGCAGAACATTTAAACTATGAAATATTTAGGAGCGTGACGAATGTGCTCTCTCCATTATGAAGGCTTGTTTTACCAGAAGATGCGCTCCCGTCTCATAGTTGCTTGTGAGCATGCGCGCTTTTGGAAGAGTCGTAAAAGCATACACACGAACCATTTTCTCGTCACAAAACAGGCCGACGAGAAACACGACGAGGAAATCTGGAATCCTGACGAGAAAATAGAGAGCAGGTTCTCTATTTTCTCGTCGAGATTCTCGTCAAGTTTCTCGTCGTAAAACCATACACACGAACGTTTTTCTAGACAAAAAAACTCTTGCGGCACTTTTCTTGACTGTTTTGGACGAGAAAATCGGTCGTGTGTACGAGGCCTTACACAAAATGGCACATAATTATGAGGTGGGAGGAAAATAAAAAATGGTTTTAATTTTATTTATTTTTTACAAATATGTAAAAAGTGTGATGTACATTTGTATTCAGCCCCCTTTTCTCTGGTACCCCTAACTAAACAATTGCCTTCAGAAGTCACCTAATTAGTAAATAGAGTCCACCTGTGCGTAGTTTAATCTCAGTATAAATACAGCTGAAAAATGTAGGGGAAAGAGGATCAGGATCATACCTAAAAGCTCTTGGTAGATGTCTTCACTCGCACCGGGCTCCCACCTGCAGGGCATGTGTAACGTCTTCCAGGGCAAAGGGAGGCATAACTCGTGGTCTGTGCTCCAGTCAAAGGGAAATCCACTCTTACCACTACTGAATTGGATTGCGCTGTCTTATGCCGCGTACATACGACCGTTATTCATGTCATGGAAAAAACGTTTTTCTCGACGTGATTTTTCGTGTTACCTCTCAAGCCTGCCTTGCATACACACGTTCATGAAAAAAAACGCTTGAGCAAAGCGCGGTGGGGTACAACACGTACGACGGCACTATAAAGGGGAAGTTCCATTCGAATGGCGCCACCCTTTGGGATGCTTTTGCTGATCCTCGTGTTAATAAAGTTTGGTGAGAGACGATTAGCGCTTTTCAGTCTTTGTGCTTTTCAGTCCGTTACAGCGTGACGAATGTGCTATCTCCATTACGAATGCTAGTTTTACCAGAATGAGCGCTCCCGTCTCATACTTGATTCTGAGCATGCGCGGTTTTTTCCCCCTCGTAAAAGCATACACACGACCGTTTTTCACAACCATTTTTAAAAATTGAATTTTTCTCGTCATGAAAAACGGTCGTGTGTACGCGGCATAAGAGCAAGTTCTGCCAGCTCTAGCAGTGCTACATCTAAACTTGAGGACACTTGGGCGGAGTCAGAAGTGCTCCACCCACAGGGACCAGACATTGGTAAACCGATCTTTGGAACCTCTACATGTAGCGATCCAATCCTCTGCCTCTGACCTCATTCACCCTGCACACCCACTCCTCCCGGCACAAAACCTGCGCTCACTTCCAGTATATAGGAAGTAGTCTCTTGGCTGCGTTCAACACGTGAGGCAGTGCACTGTTTTTTTTTACTGACTTATCGGCATGGGAGGAAAGTGCAGGAGAAAATGGAACAGAGAGAGGGGGATATCTAAACCTAGAACTTCTTTAACCTGTTCTCTAATATCCTTCCAGTAAGGTACAATCACTGAACAATCCCACCATAAGTTTAACAGTGTTCCTCGGCCTCCACAGGCCCGCCAGCATAACTCGGAGGTAGAAGGGTATATCCGGGCCAGGTCTGTAGGCACCCTATACCAGCGTGACAAGATCTTGTAGTTCGTCTCTTGCATTTTAGAGTCAATAGAACTTGAATGGGTAAGCTGGTACAACTGTGTCAGTTGAGTGTCAGTAAATTCCAGTCCCAGGTCTCTCTCCCAAGCCCGGATATATATAGGTTTGGCAACCACGAAGGAGGATCCCAACAGTTAGTAAAGCTCCGAAACCATGTGTGGTACAGGTTCATCAGCTATAAAAAGGCCCTCCAAAGTATGTAAGGGATGTAATCTCTCTTAAAGCGGAGTGTCACCCAAAATAACATCTATATACGAGCACACTCCTTACACTACTAACATGTCCAGTAGCCACATCTTTTTTTTTTTTTCTTTTGTACATACCGTATTATGGCTATGTCAATTTCGGCTTCCGGGTACTCACTCCCGCGGGAGTAGGCGTTTCTATCCTCCCGCAATGTAATCTGGGAGTTCGCATGTCCTGCAGAAAAAGTTCCCCGGCGGATAAGGTTCCCCCCCCCCTGTACTGCGCATGCGCGGCACGAACCTCAACGGAGTTTCCGAAAGTAGCCGAACATGTAGAGCTGTGAGTCGGCTCTACACGGCGCCTGCGCAGTCAGCTCTACACGGCTCTTAGGCATTGCGCAGGCGCCGTGTAGAGCTAACTCGCAGCTCTACATGTTCGGCTACTTTCGGAAACTCCGTTGAGGTTCGTGCCGCGCATGCGCAGTACAGGGGAGGGAACCTTATCCGCCGGGGAACTTTTTCTGCAGAACACCGTCCACCGCTTCCAGGAAGTCAGTGCTTGTGGGCTTCACAATGCCCACAAGCAAAATGGAAAATTTCTATAGCTGATTTTAAAAGTTCATCTTTTGCCCGAAAACAGACAGGAGAGGTTTGAAGTCACCAAACACGTGAGTACTAATTGGTGATATAAAAATACATTGAATGCAACCAAAAACAAAAAAATTATTTGCCGCGGAACCTCCGCTTTAAGGAACTGTCGTGTACCTCAAAAAAGTGGTGCAATTCTTTATAACTCCAGAAGTTCATTTGAGGTCCTCTGGGTCTAGCCGTCAGATTAATAGGGTATCAGCCTGCCAGTCCTCAACAGTTTTCCACAGCTAGCATTCCTATCATCCACCCAGGGTCCAAAGAAAGCCATTTTATCTCACGGGGGGAACCAGAGAACCCCTCCCATGGCGCCAGTGGGGACACAGAGGGAGCCAGATCCAGCATTCGGTTGACGCAATCCCATATCATAAGTGCATGGATCGTCAATGGGGATGTATCGTCCGACAACCCTCTGTGTTCCAGAGAAAGCTACGGGGCATAGGATAGGTTTCTGCCAGCCATACACTTCTCCATAGAGACCCAGAGTTCAGAGTGGGTATGAAAGCGCCAGTTCAGGATCCTCTGGAGAACCATAGCCCAATAGTTTCACTATATGTCTGGAATTCCCAAACCACCCGAACTATTTGAGCGCTTCAGTACTGTCAGAGCTATGCGTGTTTTCCGCTAGTTCCAAATAAAACTAGTAAACATGCTGGATAATTGGGTGAAGAAGCATCTGGGCAGGGGGATAGGGAGCATCTGCAGGTAGAATAGTATCCTAGGGAGTGAAAGGAATTATACACTCTGACAAATTCATGCTGGTTGGGTAGGCCACCACTGCGAACCTTCGGATCTGTAAGAGACCAAATGAGACACGTGAAACAGGCAGTGTGTTCATAAGTTCTCTGGCTTTAATGAGGAAGCAAATGGTATTTATAAACAAGTAAAACAACAAGGGAGGAGGGGCTGAATATAAAGCACACGTATCTTAAGCTTACACAGTACTTTCTTATCACGACTTATAGGCTGTTGGAATAAGAAACAGGAAGCTTGTTCCGGGAAATGGCTTAACCACAAATAACTGACAAAATCAAGTTCTATGTAAACTGAAGTTAGACTTGCTATAGCAAAACTCATATATACATATCTACTTAGCAGAACATGAGGTGGGGAATCTTAAAATGGAGTAACAATTGTTTTATACATTCTCTTACTGGGAGGACATTCATTTTTATGATATTTACCCTCCCTAGCCAAGTGAAGGCAGTCTTCGTCCATTGCGTAAGGTCTCGTTTAACCGCGGTCACCAATTGAGGGTAGTTATTTGCGTACAGTGTGTCAAAGCGGTCTGTTAGCTGGATACCTAGGTATCTCAAGGAGGATGAAGCCCAGGTAAAAGTGAAGGCACTTTTAAGACTATTGGTCATGGCAGGGGATATCCGGTTGGGTAAAATTTTAGACTTTGTGAAATAAATTTTGAAGTTCGAGAGCGTTCCGAAATGCTGAAGTTCTCGCATCAGGACCGGCAACGAGACCACCGGGTCAATTAGGTAGAACAAGACATCATAAGCATAGGCTGAGAGCTTATGTTCTGTGTGCCCACCTTTAGGCCTTTGATGTCTGTATTCACTCTCACTTTACGCAACAGGGGTTTAAAGACTAATGTGAAAAGGAGAGGTGAAAGTGGGCACCCCTATCTCGTTCCGTTCCTGATCGAGAACCTAGATGAGAAAATACCATTAATTTTAACTTGTGCACTGGTTCTGAATAAAGGGCTAGAATCCAGGTAAGCATATTTGGCCCCAACCTCAAGGTTTCTAGTACCCCACGGAAATAAGTCTAGTCAATGCGGTCAAATGCTTTCTCCGCGTCTGTGGATAATGTCAAATAAAGAGGTAGCTCCTGTCTGTGTCTAGCCAAGTGTAAGTTGAAACGCCCTAATGGAATTATCTCTGGCCTCACGTCCAGAAATGAATCCTGTTTGGTCGGGGTTGATCATGTGTGGTGTTTAATTTGATTCGCCCAAATTTTTGCCAGTGTCTTAATATCTGGGTTTTAGTAAAGATATGGGGTGATAACTTTGGGGGACAGTGAAATCTTTACCTTCTTTCGGTATCACCCCCCCTCTGGGGTGTTATGTTGCCATTCGCTAAGGAGTTACCTGCACATGGGGTTTATCATCAAAGGGGTGAACATCACGAAATATGCTTTAGTGAACCCGTCCGGGCCTGGGCTTTTCCCATTTGGCAGCAATTTAAGTAGATTCAATCCCTGCTGTAGTGATTGGGGATTCCATATCTGACCGTTGATCGTCAGTCAAGGGTCGTAGGCCAATCGTAGACAAATGGTCCCAAATCCCAGTCAACCTCGTGGCTCTGCATAATCGCTTAACCCGAGGCAATTTTGGATGACTGGAATTCCAGTTCCCCAGAACAGGAGCAAAGTTTATGCACGTATGTCTGAGCATGTTTCAAACGCAGAGCTCTAGCTAGCATACAGCCACATATATTACCATGTTCATAGTATTTATGGGACATGTATCATAGGTCCTTTTGTGTCTGTTGGTCTAGCAAGCGCAAGAACAACTCCCTAAGCTCCATCAGTTTTAGTAAAGCCTCAGGGTCTCCACTATTTTTATGTTTGAGTTCCGCTTGTTGAAGTGCTGTAAGCACCCTATGGAAATCTGCTTGACGTTCCTGTTTAGGTTTGGAGCCAAGGGAGATCAGTTCCCCTCATATAACTGCCTTATGGCCTTCCCATATCACCCCATCACTAAGTTCATTTGTTGTGTTGTCCTGAAAATAATGTGTCAAGGCTTCCAAGACCTTTGGGGCCAGTATAGAGTCGTCCAACAGGTTTTCATTTAGTCGTCATGACAAGGCCTTATGGGCACCTGAGTGACTGTGATCGGTGCATGGTCTGACATTAATAATTTTCTCAATGGACGAGTGCTGCAGGAGCTCCAAAGTGGGGTGGTCTACGCAAAGAAGGTATATACGTGTGTAGATGTTGTGGACCTTATACTAGTAACTAAAGTCCCTGCCCAAGGGGTGAAGTACTCTCCAGTAGGGATGGGCCCGGTGCTCGATTCGAACCCATGTTCGAATCGAGCATCGGGCGTTCGCTCGCTCGTCGAGCCCAGAACTATTTGGGCCGTTCGCATCACATTCGTGTGATGCGAGCGGCCCCGCAATGCATTGCGGCCGGCGCGGCCGGCGCAGTGCATTGCTGGCTGATGATTGGCCAAGCATGCACTGTGACCCCGCATGCTTGGCCAATCACAGCGCCCGAAACTCGGAGAGCAATAATTGGCTACAGGCAGGACGGCTGTAGCCAATTACAGCTCAGGGGCTTTAGTACACGCCCCACCATTTAAAAGGCCGCCACGCCATCGGCCCCGGTCACATGAGTTCCGGCTTTAGGAGAGATTAGTCTGCTGATTCTGTCTTTGCTTGATACTGAAAGATTTGCTCTTCTTTGCTAAACCATTGGCTATTTCTTTGCTAAACCATTGCTACCTAAGTCATTGATCGTTCATTGCTGCTGATTGCACAGTTAGTGTGTTATTAGCTGCTGCTGGGGATTAGTCTGGTGCGTGCTTACTGTTAGTACAGTATTGCAGTAGTACCAACCGCAGTGCTGTTAGCACAGCATTGCACCCCAACAGCACCCATAGGACTTCTAGTGTGTTAGTGGCAGCAAACAGAGCTCCTATATTTTCTTCTCAGCAGCACCCATAGGACTTCTAGTGTGTTAGTGGCATCACACAGAGCTCCTATATTTTCTTCTCAGCAGCACCCATAGGACTTCTAGTGTGTTAGTGGCAGCAAACAGAGCTCCTATATTTTCTTCTCAGCAGCACCCATAGGACTTCTAGTGTGTTAGTGGCATCACACAGAGCTCCTATATTTTCTTCTCAGCAGCACCCATAGGACTTCTAGTGTGTTAGTGGCAGCAAACAGAGCTCCTATATTTTCTTCTCAGCAGCACCCATAGGACTTCTAGTGTGTTAGTGGCAGCAAACAGAGCTCCTATATTTTCTTCTCAGCAGCACCCATAGGACTTCTAGTGTGTTAGTGGCAGCAAACAGAGCTCCTATATTTTCTTCTCAGCAGCACCCATAGGACTTCTAGTGTGTTAGTGGCAGCAAACAGAGCTCCTATATTTTCTTCTCAGCAGCACCCATAGGACTTCTAGTGTGTTAGTGGCAGCAAACAGAGCTCCTATATTTTCTTCTCAGCAGCACCCATAGGACTTCTAGTGTGTTAGTGGCATCACACAGAGCTCCTATATTTTCTTCTCAGCAGCACCCATAGGACTTCTAGTGTGTTAGTGGCAGCAAACAGAGCTCCTATATTTTCTTCTCAGCAGCACCCATAGGACTTCTAATGTGTTAGTGGCATCACACAGAGTTCCTATATTTTCATCTCAGCAGCACCCATAGGACTTCTAGTGTGTTAGTGGCATCACACAGAGCTCCTATATTTTCTTCTCAGCAGCACCCATAGGACTTCTAGTGTGTTAGTGGCAGCAAACAGAGCTCCTATATTTTCTTCTCAGCAGCACCCATAGGACTTCTAGTGTGTTAGTGGCAGCAAACAGAGCTCCTATATTTTCTTCTCAGCAGCACCCATAGGACTTCTAGTGTGTTAGTGGCAGCAAACAGAGCTCCTATATTTTCTTCTCAGCAGCACCCATAGGACTTCTAGTGTGTTAGTGGCAGCAAACAGAGCTCCTATATTTTCTTCTCAGCAGCACCCATAGGACTTCTAGTGTGTTAGTGGCAGCAAACAGAGCTCCTATATTTTCTTCTCAGCAGCACCCATAGGACTTCTAGTGTGTTAGTGGCATCACACAGAGCTCCTATATTTTCTTCTCAGCAGCACCCATAGGACTTCTAGTGTGTTAGTGGCAGCAAACAGAGCTCCTATATTTTCTTCTCAGCAGCACCCATAGGACTTCTAGTGTGTTAGTGGCATCACACAGAGCTCCTATATTTTCTTCTCAGCAGCACCCATAGGACTTCTAGTGTGTTAGTGGCATCACACAGAGCTCCTATATTTTCTTCTCAGCAGCACCCATAGGACTTCTAGTGTGTTAGTGGCAGCAAACAGAGCTCCTATATTTTCTTCTCAGCAGCACCCATAGGACTTCTAATGTGTTAGTGGCATCACACAGAGTTCCTATATTTTCATCTCAGCAGCACCCATAGGACTTCTAGTGTGTTAGTGGCATCACACAGAGCTCCTATATTTTCTTCTCAGCAGCACCCATAGGACTTCTAGTGTGTTAGTGGCAGCAAACAGAGCTCCTATATTTTCTTCTCAGCAGCACCCATAGGACTTCTAGTGTGTTAGTGGCAGCAAACAGAGCTCCTATATTTTCTTCTCAGCAACACCCATAGGACTTCTAGTGTGTTAGTGGCAGCAAACAGAGCTCCTATATTTTCTTCTCAGCAGCACCCATAGGACTTCTAGTGTGTTAGTGGCAGCAAACAGAGCTCCTATATTTTCTTCTCAGCAGCACCCATAGGACTTCTAGTGTGTTAGTGGCAGCAAACAGAGCTCCTATATTTTCTTCTCAGCAGCACCCATAGGACTTCTAGTGTGTTAGTGGCATCACACAGAGCTCCTATATTTTCTTCTCAGCAGCACCCATAGGACTTCTAGTGTGTTAGTGGCAGCAAACAGAGCTCCTATATTTTCTTCTCAGCAGCACCCATAGGACTTCTAGTGTGTTAGTGGCATCACACAGAGCTCCTATATTTTCTTCTCAGCAGCACCCATAGGACTTCTAGTGTGTTAGTGGCAGCAAACAGAGCTCCTATATTTTCTTCTCAGCAGCACCCATAGGACTTCTAGTGTGTTAGTGGCAGCAAACAGAGCTCCTATATTTTCTTCTCAGCAGCACCCATAGGACTTCTAATGTGTTAGTGGCATCACACAGAGCTCCTATATTTTCTTCTCAGCAGCACCCATAGGACTTCTAGTGTGTTAGTGGCATCACACAGAGCTCCTATATTTTCTTCTCAGCAGCACCCATAGGACTTCTAGTGTGTTAGTGGCAGCAAACAGAGCTCCTATATTTTCTTCTCAGCAGCACCCATAGGACTTCTAGTGTGTTAGTGGCAGCAAACAGAGCTCCTATATTTTCTTCTCAGCAGCACCCATAGGACTTCTAGTGTGTTAGTGGCATCACACAGAGCTCCTATATTTTCTTCTCAGCAGCACCCATAGGACTTCTAGTGTGTTAGTGGCAGCAAACAGAGCTCCTATATTTTCTTCTCAGCAGCACCCATAGGACTTCTAGTGTGTTAGTGGCATCACACAGAGCTCCTATATTTTCTTCTCAGCAGCACCCATAGGACTTCTAGTGTGTTAGTGGCAGCAAACAGAGCTCCTATATTTTCTTCTCAGCAGCACCCATAGGACTTCTAGTGTGTTAGTGGCAGCAAACAGAGCTCCTATATTTTCTTCTCAGCAGCACCCATAGGACTTCTAATGTGTTAGTGGCATCACACAGAGTTCCTATATTTTCATCTCAGCAGCACCCATAGGACTTCTAGTGTGTTAGTGGCAGCAAACAGAGCTCCTATATTTTCTTCTCAGCAGCACCCATAGGACTTCTAGTGTGTTAGTGGCAGCAAACAGAGCTCCTATATTTTCTTCTCAGCAGCACCCATAGGACTTCTAGTGTGTTAGTGGCAGCAAACAGAGCTCCTATATTTTCTTCTCAGCAGCACCCATAGGACTTCTAGTGTGTTAGTGGCAGCAAACAGAGCTCCTATATTTTCTTCTCAGCAGCACCCATAGGACTTCTAGTGTGTTAGTGGCAGCAAACAGAGCTCCTATATTTTCTTCTCAGCAGCACCCATAGGACATCTAGTGTGTTAGTGGCATCACACAGAGCTCCTATATTTTCTTCTCAGCAGCACCCATAGGACTTCTAGTGTGTTAGTGGCAGCAAACAGAGCTCCTATATTTTCTTCTCAGCAGCACCCATAGGACTTCTAATGTGTTAGTGGCATCACACAGAGTTCCTATATTTTCATCTCAGCAGCACCCATAGGACTTCTAGTGTGTTAGTGGCATCACACAGAGCTCCTATATTTTCTTCTCAGCAGCACCCATAGGACTTCTAGTGTGTTAGTGGCAGCAAACAGAGCTCCTATATTTTCTTCTCAGCAGCACCCATAGGACTTCTAGTGTGTTAGTGGCAGCAAACAGAGCTCCTATATTTTCTTCTCAGCAGCACCCATAGGACTTCTAGTGTGTTAGTGGCAGCAAACAGAGCTCCTATATTTTCTTCTCAGCAGCACCCATAGGACTTCTAGTGTGTTAGTGGCAGCAAACAGAGCTCCTATATTTTCTTCTCAGCAGCACCCATAGGACTTCTAGTGTGTTAGTGGCAGCAAACAGAGCTCCTATATTTTCTTCTCAGCAGCACCCATAGGACTTCTAGTGTGTTAGTGGCATCACACAGAGCTCCTATATTTTCTTCTCAGCAGCACCCATAGGACTTCTAGTGTGTTAGTGGCAGCAAACAGAGCTCCTATATTTTCTTCTCAGCAGCACCCATAGGACTTCTAGTGTGTTAGTGGCATCACACAGAGCTCCTATATTTTCTTCTCAGCAGCACCCATAGGACTTCTAGTGTGTTAGTGGCATCACACAGAGCTCCTATATTTTCTTCTCAGCAGCACCCATAGGACTTCTAGTGTGTTAGTGGCAGCAAACAGAGCTCCTATATTTTCTTCTCAGCAGCACCCATAGGACTTCTAATGTGTTAGTGGCATCACACAGAGTTCCTATATTTTCATCTCAGCAGCACCCATAGGACTTCTAGTGTGTTAGTGGCATCACACAGAGCTCCTATATTTTCTTCTCAGCAGCACCCATAGGACTTCTAGTGTGTTAGTGGCAGCAAACAGAGCTCCTATATTTTCTTCTCAGCAGCACCCATAGGACTTCTAGTGTGTTAGTGGCAGCAAACAGAGCTCCTATATTTTCTTCTCAGCAACACCCATAGGACTTCTAGTGTGTTAGTGGCAGCAAACAGAGCTCCTATATTTTCTTCTCAGCAGCACCCATAGGACTTCTAGTGTGTTAGTGGCAGCAAACAGAGCTCCTATATTTTCTTCTCAGCAGCACCCATAGGACTTCTAGTGTGTTAGTGGCAGCAAACAGAGCTCCTATATTTTCTTCTCAGCAGCACCCATAGGACTTCTAGTGTGTTAGTGGCATCACACAGAGCTCCTATATTTTCTTCTCAGCAGCACCCATAGGACTTCTAGTGTGTTAGTGGCAGCAAACAGAGCTCCTATATTTTCTTCTCAGCAGCACCCATAGGACTTCTAGTGTGTTAGTGGCATCACACAGAGCTCCTATATTTTCTTCTCAGCAGCACCCATAGGACTTCTAGTGTGTTAGTGGCAGCAAACAGAGCTCCTATATTTTCTTCTCAGCAGCACCCATAGGACTTCTAGTGTGTTAGTGGCAGCAAACAGAGCTCCTATATTTTCTTCTCAGCAGCACCCATAGGACTTCTAATGTGTTAGTGGCATCACACAGAGCTCCTATATTTTCTTCTCAGCAGCACCCATAGGACTTCTAGTGTGTTAGTGGCATCACACAGAGCTCCTATATTTTCTTCTCAGCAGCACCCATAGGACTTCTAGTGTGTTAGTGGCAGCAAACAGAGCTCCTATATTTTCTTCTCAGCAGCACCCATAGGACTTCTAGTGTGTTAGTGGCAGCAAACAGAGCTCCTATATTTTCTTCTCAGCAGCACCCATAGGACTTCTAGTGTGTTAGTGGCATCACACAGAGCTCCTATATTTTCTTCTCAGCAGCACCCATAGGACTTCTAGTGTGTTAGTGGCAGCAAACAGAGCTCCTATATTTTCTTCTCAGCAGCACCCATAGGACTTCTAGTGTGTTAGTGGCATCACACAGAGCTCCTATATTTTCTTCTCAGCAGCACCCATAGGACTTCTAGTGTGTTAGTGGCAGCAAACAGAGCTCCTATATTTTCTTCTCAGCAGCACCCATAGGACTTCTAGTGTGTTAGTGGCAGCAAACAGAGCTCCTATATTTTCTTCTCAGCAGCACCCATAGGACTTCTAATGTGTTAGTGGCATCACACAGAGTTCCTATATTTTCATCTCAGCAGCACCCATAGGACTTCTAGTGTGTTAGTGGCAGCAAACAGAGCTCCTATATTTTCTTCTCAGCAGCACCCATAGGACTTCTAGTGTGTTAGTGGCAGCAAACAGAGCTCCTATATTTTCTTCTCAGCAGCACCCATAGGACTTCTAGTGTGTTAGTGGCATCACACAGAGCTCCTATATTTTCTTCTCAGCAGCACCCATAGGACTTCTAGTGTGTTAGTGGCAGCAAACAGAGCTCCTATATTTTCTTCTCAGCAGCACCCATAGGACTTCTAGTGTGTTAGTGGCAGCAAACAGAGCTCCTATATTTTCTTCTCAGCAGCACCCATAGGACTTCTAGTGTGTTAGTGGCAGCAAACAGAGCTCCTATATTTTCTTGTCAGCAGCACACATAGTACCTATAGTGTGTTAGTGTCAGCACCCATAGGACCTACAGTGTGTTGTAAGCACACATAGGAGTTCTATTTTTTATACTATATACACTACCGACTACAATGGCTGGAAGACCGCCAAGGAGAGGCAGAGCGTGCCGAGGCAAGAACACAGGGCAGGCAGGCTCTGTTTCTAGAGACAACAGTGCTGGCCGTGGACGTGGTCGTGCATCGTCATCAGCACGTGGCCATGGGACACGCTTGTCTTTGTTTTCGGCAGCTGGACATGTGGAGCCGCATCATGCCGAAGGCTTGGTAGAATGGATGACCAAGCCCTCCTCATCCTCCTCATCCTCTCTCACCCAGGCTCAGGGTACTGGCAGAGCAGCTGCCAACGCGTACTCAATGGCATCATCAGCCACCCCTTCCCTAGACCCACCATGTCCTCCTGAGGAGTCCCCCGAACTGTTTGAGCACAGTGTTGGGTACATGCTCCAGGAGGATGCCCAACGATTCGAAGGCTCGGATGATGATACCCAGCTTGAGGAAGTCAGTAGTGTGCGCGCAGAGAGAGGGGATGCTGAAGGACAGCAATCTGGCAGTAGTGTTCCACCAGCTGCAGCTTACTGCCAGGTTTGCTCTAGTGGTGAAGAGGGAGGGGATGATGAGGTCACTGACTCCACGTGGGTGCCTGAAGGGAGAGAGGAGGAGGAGGAGGAGGATGCAGCGTCACATGTCCAACGAGGCAGGATGCCCCCTGGAGGCCAGCTAGAGGCCAGCACAGCAACTGTACCACACCGCAGAGCTCCGCCTGTGCAGGGCGCTGCCTCTGCACGTTATCACAAAAGTTCTTTGGTGTGGGCCTTTTTTGAGACGAGTGCATCAGATCGCACCACTGCTATTTGCAATATTTGTCTCAAGCGTATCTCGCGTGGCCAAAACATCAGCCGCTTGGGCACCACAAGCATGAGCAGACATATGTCGACCTGCCATGCAGCTCGTTGGCAAGCACACATAAAAGACCCACACCAAAGAACAAAGCGGACCTCTCCTTGCTCCTCATCAGCTGGGATCTCCATCCCCACTATATCTTCAGTCCTCTCTGAAAGCTGCTCTGAGAGGACTGAAGGTGTAGAATTAGGTGTGTCACAACCAAGTACTTGCAGTACACCGACGTCCGATTGTAGCAGGCAAATTTCCCTGCCCCAGCTGCTGGACCGTCGAAAGAAGTATACTCCCAGCCATCCACATGCCCAGCGGTTGAATGCTAGCTTGGCTAAATTGCTAGCACTTCAACTGCTGCCTTTTCAGTTGATAGACTCGGCCCCCTTCCGTGAGTTTGTTCAATGTGCGGTTCCTCAGTGGCAGGTTCCCAAACGCCACTTTTTCTCACGGAAGGCGATTCCGTCTCTCTACTGGCATGTGGAAGGCAATGTCCATGCCTCGCTGGACAGGGCGGTCAGCGGTAAGGTGCATATTACCGCTGACTCATGGTCCAGCAGGCATGGACAGGGACGTTATCTTTCTTTCACGGCCCATTGGGTCACTCTATTGGTAGCTGGGAGGGATGCAGGACAAGGTGCAGTAGTGTTGGAGGTTGTTCCGCCACCACGCCTCCAAAATGCTACTACTGGTTGTGACACACCTCTCTCCTCCACCCCCTCCTCTTCTTCTTCCTCCATGTCCTCTTCGAGTGCTCTGTCCTCGGAACCAGCGGTGCTCCGTAGGCGTACAAGGGGCTACGCGAGTACGCAGGCAAAAAGATGCCATGCCGTGCTTGCGCTGGTGTGTTTGGGGGACAGGAGCCACACTGGGCCAGAGGTTCTGGCAGCTCTGCAGGGGCAGGCCGAGAGGTGGTTGACGCCACGCCAGCTTAAGCCAGGAATGGTCGTTTCTGATAATGGCACCAACCTCCTCTCCGCCCTGCGACAGGGGCAGCTCACCCATGTGCCCTGTATGGCTCACGTCCTCAACCTGGTGGTGCAGCGGTTCTTGGGCAGGTTCCCAGGCTTACAGGATGTCCTGAGGCAGGCCAGGAAAGTCTGTGTGCATTTCCGCCGATCTTATAATGCCAGTGCTCGGCTGACTGAGCTGCAAAAGGAGCTGAACCTGCCCAAGAACCGCCTAATATGTGACATGCCCACCAGGTGGAACTCAACGTTGGCCATGCTGCAGCGACTGCACACGCAGCAGAGGGCCATCAATGAGTACCTTTGCGACTACGGCACCAGGACAGGGTCAGGGGAGCTTGGCTTTTTTTCCCCACGCCAGTGGAGCATGATCAGGGATGCATGCACTGTCCTCTCACCATTTGAGGAGGCCACGAGGATGGTGAGCAGTGACAGTGCATGCATCAGTGACACTGTACCTCTTGTCCACCTGTTGGAGCATACGCTGCGTGGGATAATGGACAGGGCACTTGAGGCAGAACAGAGGCAGGAAGAGGAGGACTTCCTTGTCTCTCAAGGCCCCCTTTATCCAGACAATGTTCCTTCTGTCCCACCCATCACACAGGAAGAGGAGGAGGAGGAGGAGGAGGATTGTGTGAGCATGGAGGTGGAGCCTGGCACTCAGCATCAGCAGCAGCAGTCTTTTAGGGATGATGTACAGTCCCAACAAACCAGTGGACTTGTACGTGGCTGGGAGGAGGTGGCTGGCGATCATGTCATCCTCAGTGACCCAGAAGACTCCGGACCGAATGCCTCAGCTAACCTACGCTGCATGGCCTCCCTGATCCTGCAAAGCCTGCGGAAGGATCCTCGTGTTCTTCAGATCAAGGAGAGTGACCATTACTGGCTGGCCACTCTCCTTGATCCACGGTACAAGGGTAAGGTTGCGGACCTTATCTTGCCGTCGCAGAGGGAGCAGAGGATGAGACATCTCAGGGAGGCCTTGCAGAAAGGTCTGTGCAACGCGTTCCCAGAAACTGGGAGGTTACAAACTCCTGGTCCTGGACGACAAGTTGCTGAGGCTTCGGTCAGTAGCAGAAGGAGCGGTGGGGAAGGTGGACGTCTGACCGATGCGTTCAGACAATTTTTTAGTCCGCAGCCCCAAGGTATGATCGGTTCCAGCAACCATCGCCAGCGTCTGATATACATGGTGCAGGAATACCTAGGGGCAAGGTCAGACTTGGACACCTTTCCCACCGAAAATCCTCTGGCTTACTGGGTCCTGAGGATGGATCACTGGCCAGAGCTTGCACAGTATGCAATTGAGCTACTGCCCTGTCCTGCATCCAGCGTTCTTTCCGAACGCACATTCAGTGCTGCTGGAGGATTTGTCACCGATCATAGGGTGCGCCTGTCCACCGACTCGGTTGATCGACTGACCTTCATAAAAATGAATCAGTCTTGGATCACCACCAGCTACCAGACACCTGAAGCGGATATAACGGAATAATTTATAATGTCACATCCCTTCAAGACTGCCTATGCTGATGCTGAGTGACTGTCCTGTTATGTTCACTGACTATCCTCTTCCTCCTCCTCAATGATCCATGCCACCACACCAGTGCCTAAGGCACAATTTTTCAGCCCCTGTATAACAGGGGCGTGTAATTACAATTTTTTAAAAAGATGCTTCGCAACAGGTGTGACTGCTGTGCTCAGAGTACAGTATCTGTGAGGGGTTGCAGTGTTGTGGCACCAGCACCAGTGCCTAAGGCACAATTTTTCAGCCCCTGTTGGGGCGTGTAATTACAATTTTTAGGCAATGCTTTGCAACAGGTCTCATTGCTGTGCTCAGAGTACAGTATCTGTGAGGGGTTGCAGTGTTGTGGCACCAGCACCAGTGCCTAAGGCACAATTTTTCAGCCCCTGTACAACAGGGGCGTGTAATTAATTTTTTTTAAAAAGATGCTTCGCAACAGGTGTGACTGCTGTGCTCAGAGTACAGTATCTGTGAGGGGTTGCAGTGTTGTGGCACCAGCACCAGTGCCTAAGGCACAATTTTTCAGCCCCTGTTGGGGCGTGTAATTACAATTTTTAGGCAATGCTTTGCAACAGGTCTCATTGCTGTGCTCAGAGTACAGTATCTGTGAGGGGTTGCAGTGTTGTGGCACCAGCACCAGTGCCTAAGGCACAATTTTTCAGCCCCTGTATAACAGGGGCGTGTAATTACAATTTTTTAAAAAGATGCTTCGCAACAGGTGTGACTGCTGTGCTCCAAGTACAGTATCTGTGAGGGGTTGCAGTGTTGTGGCACCAGCACCAATGCCTAAGGCACAATTTTTCAGCCCCTGTTTAACAGGGGCGTGTAATTACAAATCTTGATCTAATAGTTCACAGCAGGGCCCATTCCTGCGCCCACCAAGAGTAACTATGAGGGCCTACAGTCTTGTGGCAACACCGTCCACCACCACCACCACCACCAAAGGCCCAATTTTTCTGCCCTGTTCAACAGGTGCATGCAATTACAAATCTTGATCTAATAACTCACAGCAGGGCCCATTCCTGCACCCACCAAGAGTAACTGTGAGGGCTTACAGTCTTGTGGCAACACCGTCCACCACCACCACCACCACCACCAAAGGCCCAATTTTTCTGCCCGGTTCAACAGGTGCATGCAAGTACAAATCTTGATCTATTAACTCACAGCAGGGCCCATTCCTGTGCCCACCAGTCTTGTGGCTACACCAACATCTAATAGGGCAAATTTCTGCAGAGTATATACGGCAGGCCCCTACTTTCAAACATCCAACTTACAAACGACTCCTACTTGCAAACGGCAAGAGAAAACAGGAAGTGAGAGGAAATCTACCCCTAGGAAGGAAAATTCTATCCTGTTAGATTTAATTTGGGAAAAAGGTATCTCCTCTCTACTGATGCTTTATCACCAATCCTTGTTTCAATTAAAACCCCACTTTTCCAAAAACATTTGTCATTGGGACGGAAAGTGAGGTGACATGTTCTGAACAGATGTGCAAAGACAGCAAATGTTACAGGGGTGATAACCCCTCCCTATGTTCTCCAAAAAGCTTAAAAATTGATTTTTTTGGGATGTAGCTACACTTCATAATGTACCTGTTCAGATTCTACTTAAGAACAAACCTACAGTCCATGTCTTGTTTGCACCACCTATATACTGCTGTTCAGAGTATATAGGGTTGTAGGTATAGGGTTTTATTTTGGGTGCGGGGTCCCCCTTAGTATCCATACAAGACCCAAAGGGGCTGGGGTGGGGGGGGGGGGGGGTGATGGGGTAGCCATGCCATTTTTCTCAAGGATTTTCAGCCATATGGCGGCCAGGACAAGACATGACATTAAAGCCGCAAGTGGTTTTAAATGGCTTCTTTTTTTCCTTTACAAATGTCATTTTGTGCAAGGACAGTTCTAAACACGGGAAACACATGCCACTTCACAGGCATACTTTAGACACCCCCCAGGTACCATATTTAAAGGAAAATTTCACTTTTTTTTTTTCACTTTATGCATCATTAAAATGACTGCTCCCGAAAAAACTTTAGTTTTTAAAATTTCTTTTTGCATTGATATATGTCCCCTGGGGCAGGACCCGGGTCCCCAAACCTGTTTTATAACATTAACATGCATATTGGCCGTTGTAATTAGCAATTTTGATTTCGAACGTTCGCGTCCATTATAACGAATAGGGTTCGAAAATTCGCGCGAACTTTCGGTCCGTTCGAAGGTTCTGGTGCGAACCGAACCCGGGGGTGTTCGGCTCATCCCTACTCTCCAGCTATCAACTAACCCATGAGTCTGGAGGGATGTAAGGAAGTGCTTAAGAAATGCATATGAATGAGTAGGTCGTCTGAGAAGTATCAAGGGACAGGTCCGGGCTGACATTGAAGTCAGCCCCGAGGATCAGGGAGCCCTCCCTAAACTCGGCCAGGCGCTCCAAAGCCATAACGATAAAAGTGAGCTGGTTTGAGTTAGGAGCATATATGGTGGCGAAAGTGTATTTTGTACCCGCAATAGTCCCCTTCAAAAGACATATCAGCTCTGAGGGTCTACCTGATTCCCTGTGGGCTGGAAGCGACATGATTTATGGATTGCTATTGCTGCACCCCTAGATTTACTAACCAGGGACGTACTTGCAAACCACTGACTATACAAGTGTGTGGGCAATTTTGGTACAGACTGGTGTTTAAAATGGGTCTCTTGTAAGAAAATTACCTACACCTTCAGTTTCTTCAACTCCCACCATAACTTGCTACGCTTACAGGGTGAGCAGAGACATTGAACATTGTAAGAGATTACCTTAAGAGTCGCCATATCTGTGTGGAAGAACCGGCATGCCCCATAGTGGGCAGGGGTATCCCGGTGCAGGCAGCAAGGCACATGATGAATCCTAGGAAGGGAGGAAAGGGAGATGAGGAAAAGGAGAAAAAGATTATACATAAATAAGCATCAATGAAAACATAAGCAAGACAGACTTACCTACAGGCTGAGCTGAGGAAGCCCCAGGCCCAAACCCATTGTCCCAATAGGGATCCAAACCCATATAGGGGTGGCCTACAGGGGGAACATGAGCCAACATAGAAGCACGAGAGAATGGGAGAGGGGGTCTGCCCCACAAACACACCACATCTGACAGTGTATATTGTACCGGGTGCCCATATTGGGCTACAGTATGTGGGTAGAGGAAAAAGGTACCCCTAGGGGCTTTGAATTGCAGCAATGGATAAAGATATTGAGAAATGGTTTATTAAAAAAGTATACATTTTATTTGTAGAACAAAATCACATGATTTGGTAGGAATCAGGACATGAGCTCCAAAAAACATGAATTGAAACTAACACATATGTCTAAAACCAACCAAATAAAGTATGGTACAACATTGGAAATATTATGCAAGGGGTGCAAAAGCCCCAACGCGTTTCGACCTTAGTAGTAATGGCAGTCTTCTTCAGGGGACAAAAAAGCTTTGCGAGCATAGATTCTATAATAAAATATATACATGTCAGATAAAATATTGTTACAAAAAACAGCCAATGAAAAAAGCACACATGCACCCACATCTGTGGGTGCATCCAAGTGTGTACATGATATTGAACACATTTGTTACAATTTCCATAGTTTTATAGTTATAAGATACATACCCAAATGGATGTCGGCAGCCGGGACTGGTGATCAACTGGTGGCCCCGCCGTCAAAAGCAAAACTCTCCCAAGCAAGCAAAGGGAGGAGGTCGGGGTGGTATCATGGATCAGATAGTGAAGCAATTAAGAGGAAACCAAACCCCAGGCCTACGAGAAGTCGCAACCCACGGCCCCACACCACTGAGAAGGCGGGGAAGGCGGACAAACAAGGGCGGGCAGACCCAGGAGGAAGGAGAAAGGGGGAGGGCTGGGAGACAAAGGGGGCCAAGCCCACCAAAGGGAGGCACACCAAACAAATCGAAAATGGCCCTGTAAAAGATATCCAAAATATAAAAAAGTATATTAGTATAATGAGAATGTAAGGGTTTAAAGGTAAGCATCTACATAACCATATGAAAAAGAAAAAGTAAGGAAAGCGTGGGTGAATTGTGTGAGAAGGAAAAAAAACAAAAAAAAAACCACCACAACAAGCAAAATGGGGAAGAACAAAATATATGTGCTATGAGTGTGGAAGTACTGGTGGTGTGGAAAAAACAAGGAAGGGGGTTAAAAAAGTGCCCCTGAGTATGTAAAAATGTGAATGTGTTGACAGGAATGGCATGAAAGTGAATGTGTCAAGGGAATGTGCAACTGGGGTGGAAGTATGGGGTATTGATGTGATAGGATGTGTAGTGGGGTATGTAGCTATTTTGTGTGGGAGTAGGAGGGGGGAAGGGAAAGGGAGGGGAGGGGGAAGGAGCAAGAAAAGGATGACTATATGAATGTTGATGTGAAGAAAAATGCAAATTTGAAAGAAAATATGTTGTGTGAATGTGAGAAATGTGAAGAGGGGAAAAGAAAAAAGGAGATGAAAAGTATGTGTAAAGGTAATGGGAAGGGAATGTGTGAAGAAACCATGAAAGGTGTGAGGGATATGAGACAAAAAAAGCAAAATATGAATACACCCAACAGGGTAGGGAGAATATTTTTTGGAGCAGTAGCTTCTGGCAGTCCGTGAATGCGGATATTTGCACGCCTGCTTCGGTTCTCAAAGTCATCCAGCTGGGATAATAATATTTCTATTTTCTGACCTTTAGCAGCACATCTCATCTCTCTGTTAAAATGTCTTCCTCCCTTGTCCCCAGGTGTGTGGTGTTCTCTTTTCTTCAGGTCCTGCCTAGTAGGGAAAGACCAAATGTGTCTTCCAATGTCACCATCATCCATGAGGTCTGCTATATCAGAACCTCTATCTCGGGAGGTCGTGGAGCCAGTGGAGGCTGGGGGTGCAGAGTCGCTCACCGATCCAGGAGAGGGCTGTGGGGATGCTGTGAGCAGTGCATGCTTTGCTAGCTGCACCTCGTGCTGTTTTGAAGCCTTAGTGGCCGGTGCCATCTTGGGTTTCTCCTGTCCCCTGCCAAAGGTCCTGGGAAAAAAGTTTTCTAGCTGCCCCTGCCGGGTCTTATCGGTGCCCGAGTGCTGGGCTAGGGTCCGCTGCTTCTGGGAAATAACTTGGGCCGTTTTGGGGCCAGATTCCTCCAGTAAGCTGCAAGAAAAGCTGCGGTGTGAGCGGAGCTGAGGCGAGACACGTTCTCACCCCTTCATGTACCGGACACGCCCCCACTAAGCCTGCTTTTAATTTCAGCCCAACCTTAACAGCTCCAGTTTTTTTTCTTTTCCACCATCAATTATATCACAGTCAAAACAATTGTATTATATGTCAGGTGAGAATACTGATAAATATATGACCCAAACCACCCAAAAAATATCAGTCAAAACAGGTGTATATCAAAATGTTTCCTGGACAGTTATGGCAGGGACATATGATGCCAGATATTTATTGGTCCTGAAAAGCCTGTACCAAATCTGCCCATGTTTCTTGGCTTATACTAGGGCGTAGCCTAGCAGTGACATCATCACATCTGTTTGGAGAGTCGGCGGGTGTCTGTGATATTCTCTAATCTTTTATTGTTTCATGGTAATGGGGTGTCTGAGTAATTGGTAAGCGGCTACATTGTCACAAGGTGGCTGGTGCACATTTGGGGTGTGAAGAGATTCCTTCCTTTAATTTATGGTGGACTTTCAACTCTTATTGAACTGTGCTATATGTTCAATTATCTGAGTAATGGTTTTCATTTTTATTTATTTATTTTTTTCCCAATGGTTTTCATATGCATACACTTTTGGAGAAATGTGTACTTTTATATTTGGTGTGTAGATATAAGTTAATGCTGCAGTCAAATGTAATTTTCGATTTATGTATATTGGTATTTTTTCTAGCGCGGGTTACAGTTATTATTTGTACCAGGTAACACTTCGGTCCCCACTGGTGGGAACAGTGCAGTCTGTACACAGATGGAGCTGACAGAACGTTTAACGCAGACCTTCAAAATGCAAGGTTTGCTTATTTATTTTAAACAAAAAACAAATCTGAGGAGAAAAATAAAAAAACACTTTCCTTTTATACCCGACATCTGCCTACTCAGTGCATAGGTTTGCCAGAAGGCATACAACACCAACCTGGCTTGGGCAGCATGGGCAGAAGACACGGTGTAAGGTTAGTATTTAGTAAAAAAATAAAATAATTAAAAAGCCACAGACCTTGCTTCAAAATTACCATTAATTTTGAGGCAAGGTCTGCTTTATTGAAACTATGTAAACTGATGATTTACTAAAACTGGAGAGCACAAAATCTGGTGCTGCTCTGCATAGAAACCAATCAGCTTCCAGATTTTGCCAAAGCTTACTTGAACAAGCTGAAGTTAGAAGCGGATTAGTTATCATGCACAGCTGCACCAGATTTTGCACTCTCCGGTTTTAGTAAATCAACCCGACCGTGTCTGCCTCTGGATTTTCATACAGCTTTCAGTTACAAGCGACATTTGATGAAGAAGCTGATCATTTTGTGACACTAGAGGGCACCTGGAGCCTTCTCCCACTCATCACAGCGAAGCAAGGCACTCGTTGGAATGACACTATGGTGAACATTTCATCCACACCCAGACTAAGTTTCTAGGAGTCCAAATGTGTGTGTAATAGGCTTGTGCAATTCGTTTCGTAACGAATTGAAATTCGTCCGAATTTAGCAACTTTCGGACATTCGGAAGCATTCGAATTTCCGAACAAAGCAATTACGAATAAGACCGAATCCGAAATAAATTATACCGCAAATAGCGAATGCCCGAATGTCTTCGGCATAATTCGTTATGAAAAAGTTACGAATGTACGAATCCATACGAAGCACAATAACACTCACTCTGCTCTGCTCTCTGCTTCTCCCACACCGTGCTGAACTCCCTCTCAAAATGGTGTACAGGGGCGGAGGTTATAGCCGCATGTAAAAAACGAAAGTAAAATATGAGATTTCGAATCCATTCGAAGCACAATAACACTCACTCTGCTCTGCTCTCTGCTTCTCCCTCACCGTGCTGAACCCTCTCAAAATGGTGTACAGGGGCGGAGCCTATAGCCGCATGTTAAAAACGAAAGTAAAATACGAGATTTCGAATCGTTACAAATAACCGCAATGTATTTAGAAAAGTACAAATCCATTCGAAGCACATTAGGCATAATAGGCAGCGTCGTTGTGAGAGAGACACGGAAAATTACGAATCAACGAACCCAAAAAAAGTTACGAAAGTAGGAGTTGTGTCCAGAATCAACGAAAAACAACGTACTCTACCGAAAGTACGAACCCAAAAAAAGTTACGAAAGTAGGAGTTGTGTCCAGAATCAACGAAAAACAACGTACTCTACCGAAAGTACGAATTATAAAGCAACAAAAAATTCAACGAAAAATGTCGCTTGCAAAAATACGAATGAGTCCGAACACGAAAAATCCCGTCTAGCAAAATTACGAATGATTACGAATCAACAGGACCGGAAAGAAACGAACCGAAACGGAACAAATTTTTCCGTTGTGCACAAGTCTAGTGTGTAAAACCCAATTACAAGATAGAATTTCTCACTAATTATTCTGTATTTTATTTTTAATAAAATTGAATGATTTTTTTTTTATTTTGTAGCTAGCTATGATTTTCTAAAGCAGAGGGAAATATATCTTATCTGTAACTATGCCAATGGTGCTCAGTTTATACAGAAGTTTCCAGAATAATACTACTCCTGCTCCTCTAATTGGCTAACTGCCGCAATTAATGATATTGGCCTTTAAATAACAGTCCACTCTTCTGAGTGCAGCCTGCGTCCCTGCAGTCTTCAGTATGCAGCCCACCTGGTAAAAAATCCCCCCCCCCCCCTGCTTACATGAACTTCAGCATACAGCCCTGCCCAACCCCACATAGTCTTTGCAAAGAAACCATCATCTTCCCGTGTATGTACACCATGGCCCCATACATTCCTATAGATAAAGCGTACTCACCCGAAATGAGTCAAGGGTATGGTTGATCTATAGTAATGAATGGGGCCTAGGTGCTTGTGCAAAAAGATGATCTGAATGTTTCCTGCGAAAAGCTATGTGGCGGTGTGGCGCTGACCAAGGCTGTAAAGTTAAGTTCGTGAGAGCAAGAAGGAAGGTAAGAGTTTTACCAGATGAGCTGCGTTCAGGGTGGCTATTTAAAAAAAAAAAAAAAACTTTACTAAAGTAAATGTGCCCATGATGTGACTAATGACAATCTCTCTTGCTTTTCAATCGTACAGTAACTTGTGCATAGAGAATGTTGTAATCTTTTTATTGCTCTATTTTTATATCTACTACCGAGCTACCCCAATTGATACAGGTTTTACCAGGCCATAGGCCTCGCAAGCACCAACCCTTATTATCATTATATACCCTCCTAACTGTGGTGACCCTCTGGCATTTGTTCATGTTCTACCTCTTGACAATCTTGTCATCATATTATCATGTATTACTGTTACAACTGTGTTTTATTGTCTATCCTCTCAACAGTGGCCACATTGTGATATTGTGTCTACTGCTGTTGCATTTATTACCATGTTTATTATGCATTTCGATATTACCACTGTATATACTGTATATGCAATATGATATTTTAATAAAATTCCTATGGTACACCCAACTTACGTTTTTGCTACATGTGCTTCAATTAAAGTGCCAACGTCTTTGCTCTCCCCCTCTAGAAATATAATCTGGATGGAAATGTGTGACCCTACCGGGCCACAATTTCATATAAAGTCCCTAGGGATGGATATACATATCCTTACCAGGCTTAGGTTTCCTTTAAAGTCCCTAATAATTTTCCCCTTTTTTCAATTAACAATATAAGGGAAGCACTTGGTCATGCTCTACTGGTTATTTTTCCAATATTTCCTGCACCGAATTATCCTATGTTTAGCCTCCCCTGTTTTTATGATCCAATGTGTATACCATTTCATCTCTTATATCTTCATTGTCCTACCAGACCTAGCCTATGCAAATTACCATTGATGGTCAGATGCACCAGGTGTGGCAGTCTTGGCGCCTGGCTCTTTCCCCTATTCAGGGAGCCGTGACGCGCCCTGCGGGCTCCCACCCCCTTTCCCCGCCTCACGTGAGGCTTGGGGAGGGCGGGTGCCCTAGCATCGCGCCTCTACGTCACGCCATCCACGCTAGACGTGCACGTCCCCTTGGACGCCGTCGCGTCCATGCGCTGGCCCTCTTCACACAGTGAGTCCTTAGGGGAGATTCCAAGCACCGTGGGGTCGGTAAACACTTCCGACCAACGGCGCTCCTCCCTCTCCCCTCTGCCACACGACGTGACGTTGGTGGGCGGTACCGCGGCGGAACCTATATGGGCTCCATCCGGGCGGTATTGGCACTCAAGGCGCTCTGTTCACCACACTCCACTGCACCTGGAATCTTCCTCTATCTGGTTGGTTATCCCGCTACCGTGAGGTAACCTTGCACTCCAGTCCCCAGTTCTATCCATCCACCCTTCACCTCACTTTATCTCACACCAATTGGGTGCACTTTTATCCACTTTCTCCATATTTAATTTATTTTCTTTGGGTTCTCCCCCTTGTCACTTTGCACTCTCACTCCCCCACTGTTCAATTTCCCCTCTGAACTTTCTTCATTCCACATGCACGACACCACGCCCCCCCCAATTTCTTCCCCCCCCCCACTCCTCACCTCTTTTCACCTCTTGTGACACCCATATCCACTCTCAATTGGTCTATTTCCTCACTGGGTCGCCCCGTTGTCCTTGCCTGCCCAGTATTAGCACATGTGGGTTGCTCCCCTGGTCTGTCCACCACGGTTCCCGCTGGGGGATAATTCTGTGTGCCTGCCATGCCCTACCTGCTCTCCATCCATTAGTTACCACACTGTAAGTATGCACCTCTGTGCTGGGGGACCTATCTCTCACTCCCATCAATACTTCCACCATTGTACTTACTCTACACGATTTTTATGTTTATCTTAGAGTTAATACGCGCATGCTCCTGATGAGCGGCCTAGAAGCCTCGAAACACGTTGAGCTATCCGATGCTGTATCTTCCAACTACATACTTCCAAACTCTACTACCGAGCTACCCCAATTGATACAGGTTTTACCAGGCCATAGGCCTCGCAGGCACCAACCCTTATTATCATTCTATACCCTCCTAACTGTGGTGACCCTCTGGAATATGTTCGTGTTCTACCTCTTGTCAATCTTGTCATCATATTATCATGTATTACTGTTACAACTGTGTTTTATCGTCTATCCTCTCAGTAGTGGCCACATTGTGATATTGTGTCTACTGCTGTTGCATTTATTACCATGTTTATTATTCATTTCGATATTACCACTGTGTGTGTGTGTGTGTGTGTGTGTGTGTGTGTGTGTGTATGTATGTATGTATGTATTGTGAGGGGGCTAACACAGCAGCGGGTGTGTATGACCCCCTGGATGGGTTCACCATACAAAAACAGGCACAGCAGACAGTAGTAGGAGAAAACAAAAGGGTGTGGTTTTATTTAAACTATATACAGACAAAAAAATACAGCAAAAACAAAAGAAACAGGAAAATAAATCCTGGTCAACTTGACCGCTCACTACACACGTTGGTGTCCCTAACTAACAACTGGGTACAGCCTTGTGCTGTCCCAGTCCCTAGCTCCCTGCTTTTTGAAGTTCTTGGCAATAACCACACAGGCTTTGGCTCACCGCACACTCCCCAGACTATCCACACAGATCTGGTTCCAGGATGGAGCATCTCCCTTAGCATGCTGGGAGTTCTTGTAGAGGCCCCAATGAGCCCACTTGATTCAGCTGGGCTCATTAACTCTTCCCTTGCAAGACTCCCAGCACTCCCCCTAGTGGTATAAACTGGCATAAAGCCTGAATCTAGGACATATATATCTCCCATCCTGGATGCAACCTGGTGATTTTACCTGCCTGCTGTTACAGTATGTATGTATGTATGTGTGTGTATATATATATATATATATATATATATATATATAATATGCAATATGATATTTTAATAAAATTCCTATGGTACACCCAACTTACGTTTTGCTACATGTGCTTCAATTAAAGTCCCAACTTCCTTGCTCTCCCCCTCTAGAATATAATTGGGATGGAAAGGTGTGACCCTACCAGGCCACAATTTCATATATTTCATATAAAGTCCCTAGTCATTGATATACAGGCTTAGGTTTCCTTAAAGTCCCTAATAATTTTCCCCTTTTTTCAATTCCTATAGATTAGGTGTACTCACCCCAAATGAGTCAAAGGTATGGTTGATCTATAGTAATGAATGGGGCCTAGGTGCTTGTGCAAGAAGATGATCTGAATGTTTCCTGTGAAAGGCTATGTGGCGGTGTGGCGCTGACCAAGGCTGTAAAGTTAAGTTCTTGAGAGCAAGAAGGAAGGTAAGAGTTTTACCAGATGAGCTGCGTTCAGGATGGCTATTTAAAAAAAAAAAAAACTTTACTAAAGTAAATGTGCCCATGATGTGACTAATGCCAATCTCTCTTGCTTTTCAACCGTACAGTAACTTGTGCATAGAGAATGTTGTAATCTTTTTATTGCTCTATTTTTATATCACAGCTCTGTGTAGCAATTCCTGGATAGCAGATGTGAAAACTCTGCTAAAGCTAAAAATCTATTTCACATTCAGCAGTCTAAACAAACACATCTTCCCTTCTATCCTTGAGGGTAGTGACGTGACATTGAGGCAAGATGGCGGCGGAGGTGACCGAGGACCGATGCGGGGGCTTTGATGTCAGGTAAGTCATTCATAATGAGCTAGTATGCTATGCATACTAGCTCATTATGCCTTTCTTTTGCAGGGTTTTTTTTTTTTGCCTTTACTTCCTCTTTAAGCATTGGTACGATCTCTATTACCATTGCTGATCATAGATATAACACATCTCCGAGGCTTTGGAGGCCTAATCCTTAGATCCTACAACAAATTACCCAGGCACACTATCAGTTCTTTGCTACTAATGACCAACCTGATATTGACCGATTTGCTTTGTGAAATGCATATAAAGCATACATGAGAGGTGTTATGATTAAAATGGCTTCTTATGTTAAAAGGCAGCGGAACCGGCAGACTGAAGACTTGCTCTGCTCCAGAGACCATTATAATGGCCAGCCGGTTCCGCCTTTTCATGACATCAATTAACTTGACGGAGTACAAAATGAACTATATAGTGTTCTGTTGCTGCATGCTGCATAATTTTTTGCGCATCAAATCCCCAAATTATATGGCCTCAATTGGGCCTGAGGCTGGACTTTTGGGGGACAATCTTTTGCCGGACCTTCAATCTGGCCGTCCTGGCTTGCCCCCCCCCAAAACGCTCGTGAGGTTCTCCAGCAATATGTGGACTATTTCCTGGGTTCCTATGCCAGGCAATGCTTAAAGTGGAGCTCCACCCTAAATATACACTTCTGCTATTTGGAACCCTCCCCCCCTCCGGTGTCACAATTGACACATTTCAGGGGGGAGGGGGACCACAGCACACCAAGATTGGGGGTACAACATTCTAGGCATAAATGGTTTAAAAGAAAGATTCATCATAACAAAGGCGGCCAATTCCCCCTGTACACATAGCAGAGATTGCAACCAATTGCTGATAACATTAAAAGAACCTCAAAAAAAAGGATCAATGGTTATATTCTATGGGAGCATGGGTATCGGGAACAGATCCTTTACGTAAATTTTTTCCTCGAGGTACTACCACTCAATAAAACCAAACAGGAAAAGGTAGACATGGAAGGGAAAGAAGAAGGCCATACTAAAATAAAAGTTCTGAGTAACACTATAGGATTTACTAACCTAACAGTAGAAGATGTCATAGCTTTGGAGACGGGTTACCAAGAAAAAAATGAGTGGTTAGAATGGTTGAGGTACACGGTTAAAACTCTTAAAAAGGAGAACTGTTTAGTTTGTGCTGGAGCTAGACAACATTTAGCAACGGTCCCTTTTCCTCTAGATTACAATACGGATCCAGAAGGTTTAAAATGTATGCTGCGTTTGGATAATAAGAGCTATAAACCAGAAGCAAATTCTACCTGTCACACATTGAGTTTGTTGTTTCCCCCAGTGCAGAGACCTCAGATACCTCCAGCAGTTGCTTCGTATCCGGGCAATTTTACTTGTTTTGCACTCCCGGGGAACAGTAGCGTGGTGGATCTTGGGTCACTACCTGATGACTGCTGTGCGGAGAGAATAAGCAAGGAAAATGGTGATTGGGTTGAACATGACACTCAGAGAGCTGATGTGTGGGGATAAGAAACTGCGAGCTAGGATTCTGGCCAATGCCCAAGGGGATTGTGCGATGGTCCAGCTGGTTATGCCCCTGAGAATCCTGTCAGAACACCCATGGACTAAGAGTCACAAACGGTATCAGAGGGACACCTCTCCCAAAGGGTCATTTGACTCCCAGATCTATATAGATGAGATTGGAGTTCCTCGAGGGGTGCCGAATGAGTTTAAGGCCAGGAGTCGGGTAACAGCTGGGTTTGAGTCTCTGCTCTGGTGGGTGACTATAGATAAAAATGTTGACTGGATTAACTATATATACTACAACCAACAACGATTTGTAAACTATACCAGGGACGCTGTAAAAGGTCTAGCAGAATAGCTGGGCCCCACCTCTCTAATGGCATGGCAGAACCGAATGGCCTTAGATATGGTCCTGGCTGAAAGAGGAGGGGTATGCAAAATGTTTGGTAGCATGTGTTGTACCTTTATCCCTAACAATACATCTCCTGGAGGGACTGTGACCAGAGTCCTGAAAGGGCTAACTGCTCTATCGAATGAATTAGCGGAGAATTCAGGTATTAATGATCCATTCACAAACTGGCTTGAAGGATGGTTTGGTAAATGGACTGGATTTATCACATCATGTTTGATCTCAATTGCTGTGGCTTTGGCCGTTCTGGTCACTTGCGGATGCTGCTGCATTGCTTGTATTCGAGGACTTTCACAAAAACTGATCGAAACTGCAATCTCAAGAACAATGTATCAAGCACTTCCTACCTCTGAGGAGACCTGTGTGGACATTGAAGCTCAACTTAATGACATACAGTCCAAAAGTGCATAAAACACAGGGACCATCATCGAAATGTGTTGAGATAAAATAGCCACACAAGAGGTGGGAATTTTGGAAAAGTTTTTTATGTCTATCGTGTGACTGTTTGTAGGAATTTAAAATGGATTCCGATTTCTAAAATGGCTTCTAAAGACACGTTGCTTCAAACTTGTATTGTTCAATTGTTTCAACTTGCTTCCTAAAATCATAAGCTTTGCTACGAATTGTAAAAAGACACTGCGATTGGCAATAAAGCTGTTTTGCGACATGAGCCACCAGTGAACTTTTAGCCAATAATATTCTTCCTGTTGACTCTATAAAAAGGTCACACACCTCGTGTCTGTATGTGACTTCTGCTTTCTTCTCAGCATGAAAGGCTCATCCATTTGTACCGGTACATTCAAAATAAATTACCTTACTTCTAGAACACCTGAAGTTTGACTGATCACAGAGGAAGTATTATTCCAACAGAGGTCACCCAGTTTCAGAACCTCAACCTCCTCCTCCACCTCCTTCTTCTTCTCCTCCACCCCCTTCTCCACCTCCTGACACGAGTACAACTCCAGTGGCACAGACTCCAGCCACACGCAGAAGGAAGGCTGCAGGGAAGGCTGCCAAGAAGACCAGGAAGTGATGGCCTTGCTTCAATGTGGTCTGACAGAAGGCAGCCTGTTGTAGTATCACAGACTTGGGACATATATCTCACCTGCTGCTGTTCCTGACCTCTGGGAGTTCAGGACCAGATTGTGCTCACAACTAATGTGCTTCTCAAGGTCCCAATTTTATTGTCCACACAGAGTTGATGTGTGCTCTGGGGTCCCATGGATGCACAAATGGCAGCAGGTTCTCCAGCGCTGCCTTTATTTTTTGAAATTATATACCATAATAAATTGATTTTTTGTTTGTTTACAGTTAATACTTGACTATGTGTTTTTCTAAAACTAAAACAATTAGCTTTGGAGTAGGCAGATACATTTCTACAAAATAATAAAATAAAAGGGACAGATAACACAAAACAATAGCAAATAGGATAAATTATTTGTGTAAGTTTATATGCACTTTAAATTTAATGTATCATGATTGATTTAGCAGCTGCCACGGGTGATCTCCATATAGTTATGTTGATCCTCTGGTTTAAATATTTTAAATCACTGAGGGTCCTTTCACACTGGTGAGCTAAAACACACCTTTTCAGAGCAGCAAAAGTGCATGAAAATTATTCCCCTTTAAATCCTATGTAACTCTTCATATCAGTGCACTGTATTTGCGATGCGTTTTGAAAAGTCCCGCTTGCTCATCTTTGGTGCACTTTTTAAGAAGCATCCATTTAAATCAGTGGAGTCACGTCACATGTTTTTTGAAAAATATGATGGGTGCTAAGGGGACAGCATCTTTAACAACCAGTGAATAGCCGGTCCGGTTGTTGTAGGGGGTTTGGAAGCCGCCTTTAACAAGGAGGCCCCTAGATCCCTGACCCCCCCATCCATCGTCAATCACATCGTCCAGTGATTAACAGCAATCACAATGAACAAACAGCCACCGACCTGCTGTCGTCGCTTGCCAGATGACATTCTGCTCTCTCCCTTTACAGTAAACAAAGAGGCAGGGTCACCCAGTGATGTCATTGACCATATATGGACATGTTAACATATGGTCAATGACTTCATCAGTTAAACTCACCTCTTTGTTTACTTTAGTGATGGGGAGAAGTCACCGGAGCGGTCTGCGGCTGGCAGGCTTTTTTTTTTGTGTGCAGGTCAGCGGTCGTAGTTCATCATGATTGATGTGGCTCTACATTGCTGGATGACATAATTGACAATGGATGTACATTGGGGGACATTTAAAAAAAAAAAGCTAAATAAAAATCAAAAACAATGTTTGTGGTTTTCTTTTGTTACTGTTTATAGTTTTTGGTGCTGCATACTCGGATAAGGGTGTGGTATGGATTGGGGGGGGCCTCATTTAAAAAAAAAAATGGCGTGGGATCCACATTAAAATCCATACCAGGGCCAGCTATAGATTGTGGCGGGACCCCCCACCACGCCATTTTTTTATTTATTGTTTGTTTTAATGATGGATCTTTTTATTTACAGTTGTGCTCATAAGTTTACATACCCTGGCAAGATTTATAATTTATTGGCCATTTTTCAGAGAATATGAATGATAACACAAAATCATTTCTTTCACTCATGGTTAGTGTTTGGCTGAAGCCATTTATTATCAATCAACTGTGTTTACTCTTTTTAAATCATAATCACAAAAAAAAATCCCAAATGACCCTGTTTAAAAGTTTACATACCCTGGTGATGAACCCTTGCATCTTTCATCCAGTGCTGCACTGACGTTTCTGGATTCTGAGTCATGGGGAAAGCAAAAGACTTGTCAAAGTATCTGCGGGAAAAGGCAGCTGAACTGTATAAAACAGGAAAGGGATATAAAAAGATATCCAAGGAATTGAGTATGCCAATCAGCAGTGCTCAAACTCTAATCAAGAAGTGGAAAATGAGGGGTTCTGTTTAAACCAAACCACGGTCAGGTAGACCAACTAAAATTTCAGTCACAACTGCCTGGAAAATTGTTCGGGATGCAAAGCAAAACCCACAAATAACTTCAGGTGAAATACAGGACTCTCTTAAAACGTGGTGTGGCTGTTTCAAGATGCACAATAAGGAGGAACTTGAAGAAAGATGGGCTGCATGGTCGAGTCGCTATAAGAAATCCATTACTATGCAAATGCCACAAAGTATCCCGCTTACAATATGCCAAACAGCACAGAGACAAGCTTCAAACCTTCTGGCTCAAAGTCATTTGCAGTGATGAGACCAAAATTGAGCTTTTTGGCCACAACCATAAACACTTCATTTGTAGTGGAGTTAACAAGGCCTATGATGAAAGGTACACCATTCCTACTATGAAACACAGAGGTGGATCACTGATGTTTTGGGGATGTGTGAGCTACAAAGGCATAGGAAATGTGGTCAAAATTGATGGCAAGATGAATTCAGTATGTTATCAAAAATATCGGAGGAACATTTGCATTCATCAGCCAGGAAGCTGCGCATGGGACATACTTGGACATTCCAACATGACAATGATCCAAAACACAAGGCCAAGTCGACCTGTCATTGGCTACAGCAGAATAAAGTGAAGGTTCTGGAGTGGCCATCTCAGTCTCCTGCCCTCAATATCATTAAGCCACTCTGGGGCAATCTCAAACATGCAGTCCATGCAAGACAGCCCAAGAATTTACAGGAACTGGAGGCTTTTTGCCAAGAGGAATGGTGTCAGGTGTGTACTCACCGAGGCCTAGATGCCGAGAGCAGTTCACCCTTGCGACTTGGCGCACTTCGACCAACCTGAAGGTGAGAGAGGGAGAGGATGGCGTGAAGAGGCACTGGCTACCAGCAGGAAGTGTAGGTCTTGCTAGATGATCCGGCAGAGCTGGACAGCTGAGCGTAGGCAGAAGGAAAGCCACCAAGAGTAGGCTGGGGGTCTAACACCTGACAGGTGCGGCTCTTTGCAGGATCCTAGCTGAAGACACAAGTCCAGAGCACAACAGGGATCAGAGCAAGTAGGCAGGAGACTGAGTCCGGGTGCAGGCTGATGGTGCAGTATTGAAGATGCAGGCTGGGGGTCTAGCACAGGAGACAAGTAACAAGTCCAGGAAGTACAAGCAGCAGGTCAGGGGCTGGAGACAAGTAGCAGATCCGAGATGCAGGCAGAAGGTCAAAGGCTGGAGACAAGAGGCAGATCCAAGTCACAGGCCCGGGGTCAAACACAGGTAGCAGGGAAGATCCGTAAGGCAAGCCAAAGGTCAGGTCCAGGAGAAGAGCAGAGTAGTCAAACCAATCCGGGTCACAACAGTAGTTCAGATGCAGGTAACAGGAAATCAGGTACAGACAGGAAGCTGACAACAAACCAGCAACTTGTCAGAGTATCTGGGCCACTTTATATAGGCCTGCCAGAGCTCTGATTGGCACACTAGCAGGCATGCGCCGAAGCACCGTTCCGCTGCGCATGCGTGCAGGAATGCGGCTGGCGCGGCGGAGTTGGTAATTCCTCTGACAGTGCCCCCCCCCGAGGGACGGGCTCCGGACACCCAAGCTGGACATCAACTCCGGATGTTCTTGGTGAAAAGCTCGGATTAGGCGTGGGGCATGGAGGTTTTTAGAGGGTTCCCAGAAATTGTCCTCAGGGGGATACCCCTTCTATTTAATTAAATATTGCAGTTGCCTACCTCTTTTCCTGCAGCCCAGAATAGACTCTACTTCGAATTCATTTTCACCGTCAATCTCAACTGGTGGAGGAGGCGGTTCTTCTCTCCCAGGGAAGGAGTTGGAAACAACAGGCTTTAACAGAGATGCGTAGAAAACTGGATGTATTCTATAGGAGTCGGGCAAAGCCAATTCAAAGGCCACAGGGTTGATCATCGGCCTGATCTTAAAAGGTCCAATGAACCTTGGCCCCAACTTCTGTGAGGGAATTAATAACTTGAGATTGATGGCTGATAGCCAAACTTCCTCCCCAACTTTGAAGGCTGGATTTTCCTTTCTTCCTTTATCATAATAATTTTTGTGGTTGTCCTGGGCATTCTGCATCATTTCCTGAAGTTTCTGGAAGTTTGACTGGACAGAGGCTATCCGATCCTATACAGCAGGAACGGATATCTCAGGGATGGAGTTGGGGAGAAAAGAAGGATGGAAGCCGAAGTTGGACCAAAAGGGGGTTTGACTGGTGGCTGAATGGATGGAGTATGCAAATTCAGCATAAGATAGCAGGGAGGACCAGTCGTCCTGGGAGGCAGAGCAGAAGCAACGGGGATATTGCTCCAGGGCTTGGTTCATCCTCTCTGGCCGTTGCTCTGAGGATGGTAAGCGGATGATTGACAGACTTTGATTTCCAGGGATTTGCAAAGTTCCTTCCAAAATTTGGACGTAAATTGGACGCCTCTGTCCGAGATGATGCTCTTAGGTTCCCCATGGAGCCTAGTTATTTCCCTAAAGATCTTAGCTGTATCCGCAGCAGAGGGAGTACCCACCATGGGCAGAAAGTGTGCCATCTTAGAAAGACGGTCGACCAGGATAGTGGATAGTGAATCTTCCAGAGGGAGGTAGGTTGACAATGAAATCCATGGAGACCTCTGTCCATGGCCGTTCAGGGATGGGTAAGGGTTCGAGTAGGCCCCAGGTTTTGATGTTTGGTCCCTTATTGCACTGGCAACGGGTGCAAGAGGCAACGTAAGTCTTACAGTCCTGTCTCCAGCCCGGCCACCAGAAAGAACGGGAGACTAGTTCTGTGGTTTTCTGTGTTCCAAAGTGACCTGCTAGCTTGTGATCATGAAAGGTTCTTAAGACTAGATGTCTGGTTTCTAATGGAACAAAGATTTTTCCCCGGGACCAGAGCAGGTCATCATGTTCCTCTAGGGAAGAGATTTCCTGGTCAGTACAGTACCTGGCTGCTGTCTTAATGGAGGTCAATAGATCAGTTTGAGAGATCAAAAGAAAATTTTGTGAAGACAAGATGGTGCTTGATTCAACTGCCTGAGAGGTTTCAGGGAACATCCTGGAGAGCGCATCTGCCTTCCCATTTTTGGAGCCGGGCCTGTAGGAGATGTGAAAATTAAATCTGGTGAAGAAAAGAGCCAAACGGGCTTGCCTGGGTCTTAAACGTTTTTCTGTCCTTAAGTATTCCAAATTCTTGTGGTCGGTGAAGATCATGACAGGGTGAGATGCACCCTCCAGCAGGTACCTCCACTCTTCCAGGGCATATTTAATAGCCAATAATTCTCTGTCACCAACATCATAATTTTTTTCCGGTGGGCTTAGTTTCCGGGATGCGAAAGCTACCGGGTGTAGAAGGGACTTGAGACCCCATCTTTGGGAAAGGATGGCCCCAGTGGCTGTCTCGGAGGCATCTACTTCTAGTATGAATGATAGTGCAGGGTCTGGATGCTGCAAAACGGGTGCAGAGGTAAACGCAGTCTTTAGTTTAATAAAAGCTTCCTGTGACCACTGAAAGCGATTGCCCTGATGTGTCAGTTGGGTGACAGGTGCCACAATAGAAGAGAACCCAACGATGAACCTCCTGTAGAAACTGGCAAAACCAATGAACCGTTGTACCCCTTTTTTCTCTACTGGAGCCGGCCATTCCTGAATCGCCTTGACCTTCTGTGGGTTCATTGCGACCCCGTTGGTGGAAATGATAAATCCTAAAAATTGTACAGTAGTTTTTTCAAAGTCACACTTTTCAGCTTTTAGATATCATTTGTGTTCTCTAATGATTGTAAGGACCTTTTTAACATGAACTCGGTGCAATTCAACAGAGGTAGAGAAGATGAGGCTATCGTCCAAATACACAACTAGGAAATCGTCGAGATGCTCTCGGAAAATGTCATTTACTAAATGCTGAAAGGTGGCTGGGGCGTTACAGAGCTTGAATGGCATCACTAAATATTCGTAGTGTCCAAATCTGGATCTAAAAGTGTTTTTCCATTCATCTCCAGCCCTGATTCGGATGAGGTTATAAGCACCTCGGAGGTCTAGCTTGGAGAATATTTGGGCGAATCGGAACCGTTGAAACAATTTTGGAATAAGAGGCAACGGGTATCTATTTTTAATGGTGATTTTATTTAGTTCCCTGTAGTCAATGCAGGGTCTCAGAGAACCATCTTTCTTTTCCATAAAAAAGATCCCTGCACCGGCTGGTGAGAAAGATGGACGGATGAACCGCTTCTCCAAGTTTTCATCTATGTAAGCCAAAAGGCACTTCCGAGCCGGGCAGGAGATCAATGGGACAGTCATACGACCGGTGAGGTGGGAGACGGTCAGCCTGTTGTTTGTCGAAAACGTCCCTGAATTCCAGGTATACAGGGGGAACATGTTGAAGGTTGTCAGGTACAGCTGCTATAGCAGAGCAAGTGGCTGTGGCTGGGGTGAAGCAGTGCTGGAAGCAATATTGAGAAGTAAAGTTGACCTACTTCTTGGTCCAGTTTATGAGGTTCATGCGCCTGTAGCCAGGGAAGGCCCAAAATAATGGGGAACATAGGAGAGGAAATAAGGTCAAATCGCAGAAACTCTTGGTGGCCAGAGTCGGTGGTGGCAAAGATGGGTTTGGTCTCTTGAGTGATCAGCCCAGAGCGAGGAAGAGAACCATCCGCCAGGTGTACCTGTAGGCAATGGTCTTTGGTTTGAAGAGGGAAGTGCAGTTTCTGGGCAAGCATGGAATCCAGGAAGCAGCTACAAGCTCCGGAGTCAATGATAGCCAGTAGGTGGGTTGCCCCTCCCGGTAGCTGTAGGGAGACAAAGAGAGTAACATAAGTCTGTGGAGTACCGGAAACTTGAGAGTTCAAAACATCTTGGGGAGCAGACTTACTGGGTCTCACCGGACAGTTACAGAGGAAGTGACCAGTGCCCCCACAGTAAAGGCATAGGTTGGCTTGACGCCTGCGCTGTTTCTCCTCAGGAGTGAGAGGGGCCCGGACCAGTCCAGGTTGCATAGGCTCGGGTTCAGGAATGGAAGTAGCCACAGGAACTGGGAAAGGCGGATGGACAGAAGCCGATCTGGGAAAAGTCCAACTGGGACGAGCAGTTTGGAAGCGTTCAGAGCGCCGCTCTCGCAAGCGCCTGTCAAGCTTGGTGGCAGACTGGAATAAATTTTCCAGGGAAGTAGGAGTCTCCACCCTGGCTAGCTCGTCTTTGAGAGATTCAGACAGTCCTTGGCGGTATTGATATTTTAAAGCCGACTCATTCCAGCCAGTGTCAGCTGACCATTTCCGAAACTCTACCGTATAGTCCTCAATTGGCCTTCTCCCCTGAGATAAGCCGTGTAGAATGGCCTCAGCCGTAGCCGTGCGCTGGGGGTCGTCATACAACTGTGCCATGTTTTCGAAGAAGATGTCTACAGAATTTAATACAGGACTCCTTTGTTCCATTAAACCGTGGGCCCAGGCTTGTGGCTCATCCGTTAGGAGGGATATGATGAAACCCACCTTCACTACTTCTGAAGAAAAAGTCCTGGGCTGGAAGCAGGATATAAAAAGCAAGAGTTTTTAAAAGCCCGGTATTTCTTGCAATCGCCTGCGAATCGCTCAGGTGTGGGAACCCTAGGCTCAGGGAGAGCCATTACCACGGCTGAACTTGCTGAAGTTTGAGAGGTGGAAGCTCCACTAGGGGATGTGGCAGCTGAAGCTGTTGGTCTGGGTAATCGGGAGAGTTGCTGAAGGCGGCCATCAATTTGGGTGTAACCCTCCTGCAACGTTTGAACCGCATCAGTGAGTGCGGAGACCTGCTGGCAGAGGGTCTCAAAAGGGGAACGCGCTCTGTCGGCCTCTGACATCTGGCTGGTTTGTACTGTCAGGTGTGTACTCACCGAGGCCGAGATGCCGAGAGCCGTTCACCCTTGCGACTTGGTGCACTCCGACCCCCTGGAGGTGAGACAGGGAGAGGATGGTGCGAAGAGGCACTGGCTACCAGCAGGAAGGTTAGGTCTTGTTAGATGATCCAGTAGAGCTGGACAGCTGAGCGTAGGCAGAAGGAAAGCCACCAAGAGCAGGCTGGGGGTCTAACACCTGACAGGTGCGGCTCTTTGCAGGATCCTAGCTGAAGACACAAGTCCAGAGCACAACAGGGGTCAGAGCAAGTAGGCAGGAGACTGAGTCCAGGTGCAGGCTGAGGGTGCAGTATTGAAGATGCAGGCTGGGGGTCTAGCACAGGAGACAAGTAACAAGTCCAGGAAGTACAAGCAGCAGGTCAGGGGCTGGAGGCAAGTAGCAGATCCGAGATGCAGGCAGAAGGTCAAGGGCTGGAGACAAGAGGCAGATCCGAGTCACAGGCCGGGGGTCAAACACAGGTAGCAGGGAAGATCCGTAAGGCAAGCCAAAGGTCAGGTCCAGGAGAAGAGCAGAGTAGTCATACCAATCCGGGTCACAACAGTAGTTCAGATGCAGGTAACAGGAAATCAGGTACAGACAGGAAGCTGACAACAAACCAGCAACTTTTCAGAGTACTTGGGCCACTTTATATATGCCCGCCAGAGCTCCGATGGGCGCACTAGCGCGCATGCACTGAAGCGCCCTTTTGCAGCACATGCGCGCAGGAATGCGGCTGGCGCAGCTGAGTTGGTAATTCCTCTGACAAATGGGCAGCTTTACCATCTGAGAAGATAAAGAGCCTCATCCACAAATACCACAAAAAAACTTCAAGCTGTCATTGATGTTAAAGGGGGCAATACACGGTTTTAAGAACTGGGGTATGTAAACTTTTGATCAGGGTAATTTTGGTAGTTTCTGTTATCATGATTTAAAAAGAGTAAACACAGTTGATTTGATAATAAATGGCTTCAGCCAAACACTAACCATGAGTGAAAGAAAAGTTTTTGTGTTATCATTCATATTCTCAGAAAAATGGCCAAGAAATCATAAATTCTGCCAGGGTATGTAACATTATGAGCACAACTGTACATCCTGCTTTCATCCGCCTGATGGCGGCGATGGATTACTAGGTCATCAGAACTCATGTTGGTCTGGGTCCTTAACAACCACTGACCAGCCATGAAAACGCATGTGAAAATACATGCAAAACTGCAGGAGTAGGACACTAGGTAGAAAAAACACTTGGCTACGCCTATGGGTAGTCCTAGATGGTATACATCCCCCTCTCTGCTATAGGCCTTCAGTATTTTTCTGCTTAGTCCCTGCCAGGATCTTAGGTTCTGGCAATTATTTCCTTTTTAACTTGCACTTTTTCTCCTGTTTTTTGTTTTTTCCCCTGTTAAATCTACAATCAACTGCCGGGCTGGGCGACGGGCTGGATAGCTAAATCCAGTGGTCTGGCCAGCAGGCATGGGCAGAGCAGAGCTCTGTACTGGGTCAGCCGCGACATGGCCCCACTGGACGGGGGCTGGCCTGCGAGTTAAACGCCTAGCGAGGACGTATACGACCAGGTGCTGGCCTGAGTCACAGCATTCCTTCTGGCCAACAGCCCCCCATTTTGGTGGTGAGGGGTTCTGTCTGGAGTAGGGTCCGCCAGGTTCCGTGGTATGGTAAGTAAAATGTCCCCTCTTTCCCCCTGGATGCGGTGGGGGGTGGACACAGGCAGCCCCCAGGATGAGTGGACCTGCGGGTTCTCCCCCCAGGCCCCCATCTGTTTTGCGTGTTCCCCCCACGGGGAGCGCGGTGGGACAATGGTGGATGTGGGCTGGTGTGTGCAGCACAGTAGAGGCGGGGGGTGGGCGGATATGCCGCCGGTGGGACAGACTTCCTTGATAGGGTGGGCGCTGCCAGTGTTGTGGTCTTGCAGATCGAGTCCCCCTCCCACTGCAGAGTTGTGGCCAGGGTTTTTTCCTGGTCCCTGGGAGCCGCATGTGGTGGCCATTTTGCCGTGGTAGGCATCATGATTTTGGGGCCTCTGAGTGTTTCTCTCCCGGCGCCCATGTTTGTGTAGTCTGGTGGCCATTTTTGGTTGGTCGGCGTGCACAGGAGCAGCGGCCATGACAGTGGAGCCTCTGGGGGGGGCAAATATTGCTGTGGGGACAGCCTCCTTTTCCCCTGGTGTTGACTCCTGGGTTTCCTTTTCCTCTGGATGCCGCACCTGGATCCCTGGCTATCTCTGGTGCAGACCAGCGCTTCTCCGGTGAGGGGCTGGGTCTTGGCGGGGTGCTTTGCCTCTGGTTGCCCCTGCGCTAGTGCGGGTGTGGTGTCTCAGTTTGGGTGAGTTCCCTAGCGGTGCTGGACATGTTTTGCTGGTGGGTTCCCCCTTGTCACTCATGGAGGCTCAGGAGCATGTTTCCCCACCTGACCCCCTATCAGAGGCAGCAGGTCCCTCAGGATCCCAGCCTTCCAATAATGCACTGACAGTGTTCCTGGAGTCCTTTGTTTCCCAGGTGGAGGTGGCTTTTGGGCGTCGGGCTGGCAGAAAGTGCCCCCGCCCTCACCTGTCTCATCAGATTCTGAATCTGGCTCTGCTGCCGCAGACGTGGCCCACCCTGCGGGGTTTGTAGCCATGCTCCCTGATCTATCAGATAGTGAGGATGATTCCTCCATAACTGTAGCTGCGCATGAGAAGGTGCTGCTTAAAAAAACTGATTTCATCCGTGCGGGAGACTTTGAAGACGGAGGATGCAGCTGAGGTAGCTGCAGAGGTGGCCGTTCCTTTTGGCACTCACAAGCGAGACAGCAAAACTGTCCCCTTATCCCTCCTATTTTAAAGGTTTGTCTACAAAGAATGGAAGCATCCAAAGCATCCCTTTGTGGTTCCTAAACACTTTGCGGAGAGGTAACCCTTTGAAGTGTCACTTCTAAAAAAGTGGACTGTCCCACCAGTGGTGGACCCTTCTGTCTCAAGATTAAACAAGGCAACTATGATTCCGGTAGAGGAATTCCCAGCCTTTAAAGATCTGTCTGACAGAAAGGCAGAGTCTGTGGCCCGCAATATGTTTACTTTTGCTGGTTCCGCGCTACGGCCGATTCTGGCTATTGCCCTGGTGTCGCAAATTGAGCTGGGGGTGAGCAATTTCCCCCTGCCTTTGTTGAGTTGGTGGACCAGTTGATCCAGGGTCTGCAATTTGTCTATGATGCCTCTCTGGATGCGGCCCCCCTTGATTTCTAAGTTATCTGTTTCGCCAGTGGTGCTTGGGTGTTTTGGCTTAAGTGTTGGTCTGTGGACCAAACCTCTAAAAAAGCTCTAACTGGTTTGCCCTCTCAAGGCAATTACCTGTTTGGGGCTACCCTGGATGACATCATTAACCACTTGAGACCTGCGCTATAGACGAAAGACGTCTGCAGCGCGGCTCTCAAGTGCCGGGTGGACGTCCCTGGACGTCCTGTGTTTACATCCCCCCGCCCCCGCCAAAGGCGCGCGGCGGGGAACAGCTGTGCCCGCCACGTCACGTGATGCCGATGCGCGTGCCTGGAGGCCGCGATGCCTGCCAAGTACAAGCGATCAGCTGTGACAGAGGCAGGACTCTGTAATCGGCTGTTACAGTGTAAACACAGAGATCCACGTCCTGTCAGGGAGAGAGGAGACCGATGCTGTGTCCCTTGTACATAGGGACACAAATCGGTCACCTCCCCCAGTCAGTCCCCTCCCCCACACAGTAAGAATCACTACTAGGGAACATATTTAACCCCTTGATCGCCCCCTAGTGTTAACCCCTTCCCTGCCAGTCACATTTATACAGTAATCAATTTATATTTATAGCACTGTTCGCTGTATAAATGTGAATGGTCCCAAAATAGTGTCAAAAGTGTCCGATATGTCTGCCGCAATATCGCAGGCCTGACAAAAATTGCAGATCGCCACCATTACTACTAAAAAAATATAAAAATAATAAAAAGGTCATACTTCTATCCCCTATTTTGTAGGCACTATAACTTTTGCGCAAACCAATTACTATACGCTTATTGCATTTTTTTTTACCAAAAATATATAGAAGAATAAGTTTTGGCCTAAACTAAGAAAAAAAATAGTTTTTTAAAAAAAAATTGGGATATTATTATAACAAAAAGTAAAAAAATATTGTGTTTTTTTTAAAAAAATTTCTGTCTTTTTTTGTTTTTATAGCTCAAAAAATAAAAACCGCAGAGGGGATCAAATACCCCCCAAAGAAAGCTCTATTTGTAGGAAAAAAATTATAAAAATATCATTTGGGTACAGCATTGTATGACCACGCAATTGTCATTCAAAGTGCGTCAGCGCTGAAAGCTGAAAATTGGTCTGCGGGTTTAAGTGCCCAGTAAGCAAGTGGTTAAGAGTCTTATGGGGGGAAGAGCAATTTTCTTCCACAGTCTGGGAAGGGCAAAGAGCCTTGTCGCAGGCGTAGCTCTTCTTTCTCGGCACACAAACCTTTTTTGTTCGTCCCTCAGGGTCCACTGACAAGGGTACAAAACCTTTCAAGCCCTCCTCAGGAGGTTCCAAGCAACCCTGGTCTGGCAAGCCGAGAGCGGGATTCTCTAGACCCCCTCAGCATGAAGGTGCACCCTCACCAATTTCTGAGGTGGGGGGACGTCTTCATTGATTTATGGGCCCGTGGACTCTTCTTGGTAAACAACAATTGGGTGTACAAAGTAATTTTGTCTGGTTACAAGATAGTTTAATTCTTGCCCTCTGGAATGGTTCTTTCTCTCCAACTTATGTCTGTCCCCGGACCGGTTGCAAGCTCTCTTCGGGGAGGTGCAGGACATGTTGCTTCAGGGAGTGATTGTCCTGGTTCCGGTATCGGAACGGTTTCAAGGTTTCTATTCAAACCTGTTTACTGTCCCGAAGAAGGAGTGCAAGGTTCATCCGATTCTGAACCTCAAAGCCCTAAATTGTTTTGTGCGGGTACAGAAATTCAGAAAGGAGTCCATTCTCATAGTGGTGGCATCCCTAAAACAGGGGGATTTCCTAGCCTCTATCGACATCAAAGATGCTTACTTGTACATTCTAATATGTGCTGGCACCAGCGTTTCCTCCGCTTTGCTGTAGAAGCGGAGCACTATCAGTTTGTGGTTTTACCTATTGGTCTCGCTTCCGCTAATCGGGTTTTCACGAAGGTGTTGGCCCCAGTTCTGGCATTGCTACGTCAGCGGGGGAGTCCTCATCTGCATTTTGTTGGATGCTGGAAGAATCCAGTCTACTGATCAATGTCTTGGAACTTCAGGCAATTGGGCTGCACCTGGATCACTGGACGGATGGGCTCCAGGGGCTCCCAGTAGTAATCCAGCCGAATAATGCCACGGCAGTGGCTTATGTCAATCACCAGGGTGGAACAAAAAGTGTGTTGGCAGCTGTGGAGATAGCCAGCATTCTCTGGTGGGTGGAACACTTCGTTCTTGCACTCTCCGCCGTCCACATTCCAGATGTGGAAAATTGGCAGGCGGACTATCGTAGTCGGCAGGCGTTGGACCAAGGGGAGTGGCCCCATCATCCGGATGTGTTTTCATCTGATATGTCTATGGTGGAGCACCCCTGAGGTGAACCTGTTGGCATTTCGGTTCAACAGGCAGGTTCCGTGGTTTGTGGCAAGGTCTCTGGATCCTTTGGCGGATGCCACAGACGCTCTGGTGGCCCCGTGGGGCCAGTATCGTCTGATTTATGCTTTCCCTCCTCTTAAGCTTCTTCCGCAACTTCTGCGCAGGATCGCGGCCGAAGGGATTCCGGTCATTCTGGTGGCCCCGGACTGGCCTCACCGGTCTTGGTACGCCGATCTAGTGCGCTCAGTCGCGACGTCCTTTGGGAGCTTTCTCTCAGACAGGACCTGTTGTTTCAAGGGCCGATCTTCCATCCTGCTTTACAATCGCTGGCTTTGACGGCCTGGCTGTTGAAAGCCAGGTGCTGAAGGATAGAAGTTTGCCTTGGTCGGTGATTCCGACTATGCAGAAGGCTATGAAGTCTACATCTAGGAAGATTTAACATCATACATGGAAAGCATACATCTATCTCATGGTGTGAGTCGATTAGCGTTCACTAAGGATGAGCTCCGGCGTGTTTGCACGCCCCACGTGCAGAGCCCGCCAGGAAGTCGGCACTGCGCTGCGCTAATCAGAGGCAGTGAGACATTGTCCCGATGCGCGGCTGCAGAGATCAGGAAATGTCTTACTGCCTGTGATTAGCGCAGCGCAGTGCCGACTTCCTAGCGAGCTCTGCACGTGGGGTGTGCGAACACACCGGAGCTCATCCTTAGTGTTCACCCTCTTTCCTTTTCGGTGACTCGGATTTTGACCTTCCTTTAATGAGGTGTTTAGCAGAATTTGGTCTTGAGTACCATCAAGGGCCAGGTGTCTGCCTTGGCGGTCTTCTTTCAGCGGTAATTGGCCTCACATTCCTTGGTGCATACTTTCATTTAAGAGGTTCGACACCTGACTCCGCCAGTGTGGTCTCCTCTACCGCTGTGGGATTTGAACTTGGTGCTTTCAGTTCTCCAGAAACCTCCCTTTAAAATTTTTCAGCAGATTCCCCTGCTTACGCTGTCACAGAAGATGTAATTTTTGGTGACTATTACCTCTGCTCGCAGGGTATCGGAACCAGTGGTGTTATCTTGTCGTACCCCCTACTTGGTGGTCCACAAAGATAAGGTGGTTCTTCGTCCATGCCCATCGTTCCTACCTAAGGTTGTCTCCGACTTCCATTTGATTGAAGACATTGTGTTGCCTTCCTTGTGTCCTAGGCCTGCTCATCCCAAGGAGCAGACCTTTAGCTACGCCCTGGGTCGGCCACGACATACCTCGTTTGCTCCAGGGGTGGCCAGTGAGCTATATGCTCCGGGGCACACATATGACCGGGCTACTGCTGTCCGAGTCACAGTGGGCCGTGGCCGACGGCCACTCCGTACTGCTCGGGTGATGGGTCTGTCCGGAATGTGTCCAGCAGTCCTCGCAGGACAGGTAAGTAGGATTCCACCTGTTTCGGCAGGATGGAACAGCTGGGCATTCCTGGGGAGGTCGATTAGGGGGTCCCTCACTCTCCCTTTCTCCTCTCCATGTCCCTTCCGTCCTCCCCATGCATCTGGCTGGGCCTGCTGTGTACCTGACTGGGGGTCCTCCGGGGGGCTCCGGGTCCTGGCTGGGGGCTGCACTGGGTGTCCTAGGTCTGCTCTCTGTGGTGGGGTGTTGTCTGTCTGCCATGTGTGGGAGGCCCAGCGTGTTTGCGGCCTTTTCTTTACCTCAGAAGTGATCCGGCGGCCATTTTGGGTGAGGCGGCACTATTTTCTTGTAGCCGCGCTGCAATACAGCTGCCGGTCATTTTCTTGTAGCTTGCGCTCTTTTTTCCTGAGCCGGCCGGCGGACATTTTCTTGTTGTTTTTGCTTAGTTTTGGCCTCTAGCGCTGGAAATGTCTTTCTGAATGGCACGAACAGCACAGAACACCTCAGACGCAGGAGAGCACCTCAGCACAGGCTGTGCAGGAGAGAGAGCGGACCGCAGCACTGTGCAGTACCTGGGTGAGGGTGGTGAGTCCTCTGGAGGGCCCCTCGGTCTGTAGCAGCTAGGAGGGTGGACCTTTTATGTACCTTGCCTTTAGTCCCTAAGTGGCTGTCAGGCGAGTGTGGGTCAGCATGGCGTCAGAAGCTAGCGCTTCTTCCTCAGACATCCCTGTGGTAGCAACCAGTGCCCCTGTACCTGCGGTACCTATGGACGCTTTGTCGGCGGTCCTGGAATCATTTGTTGCCAGGGTGGAGGCGGTGTGTGGCGAAAGGGGGGTAAAAAACGCCCCCTCCACCCCCATCTTCTGGGGAAAGCTCTGATTCAGACTCGGGCCTGGGTGTGGCACACGGCCCCTGTTCTGACGTGTCAGAGGATGTGGACCAGGACCATTCGGGCAGTGAGGAAGACTCCGTGTCCGGGTCAGCGCAGGAGAAAGCACTTGTTGGAGCACTTATCACCGCAGTGCGGGAGACCCTAAAATTGGAAGATACGGCGGGGGCATCTACTGAGGTGTCGGTCCCTTTTGGGTCCCACAAGCCGGCCCGCACTGCTAAGGTGTTTCCCTACCTAACTTATTTTGATAAGTTTATATATAAAGAATGGGAACGACCGCAGAGGGCCTTTTCGGTCCCAAAACGCATGGCGGTCCGTTACCCCTTTGAGGAGAGTCTCCTGAAAAATGGACATCTCCCCCGATTGTGGACCCCCCGGTATCCAGGTTAAACAAGGTAACCACAATTCCAGTAGAGGGGACCCCTGCCTTTAAGGACCCTGCAGACAGGAGGGCCGAGGCGGTGGCCCGGTCCATGTTCACGGTGGTGGGGTCAGCATTACGGCCTGTATTGGCCACGGCCCTGGTGTCACATACACTTACAGAATGGGCAAAATGTTGCACCATGAGTTGGTAGAGCAACAGGCTTCCCGGTCTGCGTGGAACTGGCCGACCAGTTGGTGCATGGCCTTAAGTATGTCGGTGATGCGGCCTTAGATACAGCTCCCTTGCTTTCCAGAGCCTCAGTGTCTGCTGTGGCGCTCCGTCACCTGATTTGGCTAAAATGCTGGTCCGCGGACCAGACTTCCAAGAAAGCTCTGGCGGATTTGCCCTTCCAGGGAGAGAGGCTATTTGGAGCCTCGCTGGATGACATTATTAAGAATGTCACTAGGGGTCAGTTGTGTATTTAGGTTTTGTGCTGCCCTAGACTAAACTCGTGCACTCCCTAATTTAAATATGACCCACCTCTTCCTGTCAATGCCACACCGCTTCCTTTTTAAGACCCCCCTCTCATCTTCATGGGAGGAAAACAGAGGAAAGGAGGACAGAGGGACGCCGTGGGAAGGGGGACAGAGGGACACCGTGGAAAGGGGGACAGAGGGACGCCGTGGGAAGGGGGACAGAGGGACGCCGTGGGAAGGAGGACAGAGGGACGCCGTGGGAAGGAGGACAGAGGGATGCCGTGGGAAGGAGGACAGAGGGACACCGTGGGAAGGAGGACAGAGGGACGCCAAGGGAAGGAGGACAGAGGGACGCCGTGGGAAGGAGGACAGAGGGACGCCGTGGGAAGGAGGACATAGGGACGCCGTGGGAAGGAGGACAGAGGGACGCCATGGGAAGGAGGACAGAGGGACGCCGTGGGAAGGAGGACAGAGGGACACCGTGGGAAGGAGACAGAGGGACGTTGTGTCGGTCAATAAGGCTTAGAGGATAGAAGGTTAGGCAGTTCCTAATAGCTCAGTCCCTGGGAACAGTAATAGATAATGGCCAACAGGCCCACTTACCAGACCCAGCGAAACCGCAACAGTGATCCCTCTGGCTGGACATTCGCTCACTCTGGGTTGCCTGGGGTGACTCTAGTCAGTAGTGTAGCATGTCTGTACCCTGGCAGTGGCTCGGTACAACATGGCTCCCTCTCTGGTGGTGCGGGTACAGCATGGCTCCCTCTCTGGTGGTGTGGTTACAGCATGGCTCCCTCTCTGGTGGTGCGGTTACAGTGTGGTTCCCTCTCTGGTGGTGCAGGGTACAGCGTGGCTCCCTCTCTAGTGGTGCAGGGTACCACGTAGCTCCCTCTCTGGTGGTGCGGTTACATCATGGCTACCTCTCTAGTAGTGTGGTTACAGCGTGGCTCCCTCTCTGGTGGTGCAGGGTACAGCGTGGCTCCCTCTCTGGTGGTGCAGGGTACAGCGTGGCTCCCTCTCTGGTGGTGCAGAGTACAACGTGGCTCCCTCTCTGGTGGTGCGGTTACATCATGGCTACCTCTCTAGTAGTGCGGTTACAGCGTGGCTCCCTCTCTGGTGGTGCAGGGTACAGCGTGGCTCCCTCTCTGCTGGGGAGGTTACATCGTGGCTCCCTCTGGTGGTGTGGTTACAGCGTGGTTCCCTCTCTGGTGGTGCAGGGTACAGCGTGGCTCCCTCTCTGGTGGTGCGGGTACAGCGTGGCTCCCTCTCTGGTGGTGCGGTTACAGCGTGGTTCCCTCTCTGGTGGTGCAGGGTACAGCGTGGCTCCCTCTCTGGTGGTGCAGGGTACAGCGTGGCTCCCTCTCTGGTGGTGCAGGGTACAGCGTGGCTCCCTCTCTGGTGGTGCAGGGTACAGCTTGGCTCCCTCTCTGGTGGTGCAGGGTACAATGTGGCTGTCAGGGAAACAGCCGTAGGAGAACTGGCAATATTGCCAGTACTAGTAATGGCTGCTTCCAGCACATCCCTGTGCGTACTGACGCAAGCGGCGCGAATAGGCGCATGCGCAATGGCAATATGCACGCGTGCATGCGCGGGAGCCTCAATCGGCGCATACAACAGATGCAGCACCTTGCTGGCCTATATAAGACTGCAACTGAGGCCATCTCATTGCTTGATAGTCATCAGCCTTCCTGTGTTCCTGAGACTCTGTTCAACTGCTGTTTGGATCTCCCGTTGTGACCCGGCTTGTTCCTGACCCGTCTGATCTGGTTTTACCCCCTGGCTTGCTTTTCCGACTTGTTGCCTTCTCCTCCACCTGATCCCGGCTTGTTCCACGGACTTTGCCATAGTTATCTGTTCCTGCCTGTTTTCTGTTGCCAGACATTTGGCTTGTCTCCGTTCCTGCAACCTGCCTCTTCCTCCTCCACAGGTACCAACACCCGAACGATTCCTCGGAGATCGAAAGAAGTTCAGGGCTTTTAAGAATGCGTGCCTACTGTACTTGGCCCTCCAGCCTAGAACCTTTTCTTTCGAGTTCGTAAAAGTAGGATTCATAATTTCCCTACTATCCGAGGAACCCCAAGCTTGGGCTCATAACCTGCTGGAACAAAAGAGCCCGGCTTTGGATACCATGAACACTTTCTTTGAGGCTATGACTCTATTGCAGGGATGAGCCGAACACCCCCCTGTTCAGTTTGCACCAGAACCTGCGAACAGACAGAATGTTCGCGTGAACTTTAGAACCCTATTAAATACAATGGACTCGAACGTTTGAAATCTAAAGTGCTAATTATAAAGTCTAATATGCAAGTTATTGTCCTAAAAAGTGTATGGGGACCCGGGTCCTGCCCCAGGGGACATGTATCAATGCAAAAAAAGGTTTTAAAAATTGACGTTTTTTCGGGAGCAGTGATTTTAATAATGCTTAAAATGAAAAAATAAAAGTGAAAATTTCCTTTAAATTTCGTACCTGGGGGGTGTGTATAATATGCATGTAAAGTCACGCTTGTTTCCCGTGCTTAGAACTGTCCCTGCACAAAATGTAATTTCTGAAGGAAAAAAAGTCATTTAAAACCCACTCGCGGCTATTAATGAATTGTCGGCTCCCGGCAATACATAGAAAAGTCATTGATGACAAAAAAAAAAAGCGTGGGGGTCCCCCCAAATTCAATTACCAGGCCCTTCAGGTCTGGTATAGATATTAAGGGGGAACCCCGCCGCAAATTTAAAAAAACAATGCGTGCGGTTCCCCCAGATATCCATACCAGGCCCTTCAGGTCTGGCATGGATTTTAAGGGGAACTCCACCCCAAATTTAAAAAAAAATAGCGTGGAGTCCCCCCAAAAATCCATACCAGACCCTTATCCGAGCACACAACCTGGCAGGCCGCAGGAAAAGAGGGGGGGATGAGAGAGCGCCCCACCCTCCTGAACCGTACCAGGCCACATGCCCTCAACATGGGGAGGATGTCCCCATGTTGATGGGGACAAGGGCCTCATCCCCACAACCCTTGCCCGGTGGTTTTGGGGGTCTGCGGGCAGGGGGCTTATCGGAATCTGGAAGACCCCTTTAACAAAGGGGACTCCCAGATACCGCCCCCCCCACCGCACGCATTTTTTTTTAAAATTTGCGCCGGAGTTCCCCTTAATATCTATACCAGACCTGAAGGGCCTGGTAATTGAATTTGGGGGGACCCCCGCGCTTTTTTTTTGTCAATGACTTTTCTATGTATTGCCGGGAGCCGACAATTCATTAATAGCCGCGAGTGAGTTTTAAATGACTTTTTTTCCTTCAGAAATGACATTTTGTGCAGGGACAGTTCTAAGCACGGGAAACAAGCGCGACTTTACATGCATATTATACACACCCCCCAGGTACGAAATTTAAAAGAATATTTCACTTTTATTGTTTCACTTTAAACATTATTAAAATCACTGCTCCCAAAAAAACGGGCGTTTTTAAAACTTTTTTTTGCATTGATACATGTCTACGGGGCAGGACCCGGGTCCCCAAACACTTTTTATGACAATAACTTGCATATAAGCCTTTATAATTAGCACTTTAGATTTCTCCCATAGACTTTTCTAATTTGCCGCGGACACCCCAAATTGTTCGCTGTTCGGCGAACGGGCGAACAGGCAATGTTCGAGTCGAACATGAGTTTGACTCGAACTCGAAGCTCATCCCTACTCTATTGTATGATGACCCCCAGCCTTAGCTGCCTTACGGCAAGGAGACCGCCTAGTGGAAGATTATACCATAGAATTTTGCAGATGGTCCACCAATACAAGCTGGAATGAGGCAGCACTCAGGTTTCAGTACAGCCAAGGACTGTCTGAGACTCTTAAAGATGAGCTGGCCCGAGTTGCTGTTCCCGACACTCTTGACAAACTTATTTTCTTAGCCATTCAGCTTGACAGGCGCCTGCGGGAACGGCGGGCGGAATATGCTTAAAACTTCCAGCCTACTCAGAGACCACCCAAGTCTTCACCTACCATTGCACCTACGCCTGCCTGCTCTACAAAACTGAAGAAAGGACCAAAGCAAGTTGGCTTGGTCCGTTCCCCTCTTACCTTTGAGAGACAATGCCGGCGGCAGGCCTCTTTTTGCCTATACTGCGGAGGGGCTGGACACTTCTTACGCAGTTGCCCCATAAGACCCAGTAAGGTCTACCCATGAGGTCCACATATCTCCAAGTTTCCGGATCCTCCATTTCCTACCTTGCTCTCCCCATCTCCTTACAAGTGGCAGGAAGGGAGGTCCGATTACAAGAAATTATCGACTCCAGGGCTTGCAGCTGCTTTATGGACTTATCTCTGGCTAAGAAACTTGGTGTGCCCCTTTATGAGAAGAAACGAGGACTAGAAGTTCTGCTAGCCGATGGTTCTTTGCCCAGTTCTGGACTTGTCACTCGAGAAACCATGCCCATCTTCATTACTACTGATATCGGCCACCAAGAATTTGTCCATTTTGACATTTTACGCTCTCCCATGTTCCCCATCATCTTGGGAATTCCGTGGCTACTGGCGCACAACCCGCGAATCAACTGGGTCAAGAAGGAAATCTCTCTTTCTTCGGAGTATTGCCTACAACATTGCTTTGCTCCCAACTCCAGTGAGCCTGTTAGCTGCCTGACCGTGCAACTTGCTCTCGACAACCTCCAGCATGTCCCCCCAGCTTATCATGAGTTCATAGACGTTTTCGACAAGAAAAAGGCTGATGTCCTTCCACCTCACTGACCTTATGACTGTCCGATAGGGATCTCAGCCCCTGGGAGCAGTGCTTTCGGACGAATCTTTCCCCTATCCGAAAACGAGCTGGAACCTCTACGTTTATATATTGATGAGAGCCTGGAAAAGGGGTTTATCCGACCCTCTTCTTCTCCTGCTGGGGCGGGTATATTCTTTTTGGAGAAGAAGGATGGCACATTACGGCCATGTGTAGACTACAGAGACCTCAACAAAATTACCGTAAAGAATCGATACGCGCTCCCTCTGGTCCCTGAACTCTTTCAAAGATTCCGAACCGCCCAGATTTTCACTAAACTAGATCTGAGGGGCGCCTACAATCTTGTCCGCATCTGCCAGGGAGACGAGTGAAAGACAGCATTCTGGACGAGGTTCGGACACTTTGAATACCTTGTGATGCCGTTCGCATTATGCAATGCTCCAGCTACGTTCCAGCATCTAGTGAACGATATCTTCCGGGAATTCCTTGATTACTTTGTAATCGTATACCTCGATGATATTCTCATCTTTTCTACTTCTTTGGAACTCCACCGAACCAACGTAAAAAAGGTGCTCCTAACCCTGAGAAAACATGGACTATATGTCAAGGCAGACAAATGTGATTTCGAGAAAACTTCTATTCAGTTTCTAGGCCTCATCATCTCCACAGAAGGAATTGCAATGGACCAAAAGAAAGTGGAAGCAATACTCGACTGGCCAGCTCCCTCGGACAAGAAGGCTGTTCAGCGCTTCATATGGTTCTCCAATTTTTACAGGAAGTTTGTGAATGGTTTCTCCATCACCATAGCACCCATCACCCAGTTGACCCATCAGAAGGCCCGTTTCCAGTGGTCCCCAGAAGCTCAGACAGCCTTTGACAAATTAAAGAATCTATTCACTTCTGCACCTATCTTACAGCACCCAGATCCAACCTTACCTTATATATTGAAAGTAGACGCTTCTGAAATAGCGACAGGGACAATCCTGTCTCAACGGTGGGGTCCCAAGGCACTTCTTTACCCGTAGCCTTTTTCTCTAAAAAAATGAGTCCTCCAGAAAGAAATTACGACGTCGGAGATCGAGAGCTACTGTCGATTAAATCTGCCTTAGAAGAATGGAGGTACTTACTGGAGGGTGCCGCTCATCCTATTATGATTTTTACAGACCATAAGAACCTGGAGTACCTCAGGACAGCCAAACGTTTAAGACCTCGGCAAGCCCGATGGGCTTTGTTCTTCTCCAGGTTCAATTTCCACCTTACATATCGGCCAGGTTCCAAGAATGGGAAAGCGGATGCACTCTCCCGAATGTTTCCAAACACCCCTGAAACAACAGAGCCAAGTACGATCCTTTCCTTTCAAAATTTTTTGCTCATCCAACCTGATTTAAAGACTTTGATCAAGCAAGCCTTGGCCCAGTGCCCTGGGCCAGAAGTGTCTTCATTGAGAGACAAAGATGGACTTTTGTGGCATCAGGATAAGATTTTTGTCCCTCAGCCAGTTAGACTCCAAGTCCTAAAGATGTCACATGACCATAAAATTGCCGGACATTTTGAGATACGAAGAACCACGGAACTTGTTCAGCGCTCCTTTTGGTGGGCCAGCCTAAGACAGGACTGCAAAAAATATGTTAATTCTTGCACCATGTGCCAGCGCAATAAGGGTTCCAATGCCAAGCCATGGGGACTTTTGAGGCCACTACCCATTCCTGAACAACCCTGGAAAGAAATATCCATGGATTTTATAGTAGACTTGCCCCCCTTTGGGGGATGTACCACCATCATGGTAGTGGTAGACCGCCTTTCCAAAATGGCACATTTTCTCCCGATGATTGGCACACCCTCCGCTTCGGATACAGCAAACATGTTTATTAAAGAGATTGTCAGATTACACGGACTTCCGGATAGCATTGTCTCCGATAGAGGAGTACAATTTACTTCCAAGTTCTGGAGAGATCTTTGCAAGTCCTTATCAATTGAAGTATGTCTTTCCTCAGCTTACCACCCCCAGAGCAATGGTCAAACAGAAAGGACTAATCAGACCTTAGAACAGTATATTCAATGTTTTTGTACCTGCTCACAAGATGACTGGATCTCCCTTCTTCCCTGTGCAGAGTTTTCATATAATAATTCTTTACATGCAGCAATCAATCAGTCTCCCTTCTGGGCAAATTATGGATTTCACCCCTCCTTCCTTCCGAATACTATACCCGAAGCTAGTGATGAGCCGAACACCCCCGGATTCGGTTCGCACCAGAACCCGCGAACGGACCGAAAGTTCGCACGAACATTAGAACCCTATTAAATACAATGGATGCGAACGTTCGGATTCTAAAGTGCTAATTATAACGACTATTATCCATGTTATTGTCCGAAACAGAGTTTGGGAACCCGGCTTCTGCACCAGGGGACATGTATCAATGCAAAAAGAAGTTTTAAAAACGGACGTTTTCCGGGAGCAGTCATTTTAATGATGCATAAAGTGAAAAAAAAAAGTCAAATATTCCTTTAAATATTGTACCTGGGGGGTGTCTAAAGTATGCCTGTGAAGTGCCACGTGTTTCCCGTGTTTAGAACTGTCCCTGCACAAAATAACATTTCTAAAGGGAAAAAAGCCATTTAAAACTGCTTGCGGCTTTAATGCAATGTCTGGTCCCGGTAATATGGATAAAAATCTTTAGGAAAAATGGCATAGCTACCCCATCAACCCCCCCCCCTACCCCAGCCCATTACCAGCCCATTACCAGCCCCTTTGGGTCTTGTATGGATATTAAGGGGAACCCCGCACACAAAATAAAAAAGGACCTATATACTCTGAACAGCTGTATACAGGCGGTGCATACAAGACAGGGACTGTAGGTTTGTTCTTATGTAGAATCTGTTTGTAATTTTGAACAGCTGCATTGTTTAAGTGGAGCTTCATGCCAAATTCCTTTTTTTTAGCTTTTTGTAAAACATAGGGAACGGTTATCACCCCTGTCACATTTTTTTGCTGTCTGTGCCCCTGTTCAGAACATTTCACCTCACTTTGCGTCCCAATGACAACTGTTTTTGAAATGTGGTGTTTTTATTGAAACAAGGATTGGTGATAAAGCATCAGTAGAGAGGAGACACCTTTCTCCCATATTAATTCTTACAGGAGAGAATTTTCCTTCCAAGGGGTAGATTTCCTCTCACTTCCTGTTGTCTTCTTCCGTTTGCAAGTAGTAGTAGTTTGTAAGTTGGATGTTTGAAAGTAGGGACCTTCCGTATATACTCTGCAGAAATTGGCCCCTTAGGTGTTGGTGTTGGCACAACACTGAAAGCACTCACAGTTATTCTTGGTGGGTGCTGGAACGCCCTGCTGTCAACTATAATATCAGGAATTGTAATAACATATAATTGTTGATCAGTGGTAGTAAAAATTGGGCCTTTGATGGTGGTGCTGGTGCCACAACACTGTAAGGCCTGACAGTTACTCTTGGTGGGCGCAGCAATGGTCCCTGCTGTGAATTATTAGATCAATAATTATAATTGCATGCCCCTGTTGAACAGGGGCTAAAAAATTGGGCCTTTGGTGGTGGTGGTGGTGGTGATGGTGGTGCTGGTGCCACAACACTGTAAGGCCTGACAGTTACTCTTGGTGGGCGCAGCAATGCTCCCTGCTGTGAATTATTCGATCAATAATTATAATTGCATGCCCCTGTTGAACAGGGGCTTAAAAATTGGGCCTTTGGTGGTGGTGGTGGTGGTGATGGTGGTGCTGGTGCCACAACACTGTAAGGCCTGACAGTTACTCTTGGTGGGCGCAGCAATGCTCCCTGCTGTGAATTATTCGATCAATAATTATAATTGCATGCCCCTGTTGAACAGGGGCTTAAAAATTGGGCCTTTGGTGGTGGTGGTGGTGGTGATGGTGGTGCTGGTGCCACAACACTGTAAGGCCTGACAGTTACTCTTGGTGGGCGCAGCAATGCTCGCTGCTGTGAATTATTCGATCAATAATTATAATTGCATGCCCCTGTTGAACAGGGGCTGAAAAATTGGGCCTTTGGTGGTGGTGGTGGTGGTGATGGTGGTGCTGGTGCCACAACACTGTAAGGCCTGACAGTTACTCTTGGTGGGCGCAGAAATGGGCCCTGCTGTGAATTATTAGATCAATAATTATAATTGCATGCCCCTGTTGAACAGGGGCTTAAAAATTGGGCCTTTGGTGGTGGTGGTGGTGGTGATGGTGGTGCTGGTGCCACAACACTGTAAGGCCTGACAGTTACTCTTGGTGGGCGCAGCAATGCTCCCTGCTGTGAATTATTCGATCAATAATTATAATTGCATGCCCCTGTTGAACAGGGGCTGAAAAATTGGGCCTTTGGTGGTGGTGGTGGTGGTGATGGTGGTGCTGGTGCCACAACACTGTAAGGCCTGACAGTTACTCTTGGTGGGCGCAGCAATGGGCCCTGCTGTGAATTATTAGATCAATAATTATAATTGCATGCCGCTGTTGAACAGGGGCTTAAAAATTGGGCCTTTGGTGGTGGTGGTGGTGGTGATGGTGGTGCTGGTGCCACAACACTGTAAGGCCTGACAGTTACTCTTGGTGGGCGCAGCAATGGGCCCTGCTGTGAATTATTAGATCAATAATTATAATTGCATGCCCCTGTTGAACAGGGGCTGAAAAATTGGGCCTTAGGCACTGGTGGCACAACACTGCAACCCCTCACAGATACTGTACTTGGAGCACAGCAATGAGGCCTGTTGCAAAGTATTGCATCAAAAATTTTAATTACACGCCCCTGTTAAACAGGGGCTGAAAAATTGGGCCTTAGCCACTGGTGGCGTCACCCATAAACCAAAATGATCTTCCAAGCTATCATCGTTAATCGTATCATTGAGGAGGAGGAGGAGGATAGCCAGTCAACATAACATCACAGGCACTCAGCATCAGCATCAGTCTTGAAGGGATGTGACATTTTAAAATCAATTAGTCTGTTATATCAGCATCTGGTGTGTGGTAGCTGGTGGTGATCCAAGACTGGTTCATCTTGATGAAAGTCAGTCGATCAACCGAGTCGGTGGACAGGCGCACCCTGTGATCCGTGACAAAGCCTCCAGCAGCACTGAATGTGCGTTCCGAAAGAACGCTGGATGCAGGACAGGCCAGTAGCTCAATTGCATACTGTGCAAGCTCTGGCCAGTGATCCATCCTCAAGACCTAGTAAGCCAGAGGATTTTCGGTGGGAAAGGTGTCCAAGTCTGACCTTGCCCCTAGGTATTCTTGCACCTTGTATATCAGACGCTGGCGATGGTTGCTGGAACCGATCATACCTTGGGGCTGCGGACTAAAAAATTGTCTGAACGCATCGGTCAGACGGCCACCTTCCCCACCGCTCCTTCTTTGACTGACCGAAGCCTCAGCAACTCGTTGTCCAGGACCAGGAGTTTGTAACCTCCCAGTCTCTGGGAACGCGTTGCAAAGACCTTTCTGCAAGGCCTCCCGGAGTTGTCTCATCCTCTGCTCCCTCTGCGACGGTAAGTTAAGTCCTGCAAACCAAACCCACAGCTGGCAACTCTTTTCTTCATTATAACAGTTGTCACTACCCCAAATGGACGAATCTCATCCTCTGCTCCCTCTGCGACGGTACGATAAGGTCCGCAACCTTACCCTTGTACCGTGGATCAAGGAGAGTGGCCAGCCAGTAATGGTCCCTCTCCTTGATCCGAAGAATACGAGGATCCTTCCGCAGACTTTGCAGGATCAGGGAGGCCATGCAGCGTAGGTTAGCTGAGGCATTCAGTCCGGAGTCCTCTGGGTCACTAAGGACGACATGATCCGCAGCCACCTCATCCCAGCCACGTACAAGTCCACTGGTTTCTTGGGACTGTAAATCATCCCTAAAAGACTGCTGCTGATGATGCTGAGTGCCAGCCTCCACCTCCATGCTGACACAATCCTCCTCCTCCTCCTCCTCCTCCTCTTCCTGTGCGATGGGTGGGACAGAAGGAACACTGTCTGGGTAAAGGGGGCCTTGAGAGGCAAGGAAGTCCTCCTCTTCCTGCCTCTGTTCTGCCTCAAGTGCCCTGTCCATTATTCCACGCAGCGTGTGCTCCAACAGGTGGACAAGAGGTACTGTGTCACTGATGCATGCACTGTCACTGCTCACCATCCTCGTGGCCTCCTCAAATGGTGCCAGGACAGTGCATGCATCCCTGATCATGCCCCACTGGCGTGGTGAAAAAAACCTGAGCTCCCCTGACCCTGTCCTGGTGCCGTAGTCGCACAGGTACTCATTGATGGCCCTCTGCTGCGTGTGCAGCCGCTGCAGCATGGCCAACGTTGAGTTCCACCTGGTGGGCATGTCACATATAAGGCGGTTCTTGGGCAGGTTCAACTCCTTTTGAAGCTCAGCCAGGCGAGCACTGGCATTATAAGATCTGCGGAAATGCACACAGACTTTCCTGGCCTGCCTCAGGACATCCTGTAAGCCCGGGTACCTGCCCAAGAACCGCTGCACCACCAGGTTAAGGACGTGAGCCATACAGGGCACATGGGTCAGTTGTCCCTGTCGGAGGGCGGAGAGGAGGTTGGTGCCATTGTCGCAAACCACCATTCCTGGCTTAAGCTGGCGTGGCGTCAACCACCTCTCGGCCTGCCCCTGCAGAGCAGACAGGACCTCTGCCCCAGTGTGGCTCCTGTCCCCCAAACACACCAGCGCAAGCACGGCATGGCATCTTTTTGCCTGCGTACTTGCGTAGCCCCTTGAACGCCTACGGAGCACCGCTGGTTCCGAGGACAAACCACAGGAAGAGGCCATGGAGGAAGAAGAAGAGGAGGGGGTGGAGGAGAGAGGTGTGTCACAACCAGTAGTAGCATTTTGGAGGCGTGGCGGTGGAACAACCTCCAACACTACTGCACCTTGTCCTGCATCCTTCCCAGCTGCCAAAAGAGTGACCCAATGGGCCGTGAAAGAAAGGTAACGTCCCTGTCCATGCCTGCTGGACCATGAGTCAGCGGTAATATGCACCTTACCGCTGACCGCCCTGTCCAGCGAGGCCAAGACATTGCCTTCCACATGCCTGTAGAGAGCCGGAATCGCCTTCCGTGCGAAAAAGTGGCGTTTGGGAACCTGCCACTGAGGAACCGCACATTGCACAATCTCACGGAAGGGGGCCGAGTCTACCAACTGAAAAGGCAGCAGTTGAAGCGCTAGCAATTTAGCCAAGCTAGCATTCAACCGCTGGGCATGTGGATGGCTGGGAGTGAACTTCTTTCGATGGTCCAGCAGCTGGGGCAGGGAAATTTGCCTGCTAGAATCGGACGTCGGTGTACTGCTAGCAGAGTGCCCGCAAGTACTTGCCTGTGACACACCTAATTCTACACCTTCATTCCTCTCAGAGCAGGTTTCAGAGAGGAGTGAAGGTATAGTGGGGTTGGAGATCCCAGCTGATGCGGTGCAAGAAGAGGTCAGCTTTGTTCTTTGGTGTGGGTCTTTAAGGTAGGCTTGCCAACGAGCTGCATGGCAGGTCAACATATGTCTGATCAAGCATGTGGTGCCCAAGCGGCTGATGTTTTGGCCACGCGATATAAGCTTGAGACATATGTTGCAAACAGCAGCTGTTCGATCTGATGCACTCGCCTCAAAAAAGGCCCACACCAAAGAACTTTTTGAATGACGGGCAGAGGCAGCGCCCTGCACAGGCGGAGCTCTGCGGTGTGATTCCGTCGGTGTGCTGCCCATACGCTGGCCACTCAAGGGCATCCTGCCTCGTTGGAGATGTGCCTCCTCCTCATCCTCCTCCTCCTCCTCTCTCCTATTAGGCACCCACGTGGAGTCAGTGACCTCATCATCCCCTCCCTCCTCATCACTGGAGCCAATCTGGCAGTATGCTGCAGCTGCTGGAGCATGACTGCCAGATTGGTGTCCTTCTTGAGCATCCCCTCTCTCTGCTCTCACGCTGCTGCCTTCCTCTAGCTGGGTATCATCATCAGATCCTTCCAAACGCTGGGCATCCTCCTGGAGCATGTACCCAACACTGTGCTCAAACAGTTCGGGGGACTCCTCAGGAGGAGGACATGGTGGGTCTAGGGAAGGATTGACTAATGAAGATAATGATACCAGAGAAGAGGACGCTTTGGCAGCTGCTTTGCCAGTACCCTGAGCCTGGGTGAGAGAGGATGAGGAGGATGAGGTGGGCTTTGTCATCCACTCTACCAAGTCTTCGGCATGATGTGGCTCAACATGTCCAGCTGCCGAAAACAAGGACAAGCGTGTCCCATGGCCATGTGCTGATGACAATGCACCGCGTCCATGACCAGCACTGTTGCCCCCAGACACAGAGCCTGCTTGCCCTCTTTTTTTGCCTCCTGACTGTCTGCCTCTCCTTGGTTGCCTTCCAGACATTTTAATGGATGGCCTGCAGGGAGATGGGAAAAAGAGCAATAAGGGCTACCTTCAGGTGTATACTGTGCAGGAGGCTTAGCAACAATGACACTGACACTGTCCCCTGCCTATCCTTCTCTGTCCCTAAACACAAGGATTGAAAATATGGTTCAGCAAAATAGTTTTAGAACAGAATAGCACACTGACACTTTCCCTCACTGTCCTACTCTGTCCCTCCCTACAAACAAGATTTAGCACAGAATAGCACACTGATAATTTCTACGAGTGTCCTTCTCTGTCCCTAAACTCAAGGATTGAAAATATGGAACAGCAAAATTGGTTTAGAACAGAATAGCACACTGTCAGTTTCACTCACTGTACCTCTCTGTCCCTCAACTCAAGGATTGAAAATATGGTTCAGCAAAATAGTTTTAGAACAGAATAGCACACTGACACTTTCCCTCACTGTCCTACTCTGTCCCTCCCTACAAACAAGATTTAGCACAGAATAGCACACTGATAATTTCTACGAGTGTCCTTCTCTGTCCCTAAACTCAAGGATTGAAAATATGGAACAGCAAAATTGGTTTAGAACAGAATAGCACACTGTCAGTTTCACTCACTGTACCTCTCTGTCCCTCAACTCAAGGATTGAAAATATGGTTCAGCAAAATAGTTTTAGAACAGAATAGCACACTGACACTTTCCCTCACTGTCCTACTCTGTCCCTCCCTACAAACAAGATTTAGCACAGAATAGCACACTGATAATTTCTATGAGTGTCCTTCTCTGTCCCTAAACTCAAGGATTGAAAATATGGAACAGCAAAATTGGTTTAGAACAGAATAGCACACTGTCAGTTTCACTCACTGTACCTCTCTGTCCCTCAACTCAAGGATTGAAAATATGGTTCAGCAAAATAGTTTTAGAACAGAATAGCACACTGACACTTTCCCTCACTGTCCTACTCTGTCCCTCCCTACAAACAAGATTTAGCACAGAATAGCACACTGATAATTTCTACGAGTGTCCTTCTCTGTCCCTAAACTCAAGGATTGAAAATATGGAACAGCAAAATTGGTTTAGAACAGAATAGCACACTGTCAGTTTCACTCACTGTACCTCTCTGTCCCTCAACTCAAGGATTGAAAATATGGTTCAGCAAAATAGTTTTAGAACAGAATAGCACACTGACACTTTCCCTCACTGTCCTACTCTGTCCCTCCCTACAAACAAGATTTAGCACAGAATAGCACACTGATAATTTCTACGAGTGTCCTTCTCTGTCCCTAAACTCAAGGATTGAAAATATGGAACAGCAAAATTGGTTTAGAACAGAATAGCACACTGTCAGTTTCACTCACTGTACCTCTCTGTCCCTCAACTCAAGGATTGAAAATATGGTTCAGCAAAATAGTTTTAGAACAGAATAGCACACTGACACTTTCCCTCACTGTCCTACTCTGTCCCTCCCTACAAACAAGATTTAGCACAGAATAGCACACTGATAATTTCTACGAGTGTCCTTCTCTGTCCCTAAACTCAAGAATTGAAAATATGGAACAGCAAAATTGGTTTAGAACAGAATAGAACACTGTCAGTTTCACTCACTGTACCTCTCTGTCCCTCAACTCAAGGATTGAAAATATGGTTCAGCAAAATAGTTTTAGAACAGAATAGCACACTGACACTTTCCCTCACTGTCCTACTCTGTCCCTCCCTACAAACAAGATTTAGCACAGAATAGCACACTGATAATTTCTACGAGTGTCCTTCTCTGTCCCTAAACTCAAGGATTGAAAATATGGAACAGCAAAATTGGTTTAGAACAGAATAGCACACTGTCAGTTTCACTCACTGTACCTCTCTGTCCCTCAACTCAAGGATTGAAAATATGGTTCAGCAAAATAGTTTTAGAACAGAATAGCACACTGACACTTTCCCTCACTGTCCTACTCTGTCCCTCCCTACAAACAAGATTTAGCACAGAATAGCACACTGATAATTTCTACGAGTGTCCTTCTCTGTCCCTAAACTCAAGGATTGAAAATATGGAACAGCAAAATTGGTTTAGAACAGAATAGCACACTGTCAGTTTCACTCACTGTACCTCTCTGTCCCTCAACTCAAGGATTGAAAATATGGTTCAGCAAAATAGTTTTAGAACAGAATAGCACACTGACACTTTCCCTCACTGTCCTACTCTGTCCCTCCCTACAAACAAGATTTAGCACAGAATAGCACACTGATAATTTCTACGAGTGTCCTTCTCTGTCCCTAAACTCAAGGATTGAAAATATGGAACAGCAAAATTGGTTTAGAACAGAATAGCACACTGTCAGTTTCACTCACTGTACCTCTCTGTCCCTCAACTCAAGGATTGAAAATATGGTTCAGCAAAATAGTTTTAGAACAGAATAGCACACTGACACTTTCCCTCACTGTCCTACTCTGTCCCTCCCTACAAACAAGATTTAGCACAGAATAGCACACTGATAATTTCTACGAGTGTCCTTCTCTGTCCCTAAACTCAAGGATTGAAAATATGGAACAGCAAAATTGGTTTAGAACAGAATAGCACACTGTCAGTTTCACTCACTGTACCTCTCTGTCCCTCAACTCAAGGATTGAAAATATGGTTCAGCAAAATAGTTTTAGAACAGAATAGCACACTGACACTTTCCCTCACTGTCCTACTCTGTCCCTCCCTACAAACAAGATTTAGCACAGAATAGCACACTGATAATTTCTACGAGTGTCCTTCTCTGTCCCTAAACTCAAGGATTGAAAATATGGAACAGCAAAATTGGTTTAGAACAGAATAGCACACTGTCAGTTTCACTCACTGTACCTCTCTGTCCCTCAACTAAAGGATTGAAAATATGGTTCAGCAAAATAGTTTTAGAACAGAATAGCACACTGACACTTTCCCTCACTGTCCTACTCTGTCCCTCCCTACAAACAAGATTTAGCACAGAATAGCACACTGATAATTTCTACGAGTGTCCTTCTCTGTCCCTAAACTCAAGGATTGAAAATATGGAACAGCAAAATTGGTTTAGAACAGAATAGCACACTGTCAGTTTCACTCACTGTACCTCTCTGTCCCTCAACTCAAGGATTGAAAATATGGTTCAGCAAAATAGTTTTAGAACAGAATAGCACACTGACACTTTCCCTCACTGTCCTACTCTGTCCCTCCCTACAAACAAGATTTAGCACAGAATAGCACACTGATAATTTCTACGAGTGTCCTTCTCTGTCCCTAAACTCAAGGATTGAAAATATGGAACAGCAAAATTGGTTTAGAACAGAATAGCACACTGTCAGTTTCACTCACTGTACCTCTCTGTCCCTCAACTCAAGGATTGAAAATATGGTTCAGCAAAATAGTTTTAGAACAGAATAGCACACTGACACTTTCCCTCACTGTACCTCTCTGTCCCTAAACTCAAGGATTGAAAATATGGTTCAGCAAGATTGGTTTAGAACAGAATAGCACACTGACACTTTCCCTCACTGTACCTCTCTGTCCCTACAAACAAGGATTAGCACAGAATAGCACACTGACACTTTCCCTCACTGTACCTCTCTGTCCCTACAAACAAGGATTAGCACAGAGATGGAACACACTGACACTTTCCCTCACTGTCCCTCTCTGTCCCTACAAACAAGGATTAGCACAGAATAGCACACTGACACTTTCCCTTACTGTACCTCTCTGTCCCTACAAACAAGGATTAGCACAGAGATGGAACACACTGACACTTTCCCTCACTGTCCCTACAAACAAGGATTAGCACAGAATAGCACACTGACACTTTCCCTCACTGTACCTCTCTGTCCCTACAAACAAGGATTAGCACAGAGATGGAACACACTGACACTTTCCCTCACTGTACCTCTCTGTCCCTACAAACAAGGATTAGCACAAAATAGCACACTGATACTTTCCCTCACTGTACCTCTCTGTCCCTACAAACAAGGATTAGCACAGAATAGCACACTGTCACTGACACTCTCCCTACCTATCCTTATTTGTCCCTAAACACAAGGAATCCAGGATTAGTAAAGGAAAAATAATGACACTGTCCCTGCCTATGCTTCTCTTTCCCTGCTCCGGAACACACTACACAAGGCCGCCGCGCTGGCGGCCTTTTATAGTGTGGGGCGTGTACTAAACCCCCATAGCAATAATTGGCCACAGGCATCCTGCCTGTGGCCAATCATTGCTCTCCTCGCTGCCGGCGCTGTGATTGGCCAAGCATGCGGGGTCACAGTGCATGCTTGGCCAATCACAGCACCTGGATGACACTGCGATGGTGTAGTGCATTGTGGGCCGTTCGCGTCACTCGAATTTGGCGCGAACGGCCCAAATCGTTCGATCTTCGTCGAACGATCGAACAGCCGATGTTCGAGTCGAACGTATGTTCGACTCGAACACGAAGCTCATCCCTACCCGAAGCATCTACTCCCGCTGTCCAGGATCGATTAAGGTCCATTCAAACCAGATACAAGGTACTTCAGGAGGCCATGCAAAAAGCTCAAGAGGATTATAAAAGGTTTCATGACAAGAGAAGAAGAGGGAATCCTGTCTTTAAGATTGGGGACAAGGTATGGCTTTCTTCAGTGAACCTTAAGCTCTCATGTCCCTCCCGGAAGCTTGGACCCAAGTTCACCGGTCCCTTTGAATTTAAAAGAGAAATAAATCCAGTGGCTTTTGAGCTGGCACTACCCAATACGTACAAGATCCATCCAGTATTTCACACCTCCCTGCTCAAACCAGCGGTATCCAGTCCTTTCCCTGGAAGAAAGGAGCCACCTCCACCCCCAGTCTTAGTAGAGGGGGGAAACGGAATTCAAGGTTGAAGCCATTATGGATTGCCGGAGGAGAGGTAGGCAGATCCAGTATCTCATCAAGTGGAAGGGATATTCCCCCAAAGACAATTCTTGGGAGTCTGCAAACAATGTGCACGCTCCTAGACTGGTGCGGGACTTTCACAGCAGACATCCTGAAGCAATGGCCCATGGGGGCATCCGGAGGCTTCCCCTTGGGGGGGGCACTGTCAGGGAAACGGCCGTAGGAGAACTGGCAATAGTGCCAGTACTAGTAATGGCTGCTTCCAGCACATCCCTGTGCATACTGACGCAATCGGCGCGAATAGGCGCATGCGCAATGGCAATATGTGCGCGCGCGCATTCGCGGGAGCGTCAATCGGCGCCCACAACAGATGCAGCCACTTGCTGGCCTATATAAGACTGCCACTGAGCCCATCCCATTGCTTGATAGTCATCAGCCTTCCTGTGTTCCTGAGACTCTGTTCAACTGCTGTTTGGATCTCCCGTTGTGACCCGGCTTGTTCCTGACCCGTCTGATCTGCTCTCCTGGTTTGACCCCCTGGCTTGCTTTACCGACTTGTTGCCTTCTCCTCCACCTGATCCCGGCTTGTTCCACGGACTTTGCCATAGTTATCTGTTCCTGCCTGTTTCCTGTTACCAGACCTTTGGCTTGTCTCCGTTCCTGCAACCTGCCTCTTCCTCCTGGCATCCTGTGCTTCCATCTGGCAACCTGTGCTTCTCTGGGCACTACACCCTTTGTACCCAACCTCAGAGGTGCAATGCACTCAGCCGCAAGGGGAGCCCTCTCGGCATTTCGGCCTCCAACCAGGTACGTGACAGTGGCTCCCTCTCTGGTGGTGCAGGGTAGAATGTGGCTCCCTCTCTGGTGGTGCAGGGTACAATGTGGCTCCCTCTCTGGTGGTGCAGGGTACAATGTGGCTCCCTCTCTGGTGGTGCAGGGTACAATGTGGCTCCCTCTCTGGTGGTGCAGGGTACAATGTGGCTCCCTCTCTGGTGGTGCAGGGTAAAATGTGGCTCCCTCTCTGGTGGTGCAGGGTACAACGTAGCTCACTCTCTGGCCTCCCCCTGAACAGTCCTCTCTTTTTCTCTTCTGTAGCACTCTGCTTTTTGCCAGGCTCCAGGTTCTCTCTCCCCCCCAGAGTGCATACATGCTGGGGGACTGTAGCCTGCCTGCTGTGTGTGGATACACTGGGGCCGCAGATACACTACCAATGTTCCGGGCTGATCACCGCTTTGCAGATGGGAGGGGGCGGGCTGACTGCACCCACTACAACTGCTTACTGTGTCACCCGGGCGCGGTCCGCCCCCCCTATAGCAATGCCGCTGGATTTAGATGTGATGGCAGCCCTGCGTGCGGGAGCCGGGAGGAGGACGGGGTGCTTTTTTCCATGCGGGGGGCGGCTTTTTTGCCGCCCCTCGCAAAGTGCCGCCCTAGGCCTGGGCCTTGTCGGCCTAGGCCAAAATACAGCACTGCTGGGGGTAAGAGCACGCTGCTCCCACAATCCAGAAAAGGTAAGGAGCCACGCCGTAGGCCAGGGCCCTCCGTTTCCGCTCAGAAACGTTTTTTCGTCAGTCCGGGCCCGCAGGTAAGCGTTCCCAGGCCGACAAAGGGCTAGCTGAGGGACAAAAGCGTCCCTGTTTTCGCAAGCCAAACAAGCCTCTATAGACCATGTACATTACGGGTGTAGAAAACTGGCAAGCGGACTACCTAAGTCACCAGATGCTGGACCAGGGAGAATGGTCGCTACACCCGGATGTGTTTCGACTTCTTTGCCTGAGATGGGGCATGCCAGACATGGATCTCCTGGCTTCTCGACTCAATCGGAAGGTATTGAGGTTTGTGGTCAGGTCCAAAGATCCCTGAGCGGACGCGACAGACGCGTTGGTGGCTCCGTGGGGACAGTATCGGCTAATTTATGCATTCCCCCCGCTAAAACTTCTTCCTCGTCTGCTTCGCAGAGTGGAGACCGAGGGGATTCTGGTGATTCTAATTGCCCCAGATTGGCCTCGGCGTCCTTGGTACGCCGGCCTAGTATGCCTGGTGGCGGATGTTCCTTGGCGACTGCCGATGCGAGAGGACCTTCTGTTGCAAGGTCCTATACTTCATCCTGCATTACAGTCGCTGGCTTTAACGGCATGGCTGTTGAAAGTCAGGTACTAAGGGACCGAGGTCTGCCGGATTCAATCATTTCCACCATGCTGAGGGCACAGAAGTCATTATCTCGGAAGACCTCATCGCACGTGGAAGGCCTACATCTCTGTGTGAGGAGTTGGAGTGGCATCTACGGACATATTCCGTTTCCAGGATCCTGCGTGGAGTGGATCAAAAACTTGCCCTAAGCACCATTAAGGGCCAGATTTCAGATTTGGCTGTTTTCTTTCAACGACCATTGGCGGCTCATTCCCTGGTGAGTACGTTTGTGCAGAGGGTTCGACATGTGGCTCCTCCGACTCGACTACCACTGCCTCCATGGGATTTGAATCTAGTGCTCTCTGTGCTTCAGAAACCTCAGTTTGAGAACATCAGAAAGATTCCCCTTTTGACAATCTCTCAGAAAGTTGCCTTTCTGGTGGCTATTACATCGGTCAAGAGGGTTTCTGAATTGGCGGCCTTGTCCCGCAAGTCTCCCTACTTGATCCTCCACAGGGATAAAGCGATGCTACGCCCGCAGCCTTTATTTCTTCCGAAGGTTGTTTCAGCGTTTCATCTAAATGAGGACATTGTGCTTCCATCCTTGTGTCCTTGGCCGTCGCCTCCCAAAGAGGTTGCGTTGCATTCCTTGGACGTGGTCCGAGCTCTGCGAGTGTATCTGTCTGCTACAGCTCCGTTTCGGAGGTCAGACTCACTGTTTTGTGTCGGTAGTTGCTCCTAAGAAGGGCCTGGCGGTCTCGTCGGCCACCATTTCTCGGTGGATCAGACAGATCGTGATTCAGGCTTATGCCCTTAAAGGGCGGGCGCCTCCCTTTCCTGTCATGACACATTCAACCAGGGCAATAGGTGCCTCCTGGGCCTTCCGACATCAAGCGCCTGTCTCACAGGTGTGTAAGGCGGCGACCTGGTCGTCTGTTCACACTTTCACTAAGTTTTTCAAGGTTGACGTGCATGCATCTGCGGATGCTTGCTTCGGCCGCAAAATTTTGCAGGCGGCTGTTTAGGGGTTGCAACTCCTCCGTTGAGGAGCTCTGGTTGATTTGTGGTGAAGTTTGTTTTGATTGCTGTTCCCACCCCTCGTTTTTTGACACTGCTTGGGGACGTCCCTACTGTCAAGAATAAAGGAGCTGTGTCAGTCCATGGACGAAAGAGAAAATAGGATTTTTGTACTCACCGTAAAATCCTTTTCTCTGAAGTCCATGGACGGACACAGCACCCACCCCTCCTTTTTATGTTTGTACTGCTTTTTGTCGAACTGAGCTGCTTAGTGCAGGGTAACGGGGTTATAACCAGAGGGACCGCCCCCTGGGCGGTACTGTTCAGCTTTGCTGTAGTTACATGTTTTTAACTGTTTAACATGTCTGCCTAGTCCTCTCCTAATAGACGGCATATTACCCTACTGTCAAGAATAAAGGGACCGTCCATGGACTTCAGAGAAAAGGATTTTACGGTGAGTACAAAAATCCTATTTTTTAACACAACTGATTAAAAAACACAGTTCATCAGTGTGAAAGGGTCCTATCTTAGAACAAACAATTCACAGGTATAGCAGCCAGGCAACATGCATTTTCACAAAGGTTGGCTATATTTTCTAAATGGCAGGTTTACTTTAAATAGGCCTAGAAGACAAGTATCAGCCTCTCAGCTGGTGCGGGCAGGATAAAAGAATTTCCCAAATTGTATTTAGTGTCAGATATGAATGGGCAGCCTGTGGTGGCACTGCGGATCATAAGACCATAATCCTGTCCACTTCTTGGGGCTCCTAAGCCTTTTGGATTATCCAAGAACTTTTTGGCTGATTATTTGAGGTCTAGAGTTTCACTTGCTCACGCCAGGCTTCTTCCTGCGAGCACTCACATAAAAATTTCTGCCTTGTTATACTAACTTTGTGACACGTGAAGCAAGTGCTGAGCGCACAGATACTATATGCCTGTGGGGGCCCATTGACCTCCTAGTTTAAGTACGTTTCTAAGGGTTTAAACAGGAGAGCAGGGAAACCCTTCATAAACTTTAATAAGCTACACTTCTGCTTAGCGTGATAAACATGGACCAAAGCAAAGTGCTGTCTTTAAATTTCATCTGCTATGCCATCACATGGAGACTTTTTGATGCTCAGCAGAACTACGAGGAGAAAAAAGTATTTTAATACACAAATTTTTATCAAGGGTTTACTTCCTCTTTAAGACTCTTATTCGTACAAAGACCAATGTGTATTTCAGTCACCTGTAGCAGACAAGAGTTCATTTTGAATATTAGTGAGCAGCTTGCTATGGAGGCACCTGAGCAGCTGCTCTGTGAGTCTATTCAGACATGGAGACACAGTTCTCTCCTCATTGGATCACTTACTTTGACAGCAGTGGGAGCCAATGATGCCCACTGCTGTCTCAGCCAATGAGGAGGGAGAGTCCCAGACAGCCAAGATTCTCGTGCAACATCACTGGATCGAGATGGGGCTCAGGTAGATATTAGGGAGGCTGAAGGGGGCTGCTGCACACAGAAGGCTTTTTATCTTCATACTGTACATAGAATGCATGAAGATAAAAAAAAACCTTCTGCCTTTAGAACCACTTTAATCAGTGCAATAGAAAGTGTCCACACGTTTTTTATATACTGCTTGTTTATCCTGCTTTAAACATCTGCCTAAAACTCTGGCCTTCACCAATTCCAGCAGATAGGTCAAGTCCTGCCATGACCTTCTGCCTATGTTAGAACTCTGCCTTAACCCTTCCTGTCCCGATTATTGCCTAATTTGAAAACCATATTTAGTTTTTCAGCAGCTCTCTGTAATGCAATAAAGGGCAAACTTCCTTGCATCCTTGGCAGAGTGTACACTTCTTAGAACTACACCTCTACACCTATGTTTGGTGACATCATTGTATAATACCTGTTTGGCCAAATTGAGAGCTGAAGTTACCTATGATCATATTTACCAAGAAGTTATGTCTCTGGAAAGCATGTTTAATGCATAGGAAATATCCTTGTCCCTAAAGCTCTTAATGCAAGCTAGAAAGAATCTGTCTGTTGAAGAGTGCTACTGTATAGGATAATACTTTCTGAACAATACTGTCTGTCGTGACAGTGTGTGTTACAGATAATTATTCTAAAATCATAATTGGTATTGCTAAATTGGGGGAAGTTCTGACACTTCACAAACGTCAGTGGTGGCAGTTAAAGGGTTAATCGTTTGATTAGCCCAGTGACAATCGCTCTCAGGCTGCTGGCACCTAGATTGTGGTCCAGCAAGCTGGAAAATCTTTGTGTCGGGTGCAGCTGAGAGTGGCATTGTTACGCATGTGAGATTGGTCGGTCCTTCGTTACGAGTTAGTGAAGAGGGCAGGGATCTGACACCCGTGTTTGTCACATATTTGTCACATCCTTTCAGGCCCACATCCAATCCCTGTCCAAATCATGTCGCCTTAGCCAACACAACATTTCTAGAATTCGTCCCTTTTTAGTTAATGACACCATCAAGCTTCTAATTCACTCCCTGGTTATCTCTCGCCTCCACTACTGCAACTCCCTCATTGGATTACCTTTACATAGACTATCCCCCATTCAGTCCATAATGAATGCCGCTGCAAGACTCATCCACCTTACTAACCATTCAGTGTCCTCCACCCCTCTCTGCCAATCCCTCCACTGGCTTCCACTCACCCAACGAATAAAATTCAAAGTACTAACAATAATTTACAAGGCCATCCATAACTCTGCCCCCAGCTACATCACTATCCTAGTCCCAAAATACCAACGAAGCCGCTCTCTTCTGTCATCCCAAGACCTCCCGCTCTCTAGCTCCCTTGTCACCTCCTCCCATGCTCGCCTCCAGAATTTCTCCAGAGCTTCTCACATCCTTTGGAACACCCTACCCCAATCTGTCTGACTGTCTCCTAATCTATCCATCTTTAGACGATCCCTAAAAACCCTTCTATTTAAAGAAGCCTATCCTGCTTCTAATACACTGTTTTACTTTGTCCATCTGCTCACCCCCCCCCCCCCCCCACACAGCTATTACCTTTTTTGTAGCAATTAACCCTCCCTTTTAGATTGTAAGCTCTAATGAGCAGGGCCCTCTGAGTCCCCTTGTAACAAATTGTAATGCAACTGTAGTGTCTGCCTTCATTTTGTTAAGCGCTGCACAAACTGTTGTCCCTAGATAAATCCGGTACGATAATATCCTCCCCTGTCCCTTCCCTCTATTCTTAGTTCATGTGACATAGAAAGGAAAGCCACTACCATATCTCTACTCTACTTCAATAGCATTTTATGAAGACTAAACTGAAAGGTTAAACTTTTATAGCATAATTATATTATTTTTTTGCCAAATTGCTGTCTATTGTGGAAGCTCAGTCTAATGCCACTTTAAAGCTTCTTATCCATGTGCAGTTAAACAAATCTCTCTATTGCAAAGAAAAACTGAGCTCTACATTGTGCAGAAGAAACCATTTAATATGGTCACAGCACAGAATCAGAATCGACAATTTTTCACTGCTCAGTGGATCCAGCTCAATACTTAGTCTGGAAAAAGTTCACATTGGAGCAGGCTCAGCATGAAATAGACTTTTCTCTTTTTATATGGTGATAGAGTTGGAGGAAGTACAGAACCTATTTTCAAATGATGTCACCACACTGGCTGCTAATCTGCATGAACAAGCGCATAACATGTAAACTATGCCAGGCGAACCAAGACTGGAGGCAGAAGCAATACCTTACAGATTGAATGTGAGAATACAGCAGCTGAAAAGCACTTAGCTTTGTCTGAACATAAACAATTCGATATAATAAGCTTATTATATCAAATTGTTTCTTAGTGTGTGTATCTAGTGTAGCGGAGCCTCACTCTCCCTCTCTGTGTTTCCTCGTGTGAGGGACTTGTGTCTAGGGGTACCTGGGAGAGGAGAGTGCAGGAACACTACGCCAAGCTCTCCCCTCGTATGTGTATGAGGTTTGAGCAGAGATAGTTCAATTACCTCCGGGTCTGTCCACTGCATACGAAGCCTTAGTTGTTCTGTGGAGATGTGTCTGCCAATAATAGAGCCCCGCATTAATCGAAAGTCCAACACTCCTTTATTTCTCGTACAATACGGTGAACACAATCAGTTGAACTTCCAATAACAGACGAACAAGGGGGTGTGGGTACGAGTAGGCCCAGGCACAACTGAACTCTCCTATTCCTTTGCTAGTGAATAGGCCTGGCGCACGGTCTCTGCCACCGACCGTGAGTTTTGGTCGCTGCCACCGACCGGATGAACTGTTGAGGCCCCTGCCACAGGCCTAATAGCAGGTCTCTGCCACTGACCTGAATGGAATAGTTGGACCGCTGCCACCGGTCATTGAACATGGACTGAACTTCCTCTCTGAACTTGGCCCCTGTTCGGGAGAGATATCCCTCCGGGCGGTCTCCAGAGGTTCACCCGGCACTGGCAATCTGCTGCACCAGGTCTTCGGGTGAGTCCCTCCTCCGGTCCCTTACGCCTCTGGATTCGGGTGCCCCACTCCCGGGGCCCCCTAGGACAATCCCTCCCTCGTGGGACCCAGCGGAAGGTACTGGGCCCCAGGCCTCCGGCTGAGCACCTCACCCCAGACTGAAGGTGCCTGGGATGGAACACGAACTCCGAGTGTCCAAGCCTAGGCCGCCTGGACACCGATCGCACAGCAGCCCTCAGGCTGAAGGTGCCTGGGACTCAAACCTTGTGGCGAAGATGTCCGGCCCCTTTATACCCTCTCCCAGCAAGTACGGCGGGTTCCCCGCTGCGAGAGGTCACAAAGGGTACGGCACTGCAGCGATGGTTCAACCCGGCCCAAAGTGACAGCGCCACCTGCTGGGCCGCAGGGAACTATGCATCACTGGTGTCCTCACCAAAATGTCCTCAGAAAGTCTAGACAAAAAAAAAAGATAATTCAAAGAAATTAACTAGAAGATCAGAAAAGTGATTCTCATTGTATTTACTGGCTAATAAAATATTCCCCGTTTTGAACCTGTATGGGCTATCAAAGGATTCAAAGAATTAAACTCGGCTGTAGTTGCACGGCTCCGTGTAAATTACCGTTGACAGGCCGAGAGAAGCATTTATAACAGAAAAGACCAATAGGGTTTCTTTTTTTTTTTATTTCAACTTTATTTTATTGTGGAATTTTTCCTTATACAGTACAAAATGCATATACATTTTAAAATCTTACATACATTCTCAATTTATGAGACCCTTCCCCACCACTCCCCCCCCCTTTTCCCCTCCCCAGATTGTTATTTTCCCTATGTTAACTCATTTCTGATCCATCTGTTTCTATCATAACTGCTGCATACTTCTCTGATCGTTTAAAAACGCTCAATTTCTCCCAGGTTAATCTATATCTTTCTTCCCTTCCCTGCTCCCTACTAGAGATGAGCCGAACACCCCCCGGTTCGGTTCGCACCAGAACCTGCGAACGAACCGAAAGTTTGCGCGAACGTTAGAACCCTATTAAATACAATGGACGCGAATGTTCGAAATCTAAAGTGCTAATTATAACGGCTAATATGCATGTTATTGTCCTAAAAAGGGTTTGGGGACCCGGGTTCTGCCCCAGGGGACATGTATCAATGCAAAAATAGGTTTTAAAAACGGCCGTTTTTTCGGAAGCAGTCATTTTAATGATGCATTAAGTGAAAAAAAAGTGAAATATTCCTTTAAATATCATACATGGGGGGTGTCTAAAGTATGCCTGTGAAGTGGCATGTGTTTCAACTGTTTTATAAGTGACACTTAACATTCCAGTCGGAAAGTCTCTTTTACATGGTTATATGTCTCATCCTTCAGTTTTAAACGTTTTATGTTCCAATTTTAGATATTTTTACTCTAAATGTGTTCTCTTTTTTAACATCTGGCTAAGTTTATATATGTTTACAGAGTGGAGAAACAGTCCATAAAGATAATATACAATGAAACAGCATTAGTTCACACCATAACTAGCCTGTCTAGTCTACCTCAAACCCAGCCTACCTATTTGATTACCTATTTTAGTACCTAAATTTAGGACTTAAATTAATGGGTTATCTAAACATTATTTCAATTTGTAGTAAGTATAAGAGAAACATGAGGCGATATATACTGTTTGGTGCTGTAATAGGCCTAATCATGTAAACATACACAGCCGTGAGCTCACAATAACACTTTCTTACAGATTATAGGTGTAGACTTAATAATATATTTTTTATTTATTTGAGTTTACCGGATTTAATTCAAGTCATATGGTACAGTTTTGAATTGCGTTTTTTTATATATATATGGTGTTTTAGAAAATGTTTTTTTAAAAATGGTTTTAAAAGACGTTGTTTTTAAATTAAGTTTTTTTAAAGGTATATGAAACATAGCAGTCTGCACATTAATATAAGGAATTATGTACAATATGACCGTCATTTTGCCTAAAATTATATTGCATTGTACCATACAAACAATCATTGCCACAGAGTGGGGGTGGTCTGATGCAGTTGCCAGTTTGCAGCCGATGGAAATTGTCCCAAACAAATCGGTTAGTGTATGAGGGCAACGGCAGCGGATTTACAACCAGACCTTCCCCACTTGTGGACATATGATAGACATTGGTTTGCTGCATAAGCACCTGTTGTCCGTCAAACACATAGTATGAGTGGGATATGCAATTCATGTGGTGAAAGTTGGGACCGCTGGTGTAATTACTGGCTGACTAATGATATACACAACAAACCCCTAATGCATCCCACACATAATATGGCCGTTCCAGTACTTCCGCTCCTAAGCTGGCAATGTTTACCTTGCGGGCGGATGTCCGGTCATGGTGCACACACGTAGTCGCGCCTGGCGTCGGACAAGGGGGCGGAGTCAGTCCTTACTTAAACTCGGTGTTGGTAATGAGAGTCACGCCCTCAGACGAAGTCCGGAAGTGACGAAACGCGTCAGGGCGTGACTCTCTAACCAATCACCGGAAGTGACGACAGATGCGCTCCACAGACCAGGAAGTGAGGAGAAGGACGCGAGGTTACTGGTAACCCAGACGGCGCCGCCGTTCACTATTCCTGCTCAGAGTGCACTTAGTCACATTAAACACTGTGTATTTACATCCGCACTGTGGTACGCACATATGTATAAAGGGGGGCTGTGGGGATTTGAATAAAGGTTTTTTAACAGTACTACCCTATGCAGAATTTATTTTTGCCTTATATGTCATACGGACCTCAACATAACAGTGTGGCTGGTGGAGATTGCAGCGACCAGGTCGGATGTGGACTATTGGTTCATGCCTTTTTGAACCTTACCTCTGGTAAGTGCATCCCCTTAAGGGGAATTTAAACTTCCCCCCACGTGGTGAACAACTGGAGATAAAGGAATAATCTGGCACTATCAATATTATTGCAGTCACATCTTTAACCATCTGCACCATTGTCACTACCTATACTTGAACTTTTATAGAGGACTTTCAGAAATTTATTTTGAAAGAAGCGCTGCTACAGTATCATTTAGGACTCTGTGTATTTATTTAGAGTTTTTTCTATACTGTCTTTTTTTATACATCATAACTTTTTAAGCAGCTGCTACTTGGAGTATTCATTGTTTATCTATTTCACTGTTATCTCACTGATTGTATCTTAAGCGCTGAGCGGTGTTTTTATTAGGAGGGCCGTTTTTTAAAATACCATTTGGTGCACATTTAGCTATTTAATTTTCTCAGCTGCTATGGATCCACTGAGATTCTTGAGTAATAGAAATATAGACATGAACAATCTCTTCACTGACATTGAACCCACTAATACTCAGATAAACTATAATGGAGCCATGTCAGCACTTGGTAACACTTTAGAAAAACAAGTGAGGACATGGTGGGACATATTTACACTGGAACATTATATTAAAGAAAAAATTATCATCAGGAGTCTCCGGTGGGAAGTTACACCACAGGATGCCCTGGATGATCCTGGTTCAATTCAAGAATGGCTGGATTTCTTCAATGGGGTTGGGTTCAAACTGCAGGAACTCATACTCCAAAGAAAGAAAAGGAAAATGTCCATTATTGAATCAAGAATCAATGAACTACAACAGCAATTAGACCCAATTAAGGATACACAACCTGTTTTAGATTTTAACAACAGGACCCACAAAAGGCTGGAAAAAGTAGACAGGGACACACAAAGAAAGAAAGTGAAAAAATATCAGAGAGATTTGGGAGATTTCAAAACCAATACCATTTATGCATGGCAACAAAATCTACCAGATGATAAAAACCTGATAGAAAGAATACCAGCAGTAGTCAACACCAATCCAATACCGATCAGATTAAGAGAACCAATACGGGAAATTGAAGAGGAGGTAATCTTAGATTCCCCAATACGGTTCTCAACCCCAATCCAAAGAGGAAAAGGGAAGATCAGAGGCACTAGAGGTAGAGGAAACCAGGGTAAAGATCAACAACCTGGACACCAGGTACCAACCCAAAACAGGTTCCAACCATTATGGGAACATCAAGAAAACCATGAAAATTATGGAAACAACATACCTGCACCCCGTCCTTTTTTAGGGAGAGGGGGGGAGGACAGAGGAGGGGACGGGGATATCCGCCTCGTCGAGGCAAACCCCAACGGCCCCCACAACAACACAGAGACCAAGATTGGAGAGGGCCCCCAACGTACAACCAATGGGAAATGAATCATTACCCTTACCAATATCAGAAGGACGAAGAACCAGAGGATGTAGGGCAGGAAGGAGGATCAAGAAAAAGAAGAAGGAATCACTAATTGGAGGAATCTTTAATCTTAGCCCGGTTGAACTAACACACAAAGAGCTAAATATTTTAAATTTAGGATTAAAATGTGGCATGAAACAACCCGTGAACAAATTTAATGTATTTGTGGATGTCCACAAATACATCAGGAAATTAAACATTAAAAAACATTTCATAGGTTGTGACACCCAACCTACAGTGGGACAGACGAACCCCAGTATGGCGGTTAATAGTGGTTTAAAAAACAAATCCTTGTTTAATCCCCTAAACAACCCAAACCACCAGGTGGAGGTATTTAAGGGACTAGTGCTAAGAGACTTAAATGGTTTAAAACCCAAGAAGGACCACAATCTAAACCATATTAAAGAGGGCATCGAAGCACTGGAGAAGAGGAAGGACATAGTGATAAGGCCAGCGGACAAGGGAGGGGGAGTGGTTATACTGCCTAAAGAAGTATACCACAATCAAATTGTGAAAATGCTGTCTGATGAACTTACCTATGAAGAACTGAAGAAAGATCCAACTCAGGCTTACAGGAACCAGCTGGAGATTCTGGTAAACATAGGTACTGGATTGAGGGTACTCACAAATAAAGAAAAAAATTATCTATTACCCAATAGCAGCAAAATTCCAACAATTTACACACTGCCTAAGGTACATAAGGATCCCCTGAATCCACCAGCAAGGCCAATAGTGAACAGTATTGATTCTATAACCTCTAGAATGAGCCAATATCTTGACAAATTCTTGCAAAAAAGTGTCATCTCTACCAAATCATATTTGAGAGACACAAAAGATTTTTTAAATCATTTGCAGAATATCAATCTAACAGAAGAACAAGAAGTACTGTTAGTAACGGCAGATGTATCATCTTTATACTCGATTATCCAACACGATGACGCATTATTAGCTCTGAATTGGGCATTGAGCCAAAGGGAGGACCTACCCCATGACCAGAAAATTTTCATTGGACATGCGCTCAATTACTGTCTCTCCCACAACTACTTCTGGTATGACAGTAAATTCTACTCACAGAAAAGAGGAGTGGCGATGGGCGCTAAATTTGCGCCCAGTATCGCAAATTTATTCATGGCCGAATGGGAGGACAAAACGATTTTTAACGACATAAAAACAGAGCTAATTTTTTATAAACGTTTTATCGACGATATATTTTTTATATGGGCAGGATCAATAGTTTCTTTAATTGAGTTTTTAAATGTTTTAAATAACAACACTAAAAACATTAAATTAACGACAGAATGGCATAACAAAGAGATACATTTCTTAGATGTCTGCATTTACCGTCAAGAGAACAAACTGGAAACCAAGGTGTTTTTTAAAAATACTGACCGCAATAGCTACTTACCAACCACGAGTGGCCATCACCCCCTATGGCTCAAAAACATACCGAAAGGGCAACTGATGAGAGTTAAAAGGAATTGTTCAGAAGATATTAATTTCTTCCAGCAAGCGAAAATACTCACCGACAGATTTGAGGCCAAAGGCTATAATCCCCAGACCCTAAAAAAACTGGTGGAGGAGGTTGCAATCATCCCTAGGGAACTGACCCTTCAAAACAAACAAACATCCAATTTGAAACCTGTGACTACTAAAGAATGGGGTTTCCTCTCGCAATACCACACACAATACAAGGAAGTGGAGTCTATCTTTGATCAACATTGGCACATTCTCTTAATGGACAAAAAATTAAGTACTGTTCTACCTCCCAGACCACAGTTCATCTACAAGAAAGCACCCAACTATGGAGACCGTGTGGTTAGGAAAATTTTAGATCCTCCCAAGAAACCACAATCTTTTTGGGACAAAAATGGGTTCTTTGCCTGTAAAAGATGCAAAGCGTGCAGAGAAGTGGCACGACCACTGAGAGGAATTGACAACTTCATTGTCCCATACAACAACAGAAAATTTGATATAAAACAGTTTATTACTTGTAATAGCCAATATGTAGTGTATGCCTTAAAATGCCCTTGTGGCCTATTTTATATAGGCCACACTAAAAGACTACTGAGAATCAGAATAGCAGAACACATACAGAATATTAAAATCGGCTATAAGGACCATAATGTGTCACTACATTTTAAATTGAAACACAATCAAGACGCTTCCGGCCTACAATTTTGGGGAATCGAACACTTAGAACCACATTGGAGAGGCTCTCATAGAGTCCGGGAACTCTCCAAGCGAGAAACTATGTGGATATTTCTAACAGAAGTTTTAGTACCCAAAGGCCTGAATGTTGAACTTGATATCAACTGTTTTATAAGTGACACTTAACATTCCAGTCGGAAAGTCTCTTTTACATGGTTATATGTCTCATCCTTCAGTTTTAAACGTTTTATGTTCCAATTTTAGATATTTTTACTCTAAATGTGTTCTCTTTTTTAACATCTGGCTAAGTTTATATATGTTTACAGAGTGGAGAAACAGTCCATAAAGATAATATACAATGAAACAGCATTAGTTCACACCATAACTAGCCTGTCTAGTCTACCTCAAACCCAGCCTACCTATTTGATTACCTATTTTAGTACCTAAATTTAGGACTTAAATTAATGGGTTATCTAAACATTATTTCAATTTGTAGTAAGTATAAGAGAAACATGAGGCGATATATACTGTTTGGTGCTGTAATAGGCCTAATCATGTAAACATACACAGCCGTGAGCTCACAATAACACTTTCTTACAGATTATAGGTGTAGACTTAATAATATATTTTTTATTTATTTGAGTTTACCGGATTTAATTCAAGTCATATGGTACAGTTTTGAATTGCGTTTTTTTATATATATATGGTGTTTTAGAAAATGTTTTTTTAAAAATGGTTTTAAAAGACGTTGTTTTTAAATTAAGTTTTTTTAAAGGTATATGAAACATAGCAGTCTGCACATTAATATAAGGAATTATGTACAATATGACCGTCATTTTGCCTAAAATTATATTGCATTGTACCATACAAACAATCATTGCCACAGAGTGGGGGTGGTCTGATGCAGTTGCCAGTTTGCAGCCGATGGAAATTGTCCCAAACAAATCGGTTAGTGTATGAGGGCAACGGCAGCGGATTTACAACCAGACCTTCCCCACTTGTGGACATATGATAGACATTGGTTTGCTGCATAAGCACCTGTTGTCCGTCAAACACATAGTATGAGTGGGATATGCAATTCATGTGGTGAAAGTTGGGACCGCTGGTGTAATTACTGGCTGACTAATGATATACACAACAAACCCCTAATGCATCCCACACATAATATGGCCGTTCCAGTACTTCCGCTCCTAAGCTGGCAATGTTTACCTTGCGGGCGGATGTCCGGTCATGGCGCACACACATAGTCGCGCCTGGCGTCGGACAAGGGGGCGGAGTCAGTCCTTACTTAAACTCGGTGTTGGTAATGAGAGTCACGCCCTCAGACGAAGTCCGGAAGTGACGAAACGCGTCAGGGCGTGACTCTCTAACCAATCACCGGAAGTGACGACAGATGCGCTCCACAGACCAGGAAGTGAGGAGAAGGACGTGAGGTTACTGGTAACCCAGACGGCGCCGCCGTTCACTATTCCTGCTCAGAGTGCACTTAGTCACCTTAAACACTGTGTATTTACATCCGCACTGTGGTACGCACATATGTATAAAGGGGGGCTGTGGGGATTTGAATAAAGGTTTTTTAACAGTACTACCCTATGCAGAATTTATTTTTGCCTTATATGTCATACGGACCTCAACATAACAATGTGTGGCTGGTGGAGATTGCAGCGACCAGGTCGGATGTGGACTATTGGTTCATGCCTTTTTGAACCTTACCTCTGGTAAGTGCATCCCCTTAAGGGGAATTTAAATTTCCCCCCACGTGGTGAACAACTGGAGATAAAGGAATAATCTGGCACTATCAATATTATTGCAGTCACATCTTTAACCATCTGCACCATTGTCACTACCTATACTTGAACTTTTATAGAGGACTTTCAGAAATTTATTTTGAAAGAAGCGCTGCTACAGTATCATTTAGGACTCTGTGTATTTATTTAGAGTTTTTTCTATGGTGTCTAAAGTATGCCTGTGAAGTGGCATGTGTTTCCCGTGTTTAGAACTGTCCCTGCAAAAAATGAAATTTCTAAAGAAAAATAGGATTTTTATAACAGCTTACCTGTAAAATCCTTTTCTTGGAGTACATCACGGGACACAGAGCGACATAGTCATTACTAATGGGTTATATAGATACCTTCAGGTGCTGGCACTGGCAACTTCCAAAACCGGAAGTACCCTCCCCTATATAAGCCCCTCCCATCCGGGAGCACCTCAGTTTTGTAGCAAAGCAATAAGTGTCCCTAAAGAGGGGTGGGAGCTCTGTGTCCCGTGATGTACTCCAAGAAAAGGATTTTACAGGTAAGCTGTTATAAAAATCCTATTTTCTTTCTCGTACATCACGGGACACAGAGCGACATAGTCATTACTAATGGGATGTCCTAAAGCAATGCCCAACGAGGGGGGGGATACACCATACATAAGCTGAGCGCTATCAGACATGAGGATCTTTTGCGGCCTGCAACACACTGCGCCCAAAGGCGACATCCTCCTGACTTCTAACGTCCACCTGGTAGAACCTAGTAAACGTGTGTACTGAAGACCATGTTGCGGCCTTACAGATTTGAGCCAGGGAGGCCTGGTGATGCGCTGCCCATGAAGTTCCAACTGCTCTCGTGGAGTGCACTCTAACTTTGAACGGAGGCGGTCTCCTTCTCAAGCCATAGGCTTGCATAATGACCTGTTGAATCCACTTGGCTAAAGTAGATTTTGACGCTGCCTGACCCTTTCTGGGGCCTTCCGGCAGAATAAAGAAAGTATCCGTTCTGCGAATCTGAGCAGTGGCTTTTAGATAAGCTTTAACTGCTCTTACTACATCCAAAGAATGCAATAACTTTTCCTCTACCGAACTAGGTTTGGGGAAAAAATAAGGAAGAACCACATCTTGGTTCAAATGAAAACCTTGATACCACCTTAGGAAGAAAGGCTGGATGAGGACGTAACACTACTCTGTCCTTATGGATAACCAGATATGGCTCTTTACAGGACATAGCTGCTAATTCTGACACTCTTTTAGCCGAACAAATGGCTACTAGAAAAAACAATTTCCTGGTGAGAAGAACCAAGGAACTATGCTGTAATGGTTCAAATGGTTGTTTCTGTAGAACCGACAGAACCAGGTTTAGATCCCATGGACATATGGGAATATTAACCGGAGGGCTAATACGCATCACTCCTTGTATAAAGGCTTTGACTAGTGAATGCGAAGCCAAGGGCCTTTGAAAAAATATTGACAAGGCCAAAAACTGACCTTTGATAGTACTCAAGGCAAGCTTCCTATCTACAGCCCACTGTAGGAAGTCCAGACTCCTACCTATTACGTACTTATGTGGATGCCATTTCTTGGCCTCACACCACGCGATGTACGCCTTCCAGATTCTATAGTAGATCTGCCTGGATACCGGCTTCCTGGCATTGATCCTGGTAGATACCACAGGATTAGAGAGCCCTCTCTTTTTTAGAATGTGGGCTTCAATAGCCAGGCCGTCAAACCTAGGGCTGGTAAGGAAGGGTGGTATATCGGTCCTTGCGAAAGCAGGTCCGGATGATGTGGGAGAGTCCAAGGACTCCCCACTGACATTTTACAATCTCCGCGTACCACGCTCTTCGGGGCCACGCTGGAGCCACCAGAATCACTGGTTTCTTTTCTACCCTGATTCTGCGGAGTAATCGAGGTAACCATTGTGGCGGTGTGAATGCATACATCAGCTTGAACTGATCCCAAGGGAACACTAGGGCATCCGAGCCGCAAGCTAGGGGATCCCTTGTCCGAGAGACAAACCTGTCCACCTTTGCGTTGAATCTGGATGCTAGAAGATCTACATCCGATGTTCCCCACCACTGACATATTGTCCAGAAAACCTCGGGGTGAAAGGACCATTCCTCTGGGCATAATTGCTGGCGACTTAGAAAGTCCGCCTTCCAATTCTCCACTCCTGGAATGAATACCACAGATATGGCTGGGACATATCTTTCTGCCCATTTCAGGATGTAATTGACTTCCCTCTGGGCTGCACGACTCCTGGTGCCCCCCTGATGATTGATATATGCCACTGCTGTGGCATTGTCTGATTGAATTCTGACAGGGGACCCTTGGAGTTTGGATGTCCATGCTACTAGGGCATACCGGGCTGCTCGTATCTCTAAGAGATTGATGGGCAGGGCCTTTTCTGCATCCGACCATCTGCCCTGGAGAGACCATTACTCCAGTACTGCTCCCCAGCCTATAAGGCTGGCATCTGTAGTGGCCACCTTCCAAGAAATCGGACTGAAGGATTTCCCTTTTTCCAGATTCTGGGGAACCAACCACCAACGGAGGCTCTTGCGAACGGAAGGGGACAAGGACATTGTAAGTCTAGGGCCTGAACTTTTTTGTTCCAGGCTGACAGTATGGCCCCTTGCAAATTCCTTGAATGGAATTGACCGTAGGGTACTGCTTCGAATGATGCCACCATTTTTCCCAGCAGCCACATGCACAGGCGTATGGACGGCTGTCTTTTTTGTACCCACTAAGTGGATCAAATCTTTCAAAGACAACACCTTTCCTCGAGGCAAGAATATTTTTCTCTGGCCTGAATCCAACCTTAGCCCCAAATATTCCAGACTTTTGACTGGTTTTTAGGGCTGACTTGTCTCGGTTGATAATCCAACCGTGAGATTCCAGATACTTGATTGTCTTGTGAACGACCACGTCTAGTTTTTTCACTGAGTGGTCTATCAGCAACAAGTCATCTAGATATGCCATTATCATTACACCTTGTGTTCTTAGATTGGCCAATAAAGGGCCAGAATTTTTGTAAACACTCGTGGTGCTGTGGCCAGACCGAAGGGTAAGGCTCTGAACTGAAAATGGCGCCCTTCTACTGCAAAGCGTAGAAATTTTTGGTGGACTGGAAAGATGGGAATGTGCAAATAAGCATCTTTGATGTCGATCGCGGCTAACCAATCCTCCCCTTGTAGGGCAGTGGCCACCGATCGGATCGACTCCATCGGAAAGTCCTGATATACAGGAATTTGTTTAGCCCTTTTAGAATTAATATGGGCCTCCCATCCGCGTTTGCTTCGGGACTGTAAAGAGGTTTGAGTAAAACCCGAACCCTCATTCTTCCAGGGGAACCTCCATAATTACTCCTTGGAGCAATAGTTGTTCTAGTGCCAACAGGAGGGACTCTCTCTTCCGGGGATCCCTTGGCACGTTTGACCTCAAAAATGGGAAGGAGGAGAGTCTTTTAACTCCAAACTGTATCCCAAACATACTGCGGAGAGCACCTATCTGTTTTGATCGTGTCCCGCCAGGTCTCTTGCGAACAACTGGAGTCCTCCCCCCACCCGACTGAGTGGGGGCAACCCTTCAATGAATTTAACTTTGGGGGAGGTTTTGTACCTCCCCTGACCCAGGGTTTCTCATTACCCTGCTATTGTCCCTGTTTTTTACCCCCGGGAATTGACCGAGGAGGCCGTCGGAACTGTTACACAGCCGATGCCCCAGGGACTGGAGAAGCAGGCCTCTTAAAGAGGGACCTCTAGCTCTGTTTTTAACCAGCAAGAGCGTATTTTTACCGCTGGAAATTTTCTGGATATATTTGTCCAGGTTTTCCCTGAATAAGCGTTCACCATGAAATGGGACGCTAACCAGCCATTCTTTACAGGGAGCTTCAGCAGACCAGTTTTTGAGCCATAGAAGCCTACGCATATGTACTATAGACAGCGTAAGGCGGGAGGCCTGATGGACTGAATCCTTTATGGCGTCAACCGCAAAGCCTAAGGCTCTAGGTAGATCAGCTAGGGCAAGGCCTGCTGATCTGTCAAGTCCCTCAAGACCTGTTTCAACTGATCCTTCACTGCTTAGCAGACCTCACTGCTGGTTGTGTCACCAAGCTTGCTGTAGAAAGAAGCAGACTTTCATAAGGACTCCAATCTTTTATCTATTGGGTTCTTGAACATTTGGACATTATCCACTGGACATGTCAGTGATTTATACATACAAGAGATGGCTGCGTCCACTGTAGGGACCTTCCATTTTTTGATGAACTTATCCTCCATGGGATAGACCACCGGAAATCTCTTGGGGGAATAAATATTTTCTCAGGACGTTCCCAATCCTGGTAAATGAGACCTTTCAGTAAAGGGTGAAGTGGAAAAGAACAGACAGTCTGGGGGCTTCTAGCGACCCCAACGAGGATACAGTAGTGGTTGATGGTTCCGCAAGGTGCATTTTTAAATGCTGATCGGACCATGTTAGTCAGAGACTGAACCCATAATCTTTCAGCTTGAGATGCTGAGAAAAGGTTCCCCCACTGTTGATTCCTCTATAACAGAATCAACCTCATCCTGATCCACTTCAGGCAGGTCGATCCCTGTATGGGACTGTTGCTCTGCTAACAGGCACTCTGAAGGAGGAGACGGAGATCGGGCGTGCTTTCCCTGACAGGGAGGCAGCGATCAATGTTGACAATCTCTCTCTAATCCTCCCAGAGCTTGAGGAAAAAACCTCCTCTGTTACATACACAGGAGCAGGTGAACTGAGGACAGCCACAGTACCAGGTACTCCTGCGGGGTCTCTACGGTCACTTACCTCTGAATTTTCAGGGGAGAATGGTGCAGCAGAAGCATGCCCAAGATCCTCAGAGCCCGATGAGACCCCCTTCGCTTCCTGGAAGATTCAGTTCCAGAGCTTCTGGACGGCATATTCCTAAGCCTAAAGCTGAGGTATTCCAGCCGTAATACACCACTTTTACTGAGAATAGTCTAGCACAATTGCTGCTATATCACAGTTGGTGTCTACTAAAGTGCCTTTCTAGGGGATGCCTGCATCAACCGCCTCTGTGTGCCTTTATACTGTTGCTAGCTCTGTCTGTGCACTTCAATAGCCAGCTATAATGTGCTTTAAAACACGCTGGACGCCCGCACATGCGCAGTAGCGCTGCGGCGCACACCTGAGCGTCATCCACCCGCTCCGCCCCTTTTTCCAGATCGCCTCTATATATAGAGGTGCGTGAACGCGCGCGGGCACGTGCGCCTTCGGCGCCTTTTTTGAAAACAATAAGGAGCTAGATGGGAGCCAGGGTCCCTTTGCCGCAGGGCCCGGGGAGGGATGAGCGCAGCAACAGGGCAGAGGAGACAGCTTCCCAGCAGAGAACATACCAACTGCCTGGATTTGATTCTGGAAGAAAAAAAATCCACATTACAAGAAAAAGAACCATAGCGGCCTCTAGTGTCTAACACAGGTACCGCGGTCTTACATTTTTTTTATTTTATTTTTTTTTCTTGCCTACTATTAAAATTTTTACATTTTCTCAGTAGTAACAGGCATACACAGAATATTAGCGGGAATACCTTAGGTAACAGGCAGAAAGACAAAATAGGCTTGGGGGTCCCTCAATAGAACCAAGTTCCCGAGGGCCCCCACTTACCTTTTCCTCGCCGCAGGACTCTGTTTGGTCCACAGAAGCCGAAACTTCACCTATCACGGCAGGCATTGTAATCAAACCTTCAGGGACCGGGTTCCCAAGGATTCCACTCCCCTGGACCTGTATAGCACCCTGCACAGAAAACATCTTGGTCGTGGGTATGACCAGAGCTCTGGATCCCAGGGTCCAGCCCTCCTAAGAGAGGCATTACAGGCAAAACCTTGCTCTTCTCTTGCAAGGCCCGGGTACCGACCGTTTAGCTATGAAGCTTTTTTGGTCGGATCCGGAATAGCTTACTGAGGCCCAAAAGAACCTGTACGCAAGCTCAGTGAAAAACACATGTTACTTCTTGGCCAACACCTTAGACACTGGCAAAAAACTGAGGTGCTCCCGAATGGGAGGGGCTTATATAGGGGAGGGTACTTCCGGTTTTGGAAGTTGCCAGTGCCAGCACCTGAAGGTATCTATATAACCCATTAGTAATGACTATGTCGCTCTGTGTCCCGTGATGTACGAGAAAGAAAAAAAGCCATTTAAAACTGCTTGCAACTTTAATGTCATGTCTTGTCCTGGCAATATGGATGAAAATCTTTGAGAAAAATGGCATGGCATTTCCTCTCACTTCCTTTTGTCTCCTTTCGTTTGCAAGTAGGAGTCATTTGTAAGTTGAATGTTTGAAAGTAGGGGCCTGCCGTATATACTCTGCTTAAATTTGTCCCTTAGATGTTGGTGTTGCCACAACACTGTGAGCTCTCACAGTTACTCTTGGTGGGCGCTGGAACGCCCTGCTGTGAACTATTATATCAGGAATTGCAATTACATGCCATTGTTGAACAGTGGTAGGAAAAATTGGGCCTTTGGTGGTGGTGCTGGTGCTACAACACTGTCAGCCCTCACAGTTACTCTTGGTGGGCGCATGAATGGGCCCTACTGTTAATTATTAGATCAAGAATTGTAATTGCATGCCCCTGTTGAAGAGGGGCAGAAAAATTGGGCCTTTGGTGGTGGTGGTGGTGTTGCCACAACACTGTAAGCCCTCACAGTTACTCTTGGTGGTCGCAGGAATGGGCCCTGCTGTGAATTATTAGATCAAGATTTGTAATTACATGCCCCTGTTGAACAGGGGCAGAAAAATTGGGCCTTAGGCACTGGTGCCACAACACTGCAACCCCTCACAAATACTGTACTTGGAGCACAGCAATGAGCCCTGTTGCAAAGTATTGCATCAAAAATTGTAATTACACGCCCCTGTTAAACAGGGGCTGAAAAATTGGGCCTTAGGCACTGGTGCTGGTGCCACGACACTGCAACCTCTCCCAGATACTCTAGTTGGAGTGCAGGAATGAGCCCTGCTGCAAAGCATTGCATAAAACATTGTAAATTACATGCCCTTGTTAAACAGGGGCTGAAAAATTGGGCCTTGGCCACTGGTGGCGGCACCCAGAAACAAAAATGTTCTTCCAAGCTGTCATCAGGAATCGGATCATTGAGGAGGAGGAGGATAGTCAGTCAACATAACAGGACAATCACTCAGCATTAGCATAGGCAGTCTTGAAGGGATGTGACATTTCAAAATAAATTATTCTGTTATATCAGCTTCAGGTGCTTGGTAGCTGATGATGATCCAAGACTGGTTCATCTTTATGAAGGTCAGTCAATCAACCGAGTCGGTGGACAGGCGCACCCTGTGATCCGTGACTAGTGTTGAGCGGACCCGAACTGTAAAGTTCGGGTCCGTACCGAATTTTGGCGTTTTCCCGACCCCGGACTCGGACCCGGATTTTGCGCTAAAGTCCGGGTTCGGGTTCGGATTCGGGAATTTAATGGCGCAGTTAGAAATGCTTCAGGGGCCAGCCAATCACCATTTGATTAGCTGGTGTGCCCTTAGAAGCCATCATAGCCATGCCTACTAATGGCATGGCTGTGATTGGTCAGTGCAACATGTGACCCAGCATGTGACCAGCTTCTATATAAGCAAGAGGCACACAGCACAGATCGTCACTCTGCTTTTAGACAGTGTAGGGAAAGGATCCTGGCTGCTGTTGCTGTGAGGGAGAGAATTATATGATAGGAGTTAGTCCTGATTCTGCAATCTACTGATAGAAAAGATAGAGAAACAGTGTAGTGTAGTGTAGGGGCAGGATCCTGTTTGTGCTTTCAGGGAGAGAGATTTAGATAGGAGTCCAGATTGAGAGATATAATAGCTCAGCGATCTGCATAGGTTTATCTGTTTGTGTTGCAGGCTCAGTGCACCAGCACTGCATTACGTTGAGTGATACACCTATTCCATACTGTGGCTGTATTGTGCTCTTGCTAAAAGACCCATTTCGGGCAGAAAAAAAAAAGGCACTTTATTGTGCTTTTGCTAAAAAGACCCATTTTTGGGCCCCAAAAAAAAAAAAAGGCACTTTATTGTGCTGTTGCAAAAAAAAAAAAGGCACTTTGTTGTGCGCAAAAAAGACCTATTTTTGGGCAAAAAAAATATTTTGCAGTGTATATCTCTAGTTGTGTGAAATAACCAATTTCTATATATTTTTCTTGTACTATGCTATACTAAAAAAAAACAAAAAACTTTTTTTTGAATAGCATTCTCTGCAGCTGTGCGATTCAGCGGTTATATACTGTTGGGGTTGTTGTGCTCTTGCAAAAAACGCCATTTAGGGCCACAGAAAATATTTTGCAGTGTGAAATACACATCTGGAGGTGTGTGAAAAAACAACATTATTTTTAAAAAGCATTCTCTGGCCTCTGCAGCTGTGCGATTCAGCGGTTATATACTGTTGGGGTTGTTGTGCTCTTGCAAAAAACGCCATTTAGGGCCACAGAAAATATTTTGCAGTGTGAAATACACATCTGGAGGTGTGTGAAAAAAACAATTTCTATATATTGTACAGTGCTATACTAAAAAAAACAAATTTTTTTTTGAATAGCATTCTCTGCACTTCTATAGCTGTGCGATTCAGTGGTTAAATACTGTGGTTGTGTTGTGCTCTTCCAAAAAACGCCATTTAGGGCCACAGAAAATAAATTGCAGTGTGAAATACACATGTGGAGGTGTGTAAAATAAACAATTTCTATATATTGTACAGTGCTATACTAAAAAAAACAACATTTTTTTTGAATAGCATTCTCTGCACTTCTATAGCTGTGCGATTCAGTGGTTAAATACTGTGGTTGTGTTGTGCTCTTCCAAAAAACGCCATTTAGGGCCACAGAAAATATTTTGCAGTGTGAAATACACATCTGGAGGTGTGTGAAAAAACAACATTATTTTTAAAAAGCATTCTCTGGCCTCTGCAGCTGTGCGATTCAGCGGTTATATACTGTTGGGGTTGTTGTGCTCTTGCAAAAAACGCCATTTAGGGCCACAGAAAATATTTTGCAGTGTGAAATATACATCTGGAGGTGTGTGAAAAAACAACATTATTTTTGAATAGCATTCTTTGGCCTCTGCAGCTGTGCGATTCAGCGGTTATATACTGTTGGGGTTGTTGTGCTCTTCCAAAAAACGCCATTTAGGGCCACAGCAAAAAAATTGCAGTGTGAAATACACATGTGGAGGTGTGTAAAATAAACAATTTCTATATATTGTACAGTGCTATACTAAAAAAAACAACATTTTTTTTTGAATAGCATTCTCTGCACTTCTATAGCTGTGCGATTCAGTGGTTAAATACTGTGGTTCTGTTGTGCTCTTCCAAAAAACGCCATTTAGGGCCACAGAAAATAAATTGCAGTGTGAAATACACATGTGGAGGTGTGTAAAATAAACAATTTCTATATATTGTACAGTGCTATACTAAAAAAAACAACATTTTTTTGGAATAGCATTCTCTGCACTTCTATAGCTGTGCGATTCAGTGGTTAAATACTGTGGTTGTGTTGTGCTCTTCCAAAAAACGCCATTTAGGGCCACAGAAAATAAATTGCAGTGTTAAATACACATGTGGAGGTGTGTAAAATAAACAATTTCTATATATTGTACAGTGCTATACTAAAAAAAACAACATTTTTTTTGAATAGCATTCTCTGCACTTCTATAGCTGTGCGATTCAGTGGTTAAATACTGTGGTTGTGTTGTGCTCTTCCAAAAAACGCCATTTAGGGCCACAGAAAATATTTTGCAGTGTGAAATACACATCTGGAGGTGTGTGAAAAAACAACATTATTTTTAAAAAGCATTCTCTGGCCTCTGCAGCTGTGCGATTCAGCGGTTATATACTGTTGGGGTTGTTGTGCTCTTGCAAAAAACGCCATTTAGGGCCACAGAAAATATTTTGCAGTGTGAAATACACATCTGGAGGTGTGTGAAAAAACAACATTATTTTTGAATAGCATTCTCTGGCCTCTGCAGCTGTGCGATTCAGCGGTTATATACTGTTGGGGTTGTTGTGCTCTTCCAAAAAACGCCATTTAGGGCCACAGCAAAAAAATTGCAGTGTGAAATACACATGTGGAGGTGTGTAAAATAAACAATTTCAATATATTGTACAGTGCTATACTAAAAAAAACAACATTTTTTTTGAATAGCATTCTCTGCACTTCTATAGCTGTGCGATTCAGTGGTTAAATACTGTGGTTGTGTTGTGCTCTTCCAAAAAACGCCATTTAGGGCCACAGAAAATATTTTGCAGTGTGAAATACACATCTGGAGGTGTGTGAAATAAACAATTTCTATATATTTTCCTTGTACTGTGCTATACTAAAAAAAACAACCTTTTTTTTTTAATAGCATTTTCTGTAGCTGTGCGATTCAGCGGTTACGTGCTGTGGGTGTGTTGTGCTCTTCCAAAAAACGCCATTTAGGGCCACAGCAAAAAAATTGCAGTGTGAAATACACATGTGGAGGTGTGTAAAATAAACAATTTCAATATATTGTACAGTGCTATACTAAAAAAAACAACATTTTTTTTGAATAGCATTCTCTGCACTTCTATAGCTGTGCGATTCAGTGGTTAAATACTGTGGTTGTGTTGTGCTCTTCCAAAAAACGCCATTTAGGGCCACTGAAAATAAATTGCAGTGTGAAATACACATGTGGAGGTGTGTAAAAAAACAACATTATTTTTGAATAGCATTCTCTGGCCTCTGCAGCTGTGCGATTCAGTGGTTATATACTGTTGGGGTTGTTGTGCTCTTCCAAAAAACGCCATTTAGGGCCACAGCAAAAAAATTGCAGTGTGAAATACACATGTGGAGGTGTGTAAAATAAACAATTTCAATATATTGTACAGTGCTATACTAAAAAAAACAAAATTTTTTTTGAATAGCATTCTCTGCACTTCTATAGCTGTGCGATTCAGTGGTTAAATACTGTGGTTGTGTTGTGCTCTTCCAAAAAACGCCATTTAGGGCCACAGAAAATATTTTGCAGTGTGAAATACACATCTGGAGGTGTGTGAAATAAACAATTTCTATATATTTTCCTTGTACTGTGCTATACTAAAAAAAACAACCTTTTTTTTTTAATAGCATTTTCTGTAGCTGTGCGATTCAGCGGTTACGTGCTGTGGGTGTGTTGTGGTCTGGCAAAAAACGCCATTTAGGGCCACAGAAAATATTTTGCAGTGTGAAATACACATCTGGAGGTGTGTGAAAAAACAACATTATTTTTGAATAGCATTCTCTGGCCTCTGCAGCTGTGCGATTCAGCGGTTATATACTGTTGGGGTTGTTGTGCTCTTCCAAAAAACGCCATTTAGGGCCACAGCAAAAAAATTGCAGTGTGAAATACACATGTGGAGGTGTGTAAAATAAACAATTTCAATATATTGTACAGTGCTATACTAAAAAAAACAACATTTTTTTTGAATAGCATTCTCTGCACTTCTATAGCTGTGCGATTCAGTGGTTAAATACTGTGGTTGTGTTGTGCTCTTCCAAAAAACGCCATTTAGGGCCACTGAAAATAAATTGCAGTGTGAAATACACATGTGGAGGTGTGTAAAAAAACAACATTATTTTTGAATAGCATTCTCTGGCCTCTGCAGCTGTGCGATTCAGCGGTTATATACTGTTGGGGTTGTTGTGCTCTTCCAAAAAACGCCATTTAGGGCCACAGCAAAAAAATTGCAGTGTGAAATACACATGTGGAGGTGTGTAAAATAAACAATTTCAATATATTGTACAGTGCTATACTAAAAAAAACTAAATTTTTTTTGAATAGCATTCTCTGCACTTCTATAGCTGTGCGATTCAGTGGTTAAATACTGTGGTTGTGTTGTGCTCTTCCAAAAAACGCCATTTAGGGCCACAGAAAATATTTTGCAGTGTGAAATACACATCTGGAGGTGTGTGAAAAAACAACATTATTTTTAAAAAGCATTCTCTGGCCTCTGCAGCTGTGCGATTCAGCGGTTATATACTGTTGGGGTTGTTGTGCTCTTGCAAAAAACGCCATTTAGGGCCACAGAAAATATTTTGCAGTGTGAAATACACATCTGGAGGTGTGTGAAAAAACAACATTATTTTTGAATAGCATTCTCTGGCCTCTGCAGCTGTGCGATTCAGCGGTTATATACTGTTGGGGTTGTTGTGCTCTTCCAAAAAACGCCATTTAGGGCCACAGCAAAAAAATTGCAGTGTGAAATACACATGTGGAGGTGTGTAAAATAAACAATTTCAATATATTGTACAGTGCTATACTAAAAAAAACGAAATTTTTTTTGAATAGCATTCTCTGCACTTCTATAGCTGTGCGATTCAGTGGTTAAATACTGTGGTTGTGTTGTGCTCTTCCAAAAAACGCCATTTAGGGCCACAGAAAATATTTTGCAGTGTGAAATACACATCTGGAGGTGTGTGAAAAAACAACATTATTTTTAAAAAGCATTCTCTGGCCTCTGCAGCTGTGCGATTCAGCGGTTATATACTGTTGGGGTTGTTGTGCTCTTGCAAAAAAACGCCATTTAGGGCCACAGAAAATATTTTGCAGTGTGAAATACACATCTGGAGGTGTGTGAAAAAACAACATTATTTTTGAATAGCATTCTCTGGCCTCTGCAGCTGTGCGATTCAGCGGTTATATACTGTTGGGGTTGTTGTGCTCTTCCAAAAAACGCCATTTAGGGCCACAGCAAAAAAATTGCAGTGTGAAATACACATGTGGAGGTGTGTAAAATAAACAATTTCTATATATTGTACAGTGCTATACTAAAAAAAACAACATTTTTTTTGAATAGCATTCTCTGCACTTCTATAGCTGTGCGATTCAGTGGTTAAATACTGTGGTTGTGTTGTGCTCTTCCAAAAAACGCCATTTAGGGCCACAGAAAATATTTTGCAGTGTGAAATACACATCTGGAGGTGTGTGAAATAAACAATTTCTATATATTTTCCTTGTACTGTGCTATACTAAAAAAAACAACCTTTTTTTTTTAATAGCATTTTCTGTAGCTGTGCGATTCAGCGGTTACGTGCTGTGGGTGTGTTGTGCTCTTCCAAAAAACGCCATTTAGGGCCACAGCAAAAAAATTGCAGTGTGAAATACACATGTGGAGGTGTGTAAAATAAACAATTTCAATATATTGTACAGTGCTATACTAAAAAAAACAACATTTTTTTTGAATAGCATTCTCTGCACTTCTATAGCTGTGCGATTCAGTGGTTAAATACTGTGGTTGTGTTGTGCTCTTCCAAAAAACGCCATTTAGGGCCACTAAAAATAAATTGCAGTGTGAAATACACATGTGGAGGTGTGTAAAAAAACAACATTATTTTTGAATAGCATTCTCTGGCCTCTGCAGCTGTGCGATTCAGCGGTTATATACTGTTGGGGTTGTTGTGCTCTTCCAAAAAACGCCATTTAGGGCCACAGCAAAAAAATTGCAGTGTGAAATACACATGTGGAGGTGTGTAAAATAAACAATTTCAATATATTGTACAGTGCTATACTAAAAAAAACAAAATTTTTTTTGAATAGCATTCTCTGCACTTCTATAGCTGTGCGATTCAGTGGTTAAATACTGTGGTTGTGTTGTGCTCTTCCAAAAAACGCCATTTAGGGCCACAGAAAATATTTTGCAGTGTGAAATACACATCTGGAGGTGTGTGAAATAAACAATTTCTATATATTTTCCTTGTACTGTGCTATACTAAAAAAAACAACCTTTTTTTTTTAATAGCATTTTCTGTAGCTGTGCGATTCAGCGGTTACGTGCTGTGGGTGTGTTGTGGTCTGGCAAAAAACGCCATTTAGGGCCACAGAAAATATTTTGCAGTGTGAAATACACATCTGGAGGTGTGTGAAAAAACAACATTATTTTTGAATAGCATTCTCTGGCCTCTGCAGCTGTGCGATTCAGCGGTTATATACTGTTGGGGTTGTTGTGCTCTTCCAAAAAACGCCATTTAGGGCCACAGCAAAAAAATTGCAGTGTGAAATACACATGTGGAGGTGTGTAAAATAAACAATTTCAATATATTGTACAGTGCTATACTAAAAAAAACAACATTTTTTTTGAATAGCATTCTCTGCACTTCTATAGCTGTGCGATTCAGTGGTTAAATACTGTGGTTGTGTTGTGCTCTTCCAAAAAACGCCATTTAGGGCCACTGAAAATAAATTGCAGTGTGAAATACACATGTGGAGGTGTGTAAAAAAAACCATTATTTTTGAATAGCATTCTCTGGCCTCTGCAGCTGTGCGATTCAGCGGTTATATACTGTTGGGGTTGTTGTGCTCTTCCAAAAAACGCCATTTAGGGCCACAGCAAAAAAATTGCAGTGTGAAATACACATGTGGAGGTGTGTAAAATAAACAATTTCAATATATTGTACAGTGCTATACTAAAAAAAACTAAATTTTTTTTGAATAGCATTCTCTGCACTTCTATAGCTGTGCGATTCAGTGGTTAAATACTGTGGTTGTGTTGTGCTCTTCCAAAAAACGCCATTTAGGGCCACAGAAAATATTTTGCAGTGTGAAATACACATCTGGAGGTGTGTGAAAAAACAACATTATTTTTAAAAAGCATTCTCTGGCCTCTGCAGCTGTGCGATTCAGCGGTTATATACTGTTGGGGTTGTTGTGCTCTTGCAAAAAACGCCATTTAGGGCCACAGAAAATATTTTGCAGTGTGAAATACACATCTGGAGGTGTGTGAAAAAACAACATTATTTTTGAATAGCATTCTCTGGCCTCTGCAGCTGTGCGATTCAGCGGTTATATACTGTTGGGGTTGTTGTGCTCTTCCAAAAAACGCCATTTAGGGCCACAGCAAAAAAATTGCAGTGTGAAATACACATGTGGAGGTGTGTAAAATAAACAATTTCAATATATTGTACAGTGCTATACTAAAAAAAAAAACATTTTTTTTGAATAGCATTCTCTGCACTTCTATAGCTGTGCGATTCAGTGGTTAAATACTGTGGTTGTGTTGTGCTCTTCCAAAAAACGCCATTTAGGGCCACTGAAAATAAATTGCAGTGTGAAATACACATGTGGAGGTGTGTAAAAAAACAACATTATTTTTGAATAGCATTCTCTGGCCTCTGCAGCTGTGCGATTCAGCGGTTATATACTGTTGGGGTTGTTGTGCTCTTCCAAAAAATGCCATTTAGGGCCACAGCAAAAAAATTGCAGTGTGAAATACACATGTGGAGGTGTGTAAAATAAACAATTTCAATATATTGTACAGTGCTATACTAAAAAAAACAAAAATTTTTTTGAATAGCATTCTCTGCACTTCTATAGCTGTGCGATTCAGTGGTTAAATACTGTGGTTGTGTTGTGCTCTTCCAAAAAACGCCATTTAGGGCCACAGAAAATATTTTGCAGTGTGAAATACACATCTGGAGGTGTGTGAAATAAACAATTTCTATATATTTTCCTTGTACTGTGCTATACTAAAAAAAACAACCTTTTTTTTTGAATAGCATTTTCTGTAGCTGTGCGATTTAGCGGTTACGTGCTGTGGGTGTGTTGTGGTCTGGCAAAAAACGCCATTTAGGGCCACAGAAAATATTTTGCAGTGTGAAATACACATGTGGAGGTGTGTAAAATAAACAATTTCTATATATTGTACAGTGCTATACTAAAAAAAACAACATTTTTTTTGAATAGCATTCTCTGCACTTCTATAGCTGTGCGATTCAGTGGTTAAATACTGTGGTTGTGTTGTGCTCTTCCAAAAAACGCCATTTAGGGCCACAGAAAATATTTTGCAGTGTGAAATACACATCTGGAGGTGTGTGAAATAAATAATTTCTTTATATTGTTTAGTGCTATACTAAAAAAAACAACATTTTTTTTGAATAGCATTCTCTGCACTTCTATAGCTGTGCGATTCAGTGGTTAAATACTGTGGTTGTGTTGTGCTCTTCCAAAAAAACGCCATTTAGGGCCACAGAAAATATTTTGCAGTGTGAAATACACATCTGGAGGTGTGTGAAATAAACAATTTCTATATATTTTCCTTGTACTGTGCTATACTAAAAAAAACAACCTTTTTTTTTTTGAATAGCATTTTCTGCAGTTCTGTAGCTGTGCGTTTCAGCCATTACGTACTGTGGGTGTGTTGTGGTCTTCCAAAAAACGCCATTTAGGGCAAGATCCTAAATTTGGAAAATATGAGGGGAAGATCAAAGGGACGTGGTGGCCCCGGTCGTGGTGCTGCTGGTGGAGCTCCTGTTGCAGGGAGAGGACGTGGTGGATCTGTGCCAGCTACACGCACAAGTGAAACACCTTCCTCAGGTGCGAGTAGGCGACCGAGCCTGCGGCGGTATTTTGTCGCGCCTAATGAGGCTGTACCAATGTTTAGGCCAGGACAAGTACAGGCGATAGTAGATTGGGTTGCTGACAGTGCCTCGGGTTCCTTCACATTGTCTCCCAACCACTCTTCTGATGAAAGATCAGAGTTGGCACCTGAAGCCCATGTCCATCAGTCTTTCACCTCACCCCCTTGCAAATCAGCCAAGCAGTCTGAGCCCCAAATCATGCAGCAGTCTCTTCTGCTTTTCGATGACTCTGTTAGCAGGGTTTCCCAGGGCCATCCACCTAGCCCTGCCCCAGAAGTGGAAGAGATTGAGTGCACCGATGCCCAACCACTTATGTTTCATGATGGGTACATGGGAGGACCATCGCAGCACGTCTCGGATGATGACGAAACACAGGTGCCAACTGCTGCTGCTTTCGCAATTGTGCAGACAGACATGGAGGGCAGGGGTGAAGACTGGGTGGAAGATGATGTGGAGGACGATGAGGTCCTCGACCCCACATGGAATCAACGTTATGCAGGTGACCAGTGTAGTTCGGAGGAAGAGGGGGTGGTCGCACAGAGCCACCAGCACAGCAGAAGAGGGAGCAGGGTGCAAAAACGGAGCATTCGTCCCCTAGACAGTACATCTGCTACTGCCCAACGCAGCAAGGGACCGAGCACACCAATGCCAGGTCCAAGGACTTCCCTAGCGTGGCAGTTCTTCACACAGTGTGTTGATGACAAGACACAAGTGGTTTGCACGCTGTGCAATCAGAGCCTGAAGCGAGGCATAAACGTTCTCAACCTGAGCACAAGCTGCATGACCAGGCATCTAAGTGCAAAGCACGAGCTGCAGTGGAGTAGACACCTCAAAAACCAAGAAAGGTCTCTGGCTCCTCCTGCTTCCTCTTCTGCTGCAGTCTCGGCCTCTTCATCCACCTCTGTAGTGACAGTGGCACCTGTCACCCCGCAAACAGAGGATCTGCCAGCAACACTACCACCTGGGTCACCAACCATCTCCACAATGTCCCATGGAAGCGTTCAGCTCTCTATCTCCCAAACATTAGAGCGGAAGAGGAAGTACCCCCCTAGCCACCCGCGATCCCTGGCCCTGAATGCCAGCATTTCAAAATTCCTGGCCTTTGAAATGCTGTCATTCCGTCTGGTGGAGACGCAGAGTTTTAAAAGCCTGATGGCATTGGCTGTCCCGCAGTACGTCGTGCCCAGCCGCCACTACTTTTCCAGGCGAGCCATCCCTTCCCTGCACAACCAGGTGGGGGACAAAATCAGGTGTGCACTGCGCAACGCCATCTGTGGCAAGGTCCACCTAACTATGGATGCGTGGACCAGTAAGCACGGTCAGGGACGTTATATCTCCCTAACAGCACACTGGGTAAATGCAGTGGCGGCTGGGCCTGAGGCAGATAGCGGTTTGGCGCATGTCCTTCCACCACCGAGGATTGCAGGGCGCTTCAGTTTGCCTCCTGTTGCTAACTCCTCCTTCTCCGCTTCCTCATCCTCTACCGCCTCCTCATCCATTCAGCATAACACCTTCACCACCAACTTCAGCACAGCCAGGGGTAAACGACAGCAGGCAGTTTTAAAACTTTCCTGTTTGGGGGAAAATCCCCACACCGCGCAGGAGTTGTGGAGGGACATGGAACAACAGACCGATGAGTGGTTGCTGTCAGTGAGCCTCAAGCCCGGCCTGGTGGTGTGCGATAATGGGCGAAATCTCGTAGCAGCTCTGGGTCTAGCCGGTTTGACGCACATCCCTTGCCTGGCGCATGTGCTGAACTTGGTGGTCCAGAGGTTCCTTAAAAATTACCCCAATATGCCAGAGCTGCTGCAGAAAGTGCGGGCTGTGTGTGCGCACTTTCGGCGTTCTCACCCTGCTGCTGCTCGCCTGTCAGTGCTGCAGCGTAACTTCGGCCTTCCCGCTCACCGCCTCATATGTGACGTGCCCACAAGGTGGAACTCCACCTTGCACATGCTGGCCAGACTGTGCGAGCAGCAGCAGGCAATAGTGGAGTTTTAGCTGCAGCAATCACGCGTGAGTCGCTCTGCGGAACAGCACCACTTCACCACCAATAACTGGGCCTCCATGCGAGACCTGTGTGCCTTGTTGCGCTGTTTCGAGTACTCCACCAACATGGCCAGTGCCAATGACGCCGTTCTCAGCGTTACTATCCCAGTTCTATGCCTCCTTGAAAAAACGCTTCGTGCGATGATGGAAGAGGATATGGCACAGGAGGATGAGGAGGAGGAGGAGGAAGCGGGATCATTTCAAAGGCTTTCAGGGCAGTCTTTCACAAGTGGCTACGAGGGTGGATTCCTGCACCAACAAACGCCAGGTACACAATTGTCCGGCAGAAAGGGCACAGTTCTGGAGGATGACGAGGTGGAGGAGGAGATGGAGGAGGAGGAGGAGGAGCCATGTTCACAGCAGGGTGGCACTCAGACCAGCTCGTGGCCATTACTGGTGCGTGGCTGGGGGGATACAGAGGACACAGACGATACACCTCCCACAGAGGACAGCTTTTCTTTGCCTCTGGGCAGCCTGGCACACATGAGCGATTACATGCTGCAGTGTTTCCGCAACGACAGCCGAGTTGCCCACATTTTAACTGGTGCTGATTACTGGGTGGCCACCCTGCTGGATCCCCGTTACAAGGACAACGTACCGTCCTTAATTCCCTCACTGGAGCGGGATCGTAAGATGCGCGAGTACAAGCGCACGCTGGTAGACGCGCTGCTGGTGGCATTCCCACCTGACAGCGGGCGTACGGTGGAAGCACAAGGCGAAGGCAGAGGAGGAGGAAGAGGTCGCCAACGCAGCCGGGGCACTGGCAGCACCTCAGAAGGCAGGGTTAGCATGGCCGAAATGTGGAAAAGCTTTGTCAGCACGCCACAACAACCAGCACCACCAGCTGAGATGGAACGTCTTAGCAGGAGGCAGCATTTCACCAACATGGTTGAGCAGTATGTGTCCACAGGCCTACACGTACTGGATGACGGGTCTGCCCCCTTTAACTTCTGGGTCTCCAAATTGGGCACATGGCCTAAACTTGCCGTTTATGCCTTGGAGGTGCTGGCCTGCCCTGCAGCCAGTGTATTATCTGAACGTGTATTTAGCACGGCAGGGGGCGTTATCACAGACAAGCGCAGCCGCCTGTCCAGAGCCAATGTGGACAAGCTCACGTTCATTAAAATGAACCAGGCATGGATCCCACAGGACTTGTCCGTACCTTGTGCAGAATAGACATGTATACCGGTGTTGTGACAAAAACTGTCCGGCCATCGGATTGTGCCCGGCCCGTACTGCGCAGGCGCAGCGCTTGCGCAGTACAGAGGACAAGGAGATTCACAAAATCTCCGAAGATGAACGGCGCCTGCGCTGTGAGTGCAGGTTCAAGCCCCACCATCCAAGAGGACATACGGTAGCACATAGTAACAGGGCCCCTCACGGGCTCGCTGCGATCGCGGCCTTGCTTGGCTCGGCTTGAACCACGGATGGTGTGGCCTTCACCTGAACTCAACACGCAGGCGCCGTTAGTCTTGGGAGATTTTTGAAATCCCCTTGTCCTACATACTCAGCAAGCGCAGTACAGGGCGGACACTATTCGACAGGGGACAGAATTCGACACATCACCGGCCTTACCCAGCCATTGTTGTATTTTTGAACCAGTGTTGGCTACCTCGTCCTCCTCCACCGCCGCTTCCACCTACACAGCCACATCCACCGCCACCTCAACCTCCTACTCCATATGGACCTCGTCCTGCTAGGCCAAGATTAAAATTTTTATTTTATTTTTTTGTAGCGCACAGATCCTTTCCCCCTTACCTGCCTTTATGTTGTTGGCTCTTCGCAGGAGGGAGAAAGGCACACCGCACTACCAGCCCGTATCCTCCTATATAAAGAGGTTGAGCGGTGTACTTGACGGGCCGTGTCCACAGCCGGAGTCAAAACTCCTCCAGAGGATGATTCTCACCTCTACTGTAGGTAGAGGCAAGTCCTTTAATTGCCAGTAAAGTCAATGCCCACACCAGCTGAAACTCCAACTCTTATTCTCTCATGGCAAAATAAACTGTACTCAGATAGAAAAGGTTAGAGCAAAGAAACAGGACAGCTTAAGGTGTGGAGGAGGTCCAGGCACAAACGTAGCACATTCACTTCACTGCTTAGGTTTCTCAAACAGTTTTTGGCGCACGGTCTCTGCCACAGACATTGAGGTTGGTCTCTGCCACAGACCGGGTGTACAAGGCCCCTGCCACGGGCCTGGAGAACTTTGGTCTCAGCCACAGACCAGGGTGTATAAGGCCCCTGCCACGGGCCGGTTGAATAAGGCCTCTGATACAGTCAAGGTGACCTTGAGCTTCTCCTTCTACGAACCTAGCCCATATCAAGGGGAAGACATCTCTCCAGGGAGTCAACAGACCATTCCTTCACCGTGACTCCCGCATCGGTCCATCAGAATGATCCTCCCTTCCCTGGAACAGGGTCCCCTACACGAGGCGGCTCTGGACTCCAGGCTTTACTCCCGCCCCTAGGCCTCCATACCCAGGGCAGCAAGAACTCCAGGATAGTACCTCACCCCGGGCTAAAGGTGCCCGAGATGGAACAGGAACACATGCACCCAGGCCGAAGGCACCTGGGCGCGGACCCCACTGGACATCAGCCCCCAGGCCAAAGGTCTGCCCCTTTTATATGCTCTCCCGGCATGCACAGCAGGTTCCCCGCCCCGCTGTACTACTGCCAAGAGGGGACACAAAAGGCGCCACCTGTAGGCCGCAGGGAACTGCACACCAATACTGTCCCCCGAGGACAAAATGGTCCATGAATCCTACAGAATTAGGGTATTTGAGCCTATTTACCACTCAAACACTTTCCTTAAATTTAGCACCCCGCTACATTTTTATTTCAAAGTATTTTATTTTCCCACTAGCTTATCCATTAAATTAAATAATTTATTCCATAAAGGGCGTATTCTGGGGCATTCCCACCATATGTGTGGCATCGTGCCGTTGAGTTTCTGAGGTTCTTAATGACTTCCTGTACCTCTTCTGCTGAAAAGGGGGCCTCCAGCATATTTTTTTATTTTTTTATTTTTTTTATGTTCTTTTAAGTTATTTCCTATCCACATTTGTTTGCAGAGCACTTGCCATGTTCTTAACAACATTTTGCTGCCATTTGCAGCCCTCTAGCCCTTTCCATTACTTTTTTAGAGCCTTTTTAGTCGTCAGAAGTCCGGGTCCCCATTGACTTCAATGGGGTCCGGGTCCGGGTTCGGGCTAAAGTTCGGTCCCGAATCCGAACTTTTTTCCGAAGTTCGGCCGAACCCGCCGGACCCGAATATCCAGCTACCCGCTCAACTCTATCCGTGACAAATCCTCCAGCAGCACTGAATGTGCGTTCTGAAAGAACGCTGGATGCAGGACAGGCCAGTAGCTCAATTGTATACTGTGCAAGCTCTGGCCAGTGATCCATCCTCAAGACCCAGTAAGCCAGAGTATTTTCGGTGGGGAAGGTGTCCAAGTCTGACCTTGCCCCTAGGTATTCCTGCACCATGTATATCAGACGCTGGCGATGGTTGCTGGAACCGATCATACCTTGTGGCTGCGGACTAAAAAATTGTCTGAACGCATCGGTCAGACGGCCACCTTCCCCACCGCTCCTTCTTTGACTGACCGAAGCCTCAGCAACTCGTTGTCCAGGACCAGGAGTTTGTAACCTCCCAGTCTCTGGGAACGCGTTGCAAAGACTTTTCTGCAAGGCCTCCCGGAGTTGTCTCATCCTCTGCTCCCTCTGCGACGGTAAGTTAAGTCCTGCAAACCAAACCCACAGCTGGCAACTCTTTTCTTCATTATAACAGTTGTCACTACCCCAAATGGACGAAAAACATACCTAAGGGACAGTTTTGCCGTCTACCTCAAAATTGTACACTTGACGCTGACTATAACACACTCAGTACTGCACTAAAAACTAAATTTGCCGACAAAGAATATCCAAAGGCATTGGTAGACCAAGCCTGTGACCACTACGCCAAAGGAAAACCTGCCAAAATACAGAAAAACCCTATTGACCATTCCCTAAGATTTGTCACTACTTTCCACTACCAATCCAAAAAAATGGAGAATATCCTTGACAAACACTGGAATATCCTACTACAAGATCCCCTCCTTAAAACCACCCTTCCATCCAAACCAAGAGTAACTTATTGAAAAGCTCCCAACCTAAAAAACAAAATTGCCCCTAGCAAATTTAAAACCGACCAGATCACCACTTATTCCTTTGGTAGGCATGTACAGGTGCAACAAAGCCCATTGCAAGACATGCTCCTTTGTCCAACACGGCCAAAAATCCTATTTTTGCAAAGGAAAAACGTATCAGCTTGACCACTTTTACAACTGCTCCTCTAATTTTGTTGTATATGGCCTAACATGTCCTTGTGGGCTGATTTACGTTGGCCGAACCATCTGTCCTTTAAGGCAGCGGTTCGGTCAACACCCACGCCTGATAGAAGGAGGCAAAGATATGCACAGTGTCCCACGGCACTTCGCAGAACACCACCAAAAATCAACCACTGGTCTTAGTGTTTGGATCATAGAGCAGATCCCAAACACCCTAACCGATGCTGAACGATTCAAAAAACTATGTGCTCGTAAGACATTTTGGATATATACCCTAGATGTTCTCTCACCTGGTGGTTTGATTGAGGGCATCGAAATAGCCACTGTTCTTTAGTTATGCTGGTTATCATTGTAAACACGCTGTAAAAATGTTGTTGCTATTGTCTTTGGTACATATATTTGTATGTGTATGCGTACGTATCTATATATGTGGGTGTATGCATACACAACAATCTTTTTGTTAAATTTTAACACTATCGGTATATATTGTTGTCTATATAATCTATAGTAACATTTATCTCATCCTCATCACAGGTTTTTAACTTATCTCTATACTAATATGGGGGTGGCGGGCATTTCGTTTCAGTAAGTATATATAGATTAAGAACCCCATGCCTACCCTTACCTCATCTCATCCTATGTTTATATATATATTTTTCCCCCCACCCCTATAAACCCCCCCCCCTCCCCCCTTTCTGGTTTCTTCTTCCTCCATATATACACACATATACATACTCAATTTCCCCCGCCCCCCCCCCCCCCACAGTTCTCCCTTCCGTGCCCCCTATCCCTCACTGTTCCGAACTATATATATATTTTTTTGTATATATCTTTTATACATATCTGTATATATATTCTTCCCACCTGTGTTTATCCAAGATTTTCTTCAGAATTTGGATGCCCAGTTCTTTTTAATATTCTCCAACACTCCCCCCCCTTCCCTTCTTTTTCTCCATCCCATCAAATTTTTTTCATGTTCTTATTCTATATACGTCACGGTATACATATTGTCATATTACCAAGTCAAAACCCACTCTCTTCTTCTCCCCCCTTACACGCTTATGTGGGTATCTTAAGAATACACACCCTGACATGCACATGCCACAAGTTTTTAAAGATAGTTTTTTATATAAAAAATGATGACAATATCTGCCTATTTTTATCATATATTATGTTACTCTATGTATTTAATGAATTGCAATCTCAGCCCATTTCTTGACATGCTATAGATATCCTCTATTTATTTGTGCTTTATGTATTTCTATGTATATTTTCTTTTATATATATTCTATGCTCTTTTAAATATGCTCCATTGCTGACAGTTCCTTTTTACGTATTGGCTCCGCCCCATCGTATTTGTCAGCCTATTTAAATTACACATCAGTCCCCCAACACACCCTATGCTTGACAAAGGAGTGCCGCTGTTCTGTCATCAACAGCGAAGCCCACTCAGAAACGCATCGCATGCCTATGACGTCACAGCCTGGCGCTGCGTCCTGTTGTGCTGCCCAAGCCTCGTTCTGGACACCGATCACACGGCCGTGCTTCTCCATCCATTCAGCAGCACAGCGAGGTCTTGTGGCCGCATCGCAGCACAGCCAGCCATCCGGCTTTTGACGTTCTCCCCCAGCCACTGCATTGAAACCTGGAACCTGCCTTTAAAGTGCCAGACTGAATCTTTACCTCCTCACTCTGCATTTAAGCTTGAACCTGCTGTGAAAGAAACTCCCAGAAGGAAGTCTCCTGTTGTGCCCATCATCACACGCTTCCCTAACAGGATTTCTTGTGATGTCAGCTCCATGGACCTTCTGTGACCTGTAGATCTTCTACTCTTCCACCCAGCTGAATACAACCACTTCATTCTACATGTGAGTGAATATTGCTATTAATAAATGTTACATTGATATCTATCTCAGAGGCGCCCCTCTCCTTTTTTTTTTCTAGCTCACTGGAAAACCGGCTTCTGGTCCTGTTGGTGGCTGCCCAGACAGCCCTCCCCCCATTAATACATTTGAGAGTACAACCTCTCTTTTTACTGGCCTTGGACTATTCGGTACTTTATTTTCTATCCATATACTGAGGTACTTGTACATTGCGCCTGTATTACTTGTTTTTTAACTCCTGCAGATGCCTGTATTATAGAACAGAAAAAAAGTGTAGATACAGGTGTATACTGTGCTGGGGCACACAACACCCACTAACTCCTGCAGATGCCTGTATTATAGAACAGCAAAAAAGTGTAGATACAGGTTTATACTGTGCTGGGGTACACAACACCCACTAACTCCTGCAGATGCCTTTATTAGAGAACACCAGCAATAAAGGGTAGATACAGGTGTATACTGTGCTGGGGCACACAACACCCACTAACTCCTGCAGATGCCTGAGAAAAGAACACATTTTCCCTGCCTATCTAGCTTAGAGAACAGTAATAAAGGGTAGATGCAGGTGTATACTGTGCTGGGGCACACAAAACCCACTAACTCCTGCAGATGCCTGTATTATAGAACAGCAAAAAAGTGTAGATACAGGTGTATACAGTGCTGAGGCACACAACACCCACTAACTCCTGCAGATGCCTTTATTAGAGAACACCAGCAAAAAAAGGGTAGATAGAGGTGTATACTGTGCTGGGGCACACAACACCCACTAACTCCCGCAGATGCCTGTATTATAGAACAGCAAAAAAATAGGATTTTTATAACAGCTTACCTGTAAAATCCTTTTCTTGGAGTACATCACGGGACACAGAGCGACATAGTCATTACTAATGGGTTATATAGATACCGTCAGGTGCTGGCACTGGCAACTTCCAAAACCGGAAGTACCCTCCCCTATATAAGCCCCTCCCATCCGGGAGCACCTCAGTTTTGTAGCAAAGCAATAAGTGTCCCCAAAGAGGGGCGGGAGCTCTGTGTCCCGTGATGTACTCCAAGAAAAGGATTTTACAGGTAAGCTGTTATAAAAATCCTATTTTCTTTCTCGTACATCACGGGACACAGAGCGACATAGTCATTACTAATGGGATGTCCTAAAGCAATGCCCAATGAGGGGGGGGATACACCATATATAAGCTGAGCGCTATCAGACATGAGGATCTTTTGCGGCCTGCAACACACTGCGCCCAAAGGCGACATCCTCCTGACTTCTAACGTCCACCTGGTAGAATCTAGTAAACGTGTGTACTGAAGACCATGTTGCGGCCTTACAGATTTGAGCCAGGGAGGCCTGGTGATGCACTGCCCATGAAGTTCCAACTGCTCTCGTGGAGTGCGCTCTAACTTTGAACGGAGGCGGTCTCCTTCTCAAGCCATAGGCTTGTATTATGACCTGTCGAATCCACTTGGCTAAAGTAGATTTTGACGCTGCCTGACCCTTTCTGGGGCCTTCCGGCAGAATAACCAAAGTATCCGTTCTGCGAATCTGAGCAGTGGCCTTTAGATAAGCTTTAACTGCTCTTACTACATCCAAAGAATGCAATAACTTTTCCTCTACCGAAGTAGGTTTGGGGAAAAAAGAAGGAAGAACCACATCTTGGTTCAAATGAAACCTCGATACCACCCTAGGAAGAAAGGCTGGATGAGGACGTAACACTACTCTATCCTTATGGATAACCAGATATGGCTCCTTACAGGACATAGCTGCTAATTCCGACACTCTTTTAGCCGAACAAATGGCTACTAGAAAAATCAATTTCCTGGTGAGAAGCACCAAAGAAATATGCTGTAATGGTTCAAATGGTTGTTTCTGTAGAACCGACAGAACCAAGTTTAGATCCCATGGACATATGGGAATATTAACCGGAGGACTAATACGCATCACTCCTTGTATAAAGGCTTTGACTAGTGAATGCGAAGCCAAGGGCCTTTGAAAAAATATTGACAAGGCCGAAATCTGACCCTTGATAGTACTCAAGGCAAGCTTCCTATCTACAGCCCATTGTAGGAAGTCCAGAATCCTACCTATTACGTACTTATGTGGATGCCATTTCTTGGCCTCACACCACGCGATGTACGCCTTCCAGATTCTATATTAGATCTGCCTGGATACCGGCTTCCTGGCATTGATCATGGTAGATACCACAGGATTAGAGAGCCCTCTCTTTTTTAGAATGTGGGCTTCCATAGCCAGGTCGTCAAACCTAGGGCTGGTAAGGAAGGGTGGTATATCGGTCCTTGCGAAAGCAGGTCCGGACGACGTGGGAGAGTCCAAGGACTCCCCACTGAAATTTTACAATCTCCGCGTACCACGCTCTTCGGGGCCACGCTGGAGCCACCGGAATCACTGGTTTCTTTTCTACCCTGATTCTGCGGAGTAATCGAGGTAACCATTGTGGCGGTGTGAATGCATATATCAGCTTGAACTGATCCCAAGGGAACACTAGGGCATCCGAGCCGCAAGCTAGGGGATCCCTTGTCCGAGAGACAAACCTGTCCCCCTTTGCGTTGAATCTGGATGCTAGAAGATCTACATCCGATGTTCCCCACCGCTGACATATTGTCCAGAAAACCTCGGGGTGAAGGGACCCTTCCTCTGGGCCTAATTGCTGGCGACTTAGAAAGTCCGCCTTCCAATTCTCCACTCCTGGAATGAATACCGCAGATATGGCTGGGACATATTTTTCTGCCCATTTCAGGATGTAATTTACTTCCCTCTGGGCTGCACGACTCCTGGTGCCCCCCTGATGATTGATATATGCCACTGCTGTGGCATTGTCTGATTGAATTCTGACAGGGGACCCTTGGAGTTTGGATGTCCATGCTACTAGGGCATACCGGGCTGCTCGTATCTCTAAGAGATTGATGGGCAGGGCCTTTTCTGCATCCGACCATCTGCCCTGGAGAGACTATTGCTCCAGTACTGCTCCCCAGCCTATAAGGCTGGCATCTGTAGTGACCACCTTCCAAGAAATCAGACTGAAGGATTTCCCTTTTTCCAGATTCTGGGGAACCAACCACTAACGGAGGCTCTTGCGAACGGAAGGGGACAAGGACATTGTAAGTCTAGGGCCTGAACTTTTTTGTTCCAGGCTGACAGTATGGCCCCCTGCAAATTCCTTGAATGGAATTGACCGCAGGGTACTGCTTCGAATGATGCCACCATTTTTCCCAGCAGCCTCATGCACAGGCGTATGGACGGCTGTCTTTTTTGTACCCACTAAGTGTATCAAATCTTTCAAAGACAACACCTTTCCTCGAGGCAAGAATATTTTTCTCTGGCCTGAATCCAACCTTAGCCCCAAGTATTCCAGACTTTTGACTGGTTTTTAGGGCTGACTTTTCTCGGTTGATAATCCAACCGTGAGATTCCAGATACTTGATTGTCTTGTGAACGACCACTTCTAGTTTTTTCACTGAGTGGTCTATCAGCAACAAGTCATCTAGATATGCCATTATCATTACACCTTGTGTTCTTAGATTGGCCAATAAAGGGCCAGAATTTTTGTAAACACTCGTGGTGCTGTGGCCAAACCGAAGGGTAAGGCTCTGAACTGAAAATGGCGCCCTTCTACTGCAAAGCGTAGAAACTTTTGGTAGACTGGAAAGATGGGAATGTGCAGATAAGCATCTTTGATGTCGATCGCGGCTAACCAATCCTCCCCTTGTAGGGCAGTGGCCACCGATCGGATCGACTTCATCGGAAAGTCCTGATATACAGGAATTTGTATAGCCCTTTTAGAATTAATATGGGCCTCCCGTCCGCGTTTGCTTCGGGACTGTAGAGAGGTTTGAGTAAAACCCGAACCCTCATTCTTCCAGGGGAACCTCCATAATTACTCCTTGGAGCAATAGTTGTTCTAGTGCCAACAGGAGGGATCCTCTCTTCCGGGGATCCCTTGGCACGTTTGACCTCAAAAATGGGAAGGAGGAGAGTCTCTTAACTCCAATCTGTATCCCCAACATACTGCGGAGAGCACCTATCTGTCTTGATCGCGTCCCGCCAGGTCTCTTGTGAACAACTGGAGTCCTCCCCCCACCCGACTGAGTGGGGGCAACCCTTCAATGAATTTAACTTTGGGGGAGGTTTTGTACCTCCCCTGACCCAGGGTTTCTCATTACCCTGCTATTGTCCCTGTTTTTTACCCCCGGGAATTGACCGAGGAGGCCGTCGGAACTGTTACACAGCCGATGCCCCAGGGACTGGAGAAGCAGGCCTCTTAAAGAGGGACCTCTAACTCTGTTTTTAACCGGCAAGAGCGTATTTTTACCGCTGGAAATTTTCTGGATATATTTGTCCAGGTTTTCCCTGAATAAGCGTTCACCATGAAATGGGACGCTAACCAGCCATTCCTTACAGGGAGCTTCAGCAGACCAGTTTTTGAGCCATAGAAGCCTACGCATATGTACTCTAGACAGCGTAAGGCGGGAGGCCTGATGGACTGAATCCTTTATGGCGTCAACCGCAAAGCCTAAGGCTCTAGGTAGATCAGCTAGGGCAAGGCCTGCTGATCTGTCAAGTCCCTCAAGACCTGTTTCAACTGATCCTTCACTGCTTAGCAGACCCCAATAGCTGCTACTGCTGGTTGTGTCACCAAGCTTGCTGTAGAAAGAAGCAGACTTTCATAAGGACTCCAATCTTTTATCTATTGGGTTCTTGAACATTTGGACATTATCCACTGGACATGTCAGTGATTTATACATACAAGAGATGGCTGCGTCCACTGTAGGGACCTTCCATTTTTTTTTTGATGAACTTATCCTCCATGGGATAGACCACCGGAAATCTCTTGGGGGAATAATATTTTCTCAGGACGTTCCCAATCCTGGTAAATAAGCCCTTTCAGTAAAAGGGTGAAGTGGAAAAGAACAGACAGTCTGGGGGCTTCTAGCGACCCCAACGAGGATACAGTAGTGGTTGATGGTTCCGCAAGGTGCATTTTTAATGCCGATCGGACCATGTTAGTCAGAGACTGAACCCATAATCTTTCAGCTTGAGCTGCTGAGAAAGGTTCCTCCACTGTTGATTCCTCTATAACAGCAGAATCAACCTCATCCTGATCCCCTTCAGGCAGGTCGATCCCTGTATGGGACTGTTGCTCTGCTAACAGGCACTCTGAAGGAGGAGACGGAGATCGGCGTGCTTTCCCTGACAGGGAGGCAGCGATAAATGTTGACAATCTCTCTCTAATCCTCCCAGAGCTGAGGAAAAAACCTCCTCTGTTACATACATAGGAGCAGGTGAACTGAGGACAGCCACAGTACCAAGTACCCCTGCGGGGTCTCTATGGTCACTTACCTCTGAACTTCAGGGGAGACTGGTGCAGCAGAAGCATGCCCACCTCAGAGCCCGATGAGACCCCCTTCGCTTCCTGGAAGATTCAGTTCCGGAGCTTCTGGACGGCATATTCTTAAGCCTAAAGCTGAGGTATTCCAGCCGTAATACACCACTTTTACTGAGAATAGTCTAGCACAATTGCTGCTATATCACAGTTGGTGTCTACTAAAGTGCCTTTCTAGGGGATGCCTGCATCAACCGCCTCTGTGTGCCTTTATCTGTTGCTAGCTCTGTCTGTGCATTCAATAGCCATCTATAATGTGCTTTAAAACACGCTGGACGCCCGCACATGCGCAGCAGCGCCGCGGCGCACACCTGAGCGTCATCCACCCGCTCCGCCCCTTTTTTCAGATCGCCTCTATGAATAGAGGCGCGTGCACGCGCGCGGGCACGTGCGCCTTCGGCGCCCTTTTTTAAAAACAATAAGGAGCTAGACGGGAGCCAGGGCCCCCTTTGCCGCAGGGCCCGGGGATGGATGAGCGCAGCAACAGGGCAGAGGAGACAGCTTCCCAGCAGAGAACATACCAACTGCCTGGATTTGATTCTGGAAGAAAAAAATCCACATTACAAGAAAAAGAACCATAGCGGCCTCTAGTGTCTAACACAGGTACCGCGGTCTTACATTTTTTTAATTTATTTTTTCTTGCCTACTATTAAAATTTTTACATTTTCTCAGTAGTAACAGGCATACACAGAATATTAGCGGGAATACCTTAGGTAACAGGCAGAAAGACAAAATAGGCTTGGGGGTCCCTCAATAGAACCAAGTTCCTGAGGGCCCCCACTTACCTTTTCCTCGCCGCAGGACTTTGTTTGGTCCACAGAAGCCCAAACTTCACCTATCACGGCAGGCATTGTAATCAAACCTTCAGGGACCGGGTTCCCAAGGATTCCACTCCCCTGGACCTGTATAGCACCCTGCACAGAAAACATCTTGGTCGTGGGTATGACCAGAGCTCTGGATCCCAGGGTCCAGCTCTCCTAAGAGAAGCATTACAGGCAAAACCTTGCTCTTCTCTGCAAGGCCCGGGTACCGACCGTTTAGCTATGAAGCTTTTTTGGTCGGATCCGGAATAGCTTACTGAGGCCCAAAAGAACCTGTACGCAAGCTCAGTGAAAAACACATGTTTCTTCTTGGCCAACACCTTAGACACTGGCAAAAAACTGAGGTGCTCCCGGATGGGAGGGGCTTATATAGGGGAGGGTACTTCCGGTTTTGGAAGTTGCCAGTGCCAGCACCTGACGGTATCTATATAACCCATTAGTAATGACTATGTCGCTCTGTGTCCCGTGATGTACGAGAAAGAAAATGTAGATACAGGTGTATACTGTGCTGGGGCACACAACACCCACTAACTCCTGCAGATAAAGATAAAAGAAGGGAGGGAGGGGGAAGGGGGGATAGGAAAAGGGAAGGCAAGCGTTACCACTGGTTCACAGGAATTCGGTATGAAGACCTGGTTCTGGTCGATGCACTTTGTGAAGTGTTGTTGCTGTAACCATTATATGCACGAAGAAAAGAAGGGGGTTATGCCTGGTTAAGAACAGGCTCAGGGGTTACTTAGAGCAACAAATAATTTGACCATAAGCCAAATGGGTAAAGTTAATTGGCTAATATTTATTAAGTAACAAAATTAAATAGATTAAACACTATACCAGAATGCTATTAAAGGATAAAAGGGTACCACTTGGTACCGTTCACATACATTACTGACAGGACATACTCAGACAGACATATAACAAAAAGACACAGGTCCAGACGCTACAGTTCAGCCGATGGGATTGTACTACCGCTGGGAAATGCCCAAAATATATCCCAAAAATGGGATTAAATTTATTCAGTAGGTGCTGTTGCACAATTAACATCAAATGGATGTATTTATCCAAAGGCTGGACCTGTAGAAGAGAGTGGGTCAAAGGAAGGGGAGGGGGGGGGGGAGAACACACTGTCCCTGCCTATCTAGCCTAGAGAACAGTAATAAAGGGTAGATACAGGTGTATACTGTGCTGGGGCACTGTTTTGCTTTCATCTATCTAGCAAGGTTACTCTGTGGTATAACAAGGAAGCTGGGACTTCTGCAGTGTGTAAATGTGCTCTTACTATACAAGATGCTGTACATACAAAACTATCACAATATTAGGAATATACTACAAGACTGACAGATCTCTATAACAAGCAAAATGCCTAGCAAATAGAACAGCCTATGGTCTATAACAGTAAATACATTTAAAGGTTACTTAACTTCGATTACTCGTGATCTCCATTGGCAATGATTCTTCTTGGAGACCAGGTCCTGTTCTTCTTCTGAGTGGCTTCTGACTGATCTTACAGCCACATCGTGTGTCTCCCTCCTAGCTTAGGCCTGCTTTTATGTGTGCTGTTTACCATTGTTACCAAACAGAAAACATAGATGTTTACTGTAGCTGTATTTCAACAATAGCATTGAATACAACAATGCTATCTACCTATTGTCTACTCAAAACGAAACCTGTAATTCTTTTCAGTTTGAGAGCTGAAAGAAATCTCAAACAGGTAATGTACTAAATACAACAATGGTATCTAATCCCATTGTAAAAAAAAAGCATTTGTTTGAGAAATCTACTCAAACCAAAAAAGGCTGACAGGTAATCTGACCAACTCACTATTGTAAAATTGTCGCATGTATCCTATGTCTGATTAATATAATAAAAATCATATTTTTAACAAATACAATACAGGCACACAACACCCACTAACTCCTGCAGATGCCTGAGAAAAGAACACACTGTCCCTGCCTGCCTATCTAGCTTAGATAACAGTACTAAAGGGTAGAGAAAACATTGAGGGGTTGAGCATTTAAATGCTCTGGGGTTTTTAAACGGTGTTCATGAAAAATAGTTCAAAAAAGAAATTGGATAAAAATTTAACAAAGTTTATTGTATTGAGATAAAAGAAGCAAGAAACATGCAAATTACATAAAGACCATCAAACATTGGTACATGACAGAACGGTCACAGCATATGACAAACTAGCGTTGAGAGTCACTCTACTAGTTTCGTTCAAAGAGAGCTTCTTCAGGAGTTTGACAATAAACGTAGGCCATACTGAAAAATAGAATTTGCACATGTAAATAACAGTAAATATAGAAACAAATCCATTGTACACAAACAAAGAGAACAATAAATTTGGTACAGAGCAAGTAGAAGCTGAATTGATAAAGTATACTGATATAAAGGAATATTTATAAATATGTTAAATAGTCATGACCCGAGCAGCAGAATGTAACTCACCACGGGACCCAAAGTCACATATACATGTGAAGATCATAAAAACACACTAAAACTTCCCCATTATGAACAGGACCAAAGTAATAAAGGGTAGATACAGGTGTATACTGTGCTGGGGCACACAACACCCACTAACTCCTGCAGATGCCTGAGAAAAGAACACACTGTCCCTGCCTGCCTATCTAGCTTAGAGAACAGCAATAAAGGGTAGATACAGGTGTATACTGCGCTGGAGGCACACAACACCCACTAACTCCTGCAGATGCCTGAGAAAAGAACACACTGTCCCTGCCTGCCTATCTAGCTTAGAGAACAGCAATAAAGGGTAGATACAGGTGTATACTGTGCTGGAGGCACACAACACCCACTAACTCCTGCAGATGCCTGAGAAAAGAACACACTGTCCCTGCCTGCCTATATAGCTTAGAGAACAGCAATAAAGGGTAGATACAGGTGTATACTGCGCTGGAGGCACACAACACCCACTAACTCCTGCAGATGCCTGAGAAAAGAACACACTGTCCCTGCCTGCCTATCTAGCTTAGAGAACAGAAATAAAGGGTAGATACAGGTGTATACTGCGCTGGAGGCACACAACACCCACTAACTCCTGCAGATGCCTGAGAAAAGAACACACTGTAGAACACACTGTCCCTGCCTATGTAGCTCTTTCCCTGCACGCCGGAACACACTACACAAGGCCGCCGCGCTGGCGGCCTTTTATAGTGTGGGGCGTGTACTAAACCCCACTGAGCTATGATTGGCCACAGGCATCCTGCCTGTGGCCAATTATGGCTCTCCTCGCTGCCGGCGCTGTGATTGGCCAAGCATGCGGGGTCACAGTGCATGCTTGGCCAATCACAGCGCCGGCAATGCAGTGCGATGGCGCAGTGCATTGTGGGCCGTTCGCATCACACGAATTTGGCGCGAACGTCCCACAAAGTTCTGGTTTCGCCGAACAGGCGATGTTCGAGTCGAACATGCGTTCGACTCGAACACCGAGCTCATCCCTACTCCCTACTGCTCCCTACTGCATAGATACTCCATCTTACAGGTATGATCCCTACCTGTAACCATTTTTTGGGGATCAGACCTTTTGCAGCATTGAGCAGGGGAGGGACCAAAGTTTCCTAATATTGTTTTTTTGTTTTGTTAGTCCCATGGAACAAAACGTTCCAGGGGTTTTGTGCAATCTCCTCGATGTATTCTAGGATAAGCTGCCAGTACTCTTTTATTTTTGGGTACTTCCACCAAATGTGTATTGTTGTTCCCCATTGTTTACAATCTCTCCAACACTGGGGGGGACTTATTTAGTTGAAATTTGTTAATTCTCTCCGGGGTCAAACGCCATCATACCATACACTTATAATTAGCTTCTAACGTGGTAATGTCAGATGCAAAATTATAGAATGCTTCTATCATTTGTCCTTCATCTAATTTTATTGCTAGGTCTTGTTCCCATTTCCCTATGAAAGGTAGTGCCCCGCATCCTTCTAGTTCTATTAATATATCATTCCATGTTTCATAGGCGTTTTGATATTGCAAATTTTTCGATTGGGTTCAGTGTTTTCTCAGCTCTAAGTGGTTGAGGGATTGTGCTTACTAAATGTTTGAGTTGCAAGTACTCCCAGTCGCTAACCTGCTGCCACCTGTGCATTGTTATTAGGTCTGCCCTTGTCCTAATTTTGCCCTGTGTCACTATATCATTTAATTGTGCATTCCCCATATGGGTTCCCAACCGTGTCCCTTTCCCTGGGATAAACTCGTACCTGTCAGCGGGATTAATGGGGAATTATATTCCCATTTTTCCCGTCGATATAATGTATTCCATACTTTGAATACAGTTTTAGTTAAATCATGTGTGTCAGTGTTAAGTGTTCTGTATTTGGGTGGTATCCAAAAAAATTTTTTCAACTGTGTCGTGTAGAGTGTATTTTCCATTTTTACCCATCTCTTGTTTGTGTTTGTGTTTGCCCATTCTAATAACCTTGCCATTATAACTGCCGTATAATATCTTTTGATGTCAGGGGCTGCCAACTCTAGCTTTTTTGTTCTGCCATATATATTTCAAAATTATTGTTTTTTTTTCAATTTTTTTTATTTATAAGGAGGAATTGGTCCACACGGACCCCAACAGTAAATAACAGACATATACATCCAATGAATAATGTAGTCAAGCAGTGCAGGGGAACCCCCAAAGAGCTCACATCTCCTAATGGCCATCTGTATATGTAAATTCCCCAATGATGGATGAGGTCCCAACTGGGCCCCAGTGCATCCCTCTGCAGCCAACCTGGACATGTCTGTCAGGGTATTGTTGATGTCAGAGTGCCTGGGTCTCGTGGAGATCGCCTCCCTTCCAGTTTTCCCATTTATCTAGGAGATGTAGAAACAGGAGGTGTAGTGCCTCAGATAGAAAAGAGCTAGGTAGAGCCCAGAGAAAAGAAAAAAGAGGAAAAATGGACAGAGAAAGGAAGAGGGAGTAGAGAATAAGACAGGGAAGGGCAAAAGAGAAGGGTAGGGGGTGGGGGGGAGGGGATCGGGTATACATACATCTAGGTAAGGGTGACTAACCTATCAGATTGTCAAGACCCCGGTGGGTCGCCGGCGCGCTGAGGGCGGGCAGCAAACGAGTCACACTTCCGGGGAGCGGAGAGTCCGGGCAAAGACTCAGGTGGGCAGCTCAACCCCTCTAAGGGTCTGCCCTTCGTCAGAATATTTAAAAATGTTCCATAACTGCCAGGTCCTGGAGTATGTCTTGCATCTATGCTGACTAGAGAGGATCAGGTCGTCCATGAGGCTGATGTCATCGACTCTGCGGAGCCACTGTGCAATGGATGGAGGGGATGGGGATTTCCAGTTGAGGGGTATACAGGCCCTAGCTGCGTCCAGGAGGTGGCGGACCACCGATCTCTTATAAACTTTTGCAGGCGTGTCAGTTACATGTAAGAGGAAGTAGGCCGGCATTTCTGGCACAGTACGGTCGGTAAACTCTTGGGTCACCCTCCTTACCTCCCCCCGAAATCCCCGTAGCCGTGGGCAGGACCAGAAGATGTGCAGGAGAGTCCCCTCTTCCCCCTGGCACCTCCAGCAGCGGTCAGAGGCATCAGGAAACATTTTGTGCAGAAGGGAGGGGGTCCTATACCAGCGCGTGAGCAGTTTGTAGTTCGTTTCCTGAGTCCTAGTGCAAAGAGAAGACTTGTGAGTGAAATTATTGTTTTTATTACTTTAAAGAAACATTGAGGTATCTCTATCGGGAGCATTTGACTTTTATATAATATTTTTGGTAAAATCACAATTTCTAGCAAATTTATCCTTCCTAACCAAGAGATAGGTCTCCTTGATAGGTTTCTTTATGTCTGCTTTAACTCCATTCAGTAATGGAATATAGTTGGCCTGGTATATTTTTTCTAGAGGGTTTCCTAATCCAATAGGGTTTCTCCTGTCAAAAACTCTACCTGTCAGCATTTAAAAACAAAATAAATGTACCGTAATTTAATTTTGAGCCAGCTACAGACAGGCAGATTTTTGTTAGTTTGTCAGTAACATCAATGGGGCACTATCTCCAAAAATATCTGTCCTGTAAACTCCAGGGGCCTACTTAATTATGCAAAAATCTTTATTATCTGCATGAATTAATACAACAAAAAAATCAAAAAGCTGAAGTATATCCCTTTTCGAAGACTGTTGTTATACAATTTAAAACCACATACTTATTCTTTGTATAAAACCATTCTGGCTATTTTAGACATCTGATACATGAGACGTGGTTGGAATTGTTTTCATTGTAGGCAAGACCACTAGGACTGTCATGAGATTAGAAGATAATGTGTCACACCTACCCCTAATGCAGGTGGTCAGGCACTATAGCTAGCTTCTGTGTTCTTCACCTATAGCAGCCCCATTTCCCATAAGGCAAGCAAGTCTACCATTACTCTACTGCCCCCAGGACTTGTACACAATGCTATAGTGCCTGCCTACCACATTGGAGCAGGCGCACACTGAGCAAACAAACAGGTACTTGCGGTTGGCAGACAGGCAGAGTGGTCCAATGACAGTCCATGTACAAGGAAGATAAAGTTCAGAATAGTAAGGGTAAATACATAGTCAAAAGGCAGGCAGAGTTCAGAGAATAGTCTGATATCCAATCTGAGGTCATTAACAAGGGAATCCACACAGCAAACAAACAGGGAGCTTGTTAAACACAATATCACAAACATGAGACTGCAGGCTTGGCTGGCTTAAATCAGGTTTGGTCTCCATCCAGAGACTGGCTACAAGGAGAATGCTTCACAGCCAAAACCAGGATGCTGGAATGAGAGCAGGAGCACTATAGGCTCCTTACTTTACTGAGGAATCCGAGGAAAATGCGGAAGCATTGAAACGCGTCATCAGTTAGCGTCTGCTATTGACGTCACGTCCGGTTGCCGAAGCTGACTGCGCTCCAGCGTGAACCGCACACCGTACGCCGTGTGGGAACTGGTGTCCACACTGGCATAGAGGGACAGCTCTTCTTGCATCTACCGTTCTTCTGCCATCTCCCCATCGCTGCAGCAACACCGCAGTGCACTACCTCTTCATCTTGGCAGTATTCCACCACTGGGAGACTACAGACACACGGAGTGACTCATGCCCTCCGCAGACAACTTAGAAGGATATCTATTCATGCTTATACTCCACTTCCATCCTGTGAGTAGCCATTTGCTGTTATTTTAATTCTTTTTAAATAAATTTCTAACATACTGCACTTAGTAGGCACATTTGTTTTTTCTTTCCTTACTTTACCCCCTCTGAGGAGTGCTGGACATTAGGCACCGGACCATTAGCCTGGGCATTTGGCACAGGACCATCAGGCTGGGCAATGGTCGTGGTTTAACTAGGTCAGGTTGGTTAGCAGAGTCTGTAAGTAGGTACAGTCTGCTGTCTCCACTGCAGGTTGCTCTCAACCGCAGCAGCAATGCAGAGGGAGAGGAAGTCAGGGGGATCAGGGTTTCTCTATGGTCTCCTGAGTCACTGGAACAGCGTTCCAATTGGATGCTGGCCGTCCATGTGACTCTGGTGGCCATCCTAAGACCCTGGCCCCTGGGTTTTGGTGCACTTTATGTGAGTGGCCAGCGTAGGGAAAGGTACCCCGTCTGTTAGAGACAGTACTAGCAATATGGAAAGGTTCCTGACGAGGAGGAAAAGCTTAGGGTCGCACCTCTCTGGATACCTTTTCGATTGGGCACTAGACAGCCAGGCCACATTCTGTCCCCTCTCAACAGGCACTGTCGGTTCGGCTGGAACCTGCTTCTTCACGTCATTGGAAACTGTGAGTCTGTCCAGCTGGGTAGCTGTCCCAGAGGGTCTATTGTGAACCCTTGCTGCATTACTTCAATACAAGTTTTACTGTGTGAATTATTGCATCACGCTGCACCCCCTCCCCAGCTACAAGTCTATGAAACACAGGCTGGATATAGAGTGGCTTGGAGAAAAGGTTCAGGGCCCCACCTGGCTGAATAAGGCAGTCTATTCAAAGGTTTAATGAAACTTCTGAGACAGGTTTGAGCAGATGTAGTTGCAGTAGGGTAAGTCCAAGTTACTGAAAGTCCCAAATATGAAAAAGCAGAAGGCTCAATCAGAACTTCAATCAGAGCAGTCTGGGCTTGGCCAAAATAACTGGTGCGGAAACAGACGGGACCGCATTGGCAGATGTAAAGGAAGCAAAACTTGAGGACAAATTAGCCTGGATATGTGTCCTAGGGTGCTAAGGGACAGGGAAAGGTATCGGTAATCCAGATGGTTTGACATTTGAGGACTTAGAGCTATTGCAGGTTTTGCAAGTTTTTACATAGGAATAAAGGGATTTTTATAACAGCTTACCTGTAAAATCCTTTTCTTGGAGTACATCACGGGACACAGAGCGACTTAGTCATTACTAATGGGTTATATAGATTACCTTCAGGTGCTGGCACTGGCCACTTCCAAACCGGAAGTACCCTCCCCTATATAAGCCCCTCCCATCCGGGAGCACCTCAGTTTTGTAGCAAAGCAATAAGTGTCCCAAAAAGAGGGGTGGGAGCTCTGTGTTCCGTGATGTACTCCAAGAAAAGGATTTTACAGGTAAGCTGTTATAAAAATCCCTTTTTCTTTTTCGTACATCACGGGACACAGAGCGACTTAGTCATTACTAATGGGACGTCCCAAAGCAATGCCCAATGAGGGGAGGGATACACTATACATAAGCTGGGCGCCATCAGGCATGAGGCTCTTTTGCGGCCTGCAACACACTGCGCCCAAAGGCGACATCCTCCTGACTTCTGACGTCTACCTGGTAGAACCTAGTAAACGTGTGTACTAAGGACCATGTTGTGGCCTTACAGACTTGAGCCAGGGAGGCTTGGTGATGCACTGCCCATGAAGTTCCAACTGCTCTTGTGGAGTGCGCCCTAACTCTGAACGGAGGCGGTCTCCTTTTCAAGCCATAGGCTTGCATTATGACCTGTCGAATCCACTTGGCTAAAGTAGATTTTTGATGCTGCCTGACCCTTTCTGGGGCCTTCCGGCAGAACAAACAAAGTATCCGTTCTACGAATCTGAGCAGTGGCTTTAAGATAAGCTTTAACTGCTCTTACTACATCCAAAGAATGCAATAACTTTTCCTCTACCGAGCTAGGTTTGGGGAAAAAGGAAGGAAGAACCACATCTTGGTTCAAAATGGAACCTCGATACCACCTTAGGAAGAAGGCTGGATGAGGACGTAACACTACTCTGTCCTTATGGATAACCAGATATGGTTCCTTACAGGACAAGGCGGCTAATTCCGATACTCTTTTAGCCGAACAATGGCTACTAAGAAAATCAATTTCCTGGTGAAAAGAACCAAGGAAATGTGCCGCAATGGTTCAAATGGTTGTTTCTGTAGAACCGACAGAACCAGGTTTAAGTCCCATGGACATATGGGAATACTAACCGGAGGGCTAATACGCATCACTCCTTGTATGAAAGCTTTGACTAATGAATGCAAAGCCAAGGGCCTTTGAAAAAAATATTGACAAGGCCGTCTGACCCTTGATAGTACTCAAGGCAAGCTTCCTATGTACAGCCCACTGTAGGAAGTCCAGAATCCTACCTATTACGTACTTACGTGGATGCCATTTCCTGGCCTCACACCACGTGATGTACGCCTTCTAGATCCTATAATAGATCTGCCTGGATACCGGCTTCCTGGCATTGATCATGGTAGATACCGCAGGATTAGAGAGCCCTCTCTTTTTTAGAATGTGGGCTTCAATAGCCAGGCCGTCAAACCTAGGGCTGGTAAGGAAGGGTAGTATATCGGTCCTTGCGAAAGCAGGTCCGGACGATGTGGGAGGGTCCAAGGACTTCCCACTGACATTTTTACAATCTCCGCGTACCATGCCCTTCGGGGCCACGCTGGAGCCACCAGAATCACTGGTTTCTTTTCTACCCTGATTCTGCGGATTAATCGCGGTGGGAATGCCTATATCAGCTTGAACTGATCCCAAGGGAACACTAGGGCATCCGAACCGCAAGCTAGGGGATCCTTTGTGCGAGACACAAATCTGTCCACCTTTGCGTTGAATCTGGATGCTGGCAGATCTACATCCGGTGTTCCCCACCGCTGGCATATTGCCTGTAAAACCTCGGGGTGAAGAGACCATTCCCCGGGCATAATTGCTGGTGACTTAAAAAGTCCGCTCTCCAATTTTCCACTCCTGGGATGAAAACCGCGGATATGGCTGTGACATACCTTTCTGCCCATTCCAGGATGCAATTCGCTTCCCTCTGGGCTGCACGAGTCCTGGTGCCACCCTGGTGATTGATATATGCCACTGCTGTGGCATTGTCTGATTGAATTCTGACAGGTGACCCTTGGAGTTTGGATGTCCATGCTACTAGGGCATACCGGGCTGCTCGTATCTCTAAGAGATTGGTGGGCAGGGCCTTCTCTGCTTCTGACCACTTGCCCTGGAGAGACCATTGCTCCAGTACTGCCCCCCAGCCTATGAGGCTGGCATCTGTAGTGACCACCTTCCAAGAAACCGGACTAAAGGGTTTCCCTTTTTCCAGATTCTGGTACCAACCACCAATGGAGGCTCCTGCGAACGGAAGGGGACATTGGTAAGTCTAAAGCCTGAACTTTTTTGTTCCAGGCTGACAGTATGGCCCTCTGCAAGTTCCTTGAATGGAATTGACCGTAGGGTACTGCTTCGAATGAAGCCACCATTTTTCCCAGCAGCCTTATACACAGGCGTATGGATGGTTTTTCTTTTTTGTACCCACTAAGTGGGTCAAATCTTTCAAAGACGACACCTTCTCTGGAGGTTAGAAAATCTTTCTCTGATTTGAATCCAGTCTTAGCCCCCAAGTATTCCAGGCTTTTGACTGGTTTTAGGGCTGACTTGTCTCGGTTGATAATGCAACCGTGAGATTCCAGATACTTGATTATCTTGTGAACGACCACTTCTAGTTTTTTTCACTGAGTGGTCTATCAGCAACAAGTCGTCTAGATATGCCATTATCGTTACACCTTGTGTTCCTAGTTTGGCCAATTGTAGGGCCAGGATTTTTGTGAACACTCGTGGTGCTGTGGCCAGACCGAAAGGTAAGGCTCTGAACTGAAAATGGCGCCCTTCTACTGCAAGGCGTAGAAATTTCTGGTGGGCCGGACAGATGGAAATATGCAAATAAGCATCCCTTATGTCGATCGAGGCTAACCATTCCTGCCCTTGTAGGGCGGTGGCCACCGATCGGATCGACTCCATCCGAAAAAGTCCTGATATGTAGGAACTTGTTTAGCCCTTTTATATTTAATATGGGCCTCATGTCCCCATTTGGTTTGGGGACTGTGACAAGGTTCGAGTAAAACCCGAACCCGTTTTCTTCCAGGGGAACCTTCATGATTACACCTTGGAGCAATAGTTGTTCTAGTGCCAGAAGGAGGGATCCTCTCTTCTGGGGATCGCTTGGCACGTTTGACCTTATAAAATGGGCAGGAGGAATGTCTTTTAACTCCAGCCTGTATCCCAGACTTACTGCGGAGATCACCCATCTCTGATGGTGTCCCGCCAGGTCTCTGTGAACAACTGAAGTCTTCCCCTCACCCGATTGAGTGGGGGCAACCCTTCATGACTTGGGGGGAGGTTTTGTACCTCTCTTGACCCAGGGTTTCTTTTACCCTGTGATTGTCCCTGATTTCTGCCCCCTGGATTTGACCGCGGAGGCCGTCGGAACTGTTTCACAGCCGATGTGCCAGGGACTGGAGAAGTAGGCCTCTTAAAAGAAGGACTTCTACCCTTGTTCTTAACCGGCAAGAGTGTATTTTTACCGGCAGAAGTTTTCTGGATATATCTGTCCAGATCATCTCCAGATAAGCGCTCTCCGTGAAATGGGAAGCTAATCAGAAATTTCTTACAGGGAGCTTCAGCAGACCAGTTTTTTGAGCCATAGAAGCCTACGCATATGTCTACAGACAGCGTAAAGCGGGATGCCTGTTGGATTGTATCCTTTATGGCGTCCACCGCAACACAAGGCTCTAGGTAGGTCAGCTAGGGCAAGAGCCTGCTGATCTGGTAAGTCCCTTAAGACTTGTTTCAACTGATCTTTCATTGCTTGGCAGACTCCAATCGCTGCTACTGCAGGTTGTGTCACCATGCTTGCTGTAGAGAAAGCAGATTTTAGTAAAGACTCCAATTTTTTATCTATTGGGTCTTTGAACATTGGAACATTATCTACTGGACATGTCAGTGATTTATTTACACAAGAGATGGCTGTGTCCACTGTAGGGACCCTCCATTTTTTTATGAACTTATCCTCCATGGGATAGATCACCAAAAATCTCTTGGGGGGAGTAAATATTTTACAGGATGCTCCCAATCCTGGTAAATAAACCCTTCCAATAAATGGTGGATTGGGAAGGAACAGACAGTCTGGAGAGCTTTCAGCGACCCCAGCGAGGAGACAGTAGTGGTTGATGGTTCCGCCAGAGGCATTTAAATGCTGCTCGGACCATGTTAGTCAGAGACTGAACCCATAATCTTTCAGCCTGAGATGCTGAGAAAGGTTCTTCCACTGTTGATTCCTCTATAACTTTATCAACCTCACCTGATCCCCTTCAGGTAGGTCGATCTCTGGGACTGTTCCTCCACTAACAGGCACTCTGCAGGAGGAGACGGAGATCGGACGCGCTTTTCCTGTGACAGGGAAGCAGCGATCAATGCTGTTAATCTCTCTTCCAATCCTCCCAGAGTTGAGGATAAAACCTCCTCTGTTATATATATAGGAGCAGGTGGACTGGGGACAGCCGCAGTACCAGGTACTCCTGCGGGGTTCCTACGGCTACTGACCTCTGAATTTTCAGGGGAGATTGGCGCAGTACAGCATGCCCAAAATCCTCAGAGCCCGACGGAGACCCCTTTCGCTTCTTGGAAGATCTATTTCCAGAGCGTCTGGACGACATATCCTATAAGCACAACGCTGAGGTATTCCCGTCGTCATACACCAATTTTGCTGGTAATAGTCTAACATAGTTGCTGCTATATACCAGCTGGTGTCCACTAAAGTGCCTTTCTATGGGGATGCCTGCATCAACCGCCTCTGTGTGCCACTGTTTGTTGCTAGCTCTGTTTGCATCCAGCTGACACTTGTACTGTGTCTTTATACAAGCTGGGACGCCTGCACATGCGCGGAAGCGCCGTGGCGCGCATCGAGCGTCATCCACCCGCCCCGCCTCTTTTTTTTCATAGGAGGCGCGTGCACGCGCCCGTGCGCCATTGGCGCCCTTTTCGGAAATCAAACAGGGACTAGGAGCCAGGGCCCTTTTTGCCGGAGGGCCTGTGCGGTGGATGAGCGCAGCAACAGGGCAGAGGAAGTGGATTCCCACAGAGAAACTTACCAACTGCCTGGATCTTTTGACTTGAGAAAACCAAAGATCCACATGACAAGAAAAATGGACCACAGCGGCCTCTAGTGGTTTAACACAGGTACCGCGGTCCTTTTTTAATTTTTTTTCTTGACTACTATTAAAATTTTACATTTTCAGTAGTTACAGGCATACACAGATATTAGCGGGAATACCGTTAGCTAACAGACAGAAAGACAAATTAGGCTTGGGGGTCCCCCAATAGAACCAAGTTCCTGGGGGCCCCCACTTACCTGATCCCCGCCCCAGGACTTTGTTTGGTCCACAAAAGCCCAAACTTCACCTATCACGGCAGGCATTGTAATTAAACCTTCAGGGACCGGGTTCCCAAGGATTCCACTCCCCTGGACCTGTATAGCACCCTGCACAGAAAACATCTTGGTCGTGGGTATGACCAGAGCTCTGGATCCCAGGGTCCAGCCCTCCTAAGAGAGGCATTACAGGCAAAACCTTGCTCTTCTGCTGCAAGGCCCGGGTACCGACCGTTTAGCTATGAAGCTTTTTTGGTGGGATCCGGAACAGCTTACTAAGGCCCAAAAGAACCTGTACGCAAGCCCAGTGAAAACACATGTTACTTCTTGGCCAACACCTTAGACACTGGCAAAAAACTGAGGTGCTCCCGGATGGGAGGGGCTTATATAGGGGAGGGTACTTCCGGTTTGGAAGTGGCCAGTGCCAGCACCTGAAGGTAATCTATATAACCCATTAGTAATGACTAAGTCGCTCTGTGTCCCGTGATGTACGAAAAAGAAAAGAGTCCTTATAAAGAGAGGACTACCAAAGCCTGTGAGAAACCAGAGAAAAAGTTTTAGTAATCCCTGGGTGCTTGGCTTTCTTAGCATTGTGTGCTTCTAAAAGCACTTTAAGCCTAAGGTGGAGGGGGACAAACAGCTTTCCAGGAGATAGATTGGGTGAAGCACTAGACTGGGCCTTTAAAATAGAGTTCAAAAGGTCAGGGGAAAGGGCCCCATTACTTGTGCTGAAGGTAAGATATTGTGAAACTTAGAGGAAGTTTCCAAACAGGGATCAAAGCTGCAAGCCTCTATGGGGAAAATATTCAGACTGTGGCAATTGACTGGAAAGGTGGCCTTTAGAGTATTCAATAAACTTGTTAGTGTCTTCTGCTACAAAAGGGTCATATACTGTAAAGGCAAATGGTTATGCAAAGTCAATTCACACTTGGAAAAGTTGTCACAATCAAGATTCTGAAGAGGACTGTAATAAAGGCAAATGACTGGTATTGGCCACAAAAGAGTTACAAATAGGCAGCTGGTCAGCAGTTTTATGCAGTTCTGGAGGCAGGTCTGGGACCAGGACCTAATCTCTCATGTAGACCAAACTATGTGTGGGTTATGAAGTTTAAGCCAAGGGTAACCTAAGATAAATAGGGGCTGATTGTCTCCCTCTGACATTCCCCAGTGGTCAGAGTGAGGGGTACAGTGCACAAGGTGACCAGGCCCATGGACAAGGGAGAGCTATCAACAGTTAGAACTGTAAAAGGTTTGTGTACATTAGTCAAGGGAATCTGTAGATGGTGTGCTAGGTCCCTATCAATTAAATTGCTAGCGGCACCAGAATCTGTCAAAGCTGAGAGGTGATAGGAAAATGTGGTAGTACGTTGCGCAGTAAGTTCCAGTAAGTATTACACAGGTTTCTGCTCCCCCCCCCCGAAAGGTGCCAAATGTGACATTGGAGGGGGGGGGGGGAGGATTCCAAAAAGCGGAAGTTACATTTTTGGATGGAACTCCGCTTTAATCAGCCCCGGACCATTTTGGCTGGTTAAAGACTAGGCCCCTTTTTGCAGTTCGGCACTGCGTCGCTATAACTGACAATTGCGCGGTCGTGCGACGTGGCTCCCAAACAAAATGTATGTCCTTTTTTTCCCACAAATAGAGATTTCTTTTGGTGGTATTTGATCACCTCTGCGTTTTTTTTTTTGCGTTATAAAAAAAAATAGAGCGACAATTTTGAAAAAAATTACATATTTTTTAGTTTTTGCTATAATAAATATCCCCAAAAAATATATATTTTTTTTTTCCTCAGTTTAGGCCGATACGTATTCTTCTACATATTTTTTGTAAAAAAAATCGCAATAAGCAGTTATTGATTGGTTTGCGCAAAAGTTATAGTATCTACAAAATAGGGGGTCGTTTTATGGCATTTTTATTAATATATTTTTTTTTTACTAGTAATGGCGGCGATCAGCGATTTTTATCGTGACTGCGACATTATTGCGGACACATCGGACACTTTTGACACATTTTTGGGACCATTGTCATTTTTACAGCGATCAGTGCTATTAAAATGCACTGATTACTGTGAAAATGACACTTGCAGTGAAGGGTTTAACCTCTAGGTGGCGCTGTAGGGGTTAAGTGTGACCTAATGAGTGATTCTAACTGAAGGGGGGCATGGCTTGGCGTGTGACGTCACTGATCGTCGTTCCCTATGACAGGGAACAGACGATCAGTGACACTGCCACTAGGAAGAACGGGGAAAGGTTTGTTTACACTTACCTCTCCCCGTTCTTCAGCTCTGTGACCCGATCGTGGGACACCAGCGGCAATCGGGTCCGCGGATCCCGCAGGCGCGGTCATGGAGCTTCGGACAGGATCGCGAGCGCGACCCATGGACAGGTTCTTAAAGGGGACGTACCTGTACGCCCTTGTGCCTGTCCGTGCCATTCTGTCGACGTACATCGTCGTGCGGCGGTACTTAAGTGGTTAAGCTTAAAGTATAGCATACAACTGTTTTTAGAGTTGGAAATCATATGGGGGTCACCAGAAAAATGATAAGGCAGTTAACCTTGGGCTCTGGTTCCTGTGCGACTGCTTTAGGAATGTTCTCAGACTATGTCACACACAATTCCTGGAATTGAGTGTCAGCTTGCAAACCTCTTCAGCAAATAAACGAGCCTATGTAGAGTTCATATTCACAGATTTTTTTTTTCTTGTTAAAGGCTTGTAATAATGTCAAGCTTACCCCGAACGTAGACACTATAGTTAGCTTCTGTGATCTTCACCTATAGCAGCTTCCTTTCACATAAGGGAGGCAAGCCTTCCGGTACTCGATTGCCCTTAGGACTTATACACAATGCTAGAATGCTTGGCTACCACACTGGGGCAGGCATAAATTAAGCACAGCAAACAGGTACTTGCAGTTGGCAGACAGGCAGGGTTATTCAATGACAGTCAAGGTGCAAGGTAGGTAAGGTTCAGAATAGTCAGGGTCAATCTGTAGTCAAAAGGCAGGCAGAGTTCAGAGAATAGTCCGATATCCGATCTGAGGTTGTCAACAAGGAAATTCAGACAGCAGACAGGGCAGACAAACAAGGATATTGAAGCACATGTTAAACACAATATCTCAAGCATGAGACTACAGGCTTGGCTGGCTTCCGGACCGCCCACCGCAAATGATTGGACACAGCGGGAGCCAATCAGTGGTTGCGGCGGCCGCAATGGCCGACACGACCCACCGATCATTCTGTGGAGAGACGGAGCAGTGTGCCTATGTAAACAAGGCAAACCGCTGATCTGTCAGGGAGAAAAATAGAGATCTTGTGTTTTAGCTAAGCTGAAACACGATCTCGCTTTTCCTCCAGTGTATCCACTCCCCCACCATTAGAAAGCACCTCTCAGGCACACACTTAACGCTTGGATCGCCCCAGGTTTTAACCCCTTCAATGCCAGTGTCATTTATACTGTGTCCATGCATTTTTGTAGTACTGATCACAGTATTGGTGTCACTGGCCCTCAAAAAGTGTCACTAAGGGCTAGTGTACACTTGCTTCAAAACATGGCTTCGGACACGCTTTGTTAAAGCTCTCTGAACGCCATTCAATAAGCCCCTGTCACTAAATAAAATGGTTAGCTTACAGTCCTGTTTACACCTTGCTTTTGCTTGGTGCTTCGCAGAGGCTTCGGTGGGGCTTCGATGAGGCTTTGATGGAGCTTCGATGAGGCTTTGGTGGGGCTTCAAGCGAGCTTTGCCATAGACTTCTATGCAGGCTTTGAAGACACTTTGAAGCAACACTAAAGCTACATGGGGTATAACTTTTGAAACAAAGCAAAAGCAAGGTGTAAACAGGACTGTAGGCTAACCATTTTATTTAGTGACATGAGCTTTGACTAGCGTTCAGAGAGCTTTAACAAAGCCTGTGTGAAGCCTTGTTTTGAAGCAAGTGTAAACTAGCTGTTAATGTGTGTTGAAGCCGAAGCAAGTGTAATCGAGCCCTTAGTATCCAATTTGTCTGCCGCAATGTCGCAGTACCGCTAAAAATCTTTGATCACTGCCATTACTAGTAAAAAAAATGCAATAAATCTATCCCATAGTTTGTAGATGCGATAACTTTTGCGCAAACCATTCAATATAGGCTTATTGGGATTTTTTTTACCAAAAATATGTAGCAGAATACATATTGACCTAAATTGATGAAGAAATTAGATTTTTTTTACATTTTCTTATTGGGAATATTTTATGGCAGAAAGTAAAAAATATAGTTTTTTATTCAAAATTGTCGGTTTTTTTGTTTATAGCGCAAAAAATAAAAACCAAAGAGGTGATCAAATACCACCAAAAGAAAGCTCAATTTTTGGGAAAAGAAGGACATAAATTTTATTTGGGTACAGCGTCGCACGACTGCGCAATTGTCAGTTAAAGCAACGCAGTGCCGTATCATAAAAAATGGCCTGGTCTAGAAGGGGGTAAAACCTCCCGGAGCTGAAGTGGTTAAATCAGGTTTGGTCTGCACACAGAGACTGGCTATATCAATCACCTTGCAGGTGAACAAGCAGACAAGGAGAATGCATCACAGCCAAAACCAGGATGCTGGAATGAGACCAGCAGCTGTGATGGAGCAGGAGCGCTACACGATCCAGGTATCAAGTCTATAACACAGATGCATAACAACCTCAGGTCTCTTATAGCTAGGCATTTAATTTCTAAACATGGTGGTAGCCGTGAATCTGTGAGATGCTGGGTAATAGAAAGTCTATAGAAATCCCAAGGATGGAAATTTGATAAAAAAAAAAAAGATTTTACAAAGAGAAAAAAAGTGGATTTGGGAACTACAAGTAAAGTGTCATCCCGGCCTCAATGATAGTCTGAGTTTTAGTTGGTTTTTGCGACAATAAAAATAAATGGATAATAACCGCTTCAATACCGGACACTTTTGCCCCTTCCTGCCTAGGCCAATTTTCAGCTTTCAGTGCTATCACACTCTGAATGACAATTGTGCGGTCATGCAATACTGTACCCATCTGAAATTTTTATCATTTTTTTTACACAAATCAACATTTCTTTAAGTGGTATTTAATTACTGCTGTCTTCTTTCTTTTTTTTTTTTTTTTTTTTTATAATTGCTAAATAAATCTTTTTTCATAAATTTAGGACAAAATTACTACTGCTAAATTTCTTTGAAAATAACCCCAAGATGTATGTTTTTAAAGTATTGTTTAATTTATTAAGGGAAAAAACCTGTTCAAACCAGTCTGGCCCTATGTAAAAAATAGTAATTGCCCCTCCCATGCTGAATCATGAATGAACTGTGATTAACCACAATATTCTGGAAAGCTGAGTTAAATTTCTCTTGCCACACCCAGGCCTCATTACTGCCAGACCTGTTGCAGGGCCATCTTTTCCATTGGGCATGCTGGGCAGTTGCCCGGGGGCCACACTTGCCTGGGGGGCCCCACCGGCTGCCCAGCGACCCCAGTAAAAAATGGTGGGAAGCGGCGGGTCAGAACTGTGCATACGCAGTTTGCGGAAATCGCAGAGAAGATCCGATCCTCCACGAGTGCTGCCTCTGTCTATCCGCCGATGATGACGTTAGCCACACCCGCCAGACTTAAAAAAAAAAAAAAGCAGGAGGAGCTGAGGGTGAATGGACAGAGTAGAGTGGTCAGAGCAGACAGCACAGCAGGCTTGAAGCAGAGTGTGGCGGAGTCGGACCCCTGTCGGCAGTGCCGGTTTTCGTGAGCCTGTAACCTGCCCAGCCACCAGCCAGTACAGACACGGAGTGCCCTGGTCGGTGTCGTACGGTGAGTGGCTGTCTGGCTGACTGTGCAGCTTGCACAAAGAGATCAGGGGGTGGTCTGTTGCTCTGATGTAAGTGGGAACTCTGATGTAAAGAGAAAGCAGTGGACTCTGATACAAGGTGGTCTCTGGTCACCAGAGCCCCCCTTACATCAGCGTTTCCCCTTACATCATGATCTGCAGTGTCCCCCTTTACATAAGAGTTCCCTTTCACTGTAAGGGGGAATCCTGCAGACTCTGATGTAAGAGGAAACTCTGTGCTGGCTGGGTTATAGTAACCTAACCTTCATGTCAATGAAGAAATGTTTTTTTTTTTTTTTTTACTTTAACACATTGCTAATAGCACAATCTATATGTTTATAGTTTAAATACTGACATTTGCACTGTTTGGCACTGAAAACTGTAACTTTAGGTACCTTATTGCAGTGTCAGTAAAAAATGTGGTTCTGCCAGTAAATGTCATGATTTTTGTCAGTAAAAAATTCTCGTGCGTGATTGTGTAGACAGGGCCCCAGTGCACCGTATTGCCCGGGGGTCTATAATGCTCATAAGATGACACTGACCTGTTGAATCAAGAAATCACATAAATATAAGCTGTCTGACAAAGTGTAGCACGCTAACAGATCACAAAAAGCCACACATCATGCCACAATCTAAAAAAATATTCAAACAGATTAAAAACAAAGTAATGTACATGTATTGTCTAGGAAGGGTTTCAAAGCCATTTCCAAGGCTTTGGAACTCCAGTGAACCATGGGAAGAGCCATTATCCACAAATGGAGATAACTTGGAACAGTGGTGAACCTTCCCAGGAGTGGCCGCCTACAAAAATTACTCCAAGAGCATGACGACGACTCATCCAGGAGGTCATAAAAGAACCCAGAACAACATCTAAAGAACTGCAGGCCTCACTTGCCTCAGGTAAGATCAGTGTTTGTGATTCAACAATAAGAAAGAGACTGGGCAAAAATGGCATCCATGGGAGAGTTCCAAGGCCAAAGCCACTGCTGACCAAAAATAACATAAAGGCTCATCTCACATTTACCAAAAAACATCTTGATTATCCCCAAGACTTTTAGGCAAATATTCTGTGGACTGATGTGACAAAAATTGAACTTTTTGGAAGGTGTGCGTCCCGTTACATCTGGCATAAAGCGAATACAGAATTTCATAACAAGAACATCATAGCAACAGTCAGACATGGTGGTGGTAGCGTTATGGTCTGGGGTTACTTACCATATTTGATGGAACCATGAATTCTGAGCTCTACCAGAAAATCCTAAAGGAGAATATCAAGCGCAGCAGGACAATGATCCGAAACACAACAGCAAGTCCACCTCCCAAATGCTTCAAACAAACCAAAATTTGGGTTTTGGAGTGGCCTAGTCAAAGCCCGGATTTAAATCCAATTGAGCTGCTGTATCATGACCTTACACAGGCCGTTCATGCTGGAAAACCCTCCAATGTGGCTGAATTAAAACAATTCTGCAAAGAAGAGTGGGCCAAAATTGCTCCACAGCAATGTGAAAGACTCATTGCCGGTTATCGCAAACGCTTGATTGCAGTTGTTGCCGCCAAGGGTGGCACAACCAGTTATTAGGTTTAGAGGGCAATTACTTTTTCACATAAAGCCAGGCAGGTTTGGACAGTTTTTTTGCCTTGATAAATTAAACCATCCTTTACTCGGGTCATCTTTGTGTAATAATAAAATTGGTTTGATCTGAGTCATTTAAGTGTGACAAATATCCTTAAAAAAATAAAAAAATAATCAGAAAGGGGACAAATACTTTTTCACAGCATTGATATAGATATAGATGATAGATAAATATATATATCTATCTATCATCATCATCTATATCAACTCCTAACCAGCACTGCAGTAACACTTGGTGACATGGCACTTATGGGACTCGCCATGTCACCAAGTGTTACTGCAGTGCTGGTTTGTCTACGACCAGGATGTACTAGGCCGCTGGTGCTTGCCAGTTCACCAGAAGGATGTGCGGCACTAGTACTGGCTCTCTGCTCTATACGAGAGCCCTGCGGTTCTTGCACCTCAACAACAGAAGAACACGGTCGGGTATGCCTGACCTTAGCAGGGACCACTACTCCATCGTCAGAGCTTACTGTCAGGGTGTCACTGCTCTCTACGGGTTTGTATACTAAAACCTGAATCTGACAGTGAGGCTTCCCGTTTGCTCTCATCTGTCATGCTCAGCAACGTGTAGGCCTTTTCACTAGTGCACCTCTGTTTGGACATTTTGGCCTCTAAATTTATAGGTACAGCTAGTGTGACTCACAAAAGAGCACCTGATTGTCAGAGCCTGCTTCAATCGCTACCAAAAAAACTGTTAGCGCTCACAGGGATCAGGCGTGACTCTGCGGACGCTGCATGTATGTGTGTTGTTTTGTAAGTGACAGTGATCTATTGATACCGCACTAGGGTGGGCTAAGCTAGGCTAAACACAGGTGCTAGCAGGTTGATCCCGCTAAACGCATTTTTGGGAACACTGAACTATTGGGGACGCTAATATAGTTCTGGTCAGATCAAAGATATTGATCCGTTCAGACACTATACTAGTAAGGGAGGAGTATGGTGTGTGCATGGGTGTTAGCGCTACTGGCACTAATCTGACTATGCCTGGGATTGACGCTGACCCTAACTGAACCTAAATCTAACTGATGTCACCTGCCGGGTGATCAGGGGGTTAAACATTTATTAGGTAATATACGGTGGGTAACCTGACACTATAAAAAAACTAGCACCATCCGTGACACTAATACAGTGATCACTGGTGACAGGGGGTGAAGGGTTTAACTAGGGGTGATCAGGGGGTTAATACCTTTATTGGTTAATATATGGGGGTTCCCTGATGCTATTAAAGACTGACGGTGAACCTAACCAACTAACTAGCGTCACCCGTGACACTAGTACAGCGATCAGAAAAAAGATCTGTACACTGCACTAGTGACACTGGTGACAGGGGTAAAAGGGTTAACTGGGGGGTGATCAAGGGGTTAAAACTTTATTAGGGGGTTAATGGGGGGTACCCTAGGCCTACCTGGGCCTACTACAAACTGCCCTAACGCTGTTTAGTGTCACAAGTGACACCAGTACAGTGATCAGTGAAAAATCTGAAAATTGCACTTGGTGACACAGTGACAGGGAGTAATGCGGTTAATTGGGGGGGGGCGATCGGGGGGTGAAAAGTGTGCCTACGTTTCCTGGTGTTAGTGTAGTGCTTGGTGTACAAACAGTAGATGTCCTCTTCTCTCGCTCTGGAACCAAAAAGGGCTCCATGAGGGGAGGTGACATCACTTTCTCTGCCTGTGTTTACATTTCACAGGCAGAGGAGGCATTTAATTGGCCAGAACCGATCAGCAGGTCCAGACCAGAAATCATTGGCCTCGACCTGCAGACTCATCGGTTCTGTAACGAATCCGATCGCTGCGGGCATCATACAGGTACGTCGATTCGCGCAGCGCTGCCAACCTGCCACAGTAACTCGAGTTTATGTGTGGGGTACTTCCTTTAGGATGGGCCCAAAACAAGTGGCGGCCCGTCCATAGGGGGCGCCCGGGCGCCGCCCCCCCTCCTGTGGTCACCAAAAAAAAAAACGGGCCTTTTAAGAGTTTTTTTTTTTTTTAAATGTCCTTTTTTTTCACACATGGCGGTGCATCCATAGTGGGCGCAGAAGCGCCACCCCCGCTCGCTTCTGCACCTGGCCGTCACTCACAACAATACATAGGTTCATGCATTGCATGAACCTATGTATTGCTGCCGCCCACTATTCAGATGGCCGGCCCCTTGAGAGCCGGCCATCTGAATAACAGCGTCGGCTTCTAAATACCTAATGAGAGGACGCACGGGGGGTGCGTTCCCTGGCCAATCAGGTTCACCGGGTCTGGTTACTGGTAACCTGATTGGCTGAAGCGACATCGAGGGCAGGAGAAGACATCGAGGACAGAAGAAGGATGGCGCTGACTCGAGGAAGGTAAGTGCAGGGCTGGGGGGGACAAACTGGCTGCATTTGGGGGACAAACTGGCTGCATTTGGGGGGACAAACTGGCTGCATTTGGGGGACAAACTGGCTGTATTATGGGGGACAAACTGGCTGTATATTGGGGACAAACTGGCTGTATATTGGGGACAAACTGGCTGTATATGGGGGACAAACTGGCTGTATTATGGGGGACAAACTGGCTGTATATGGGAGACAAACTGGCTGTATATTGGGGACAAACTGGCTGTATATTGGGGACAAACTGGCTGCATTTGGGGGACAAACTGGCTACATTTGGGGGACAAACTGGCTGTATATTGGGGACAAACTGGCTGTATTATGGGGGACAAACTGGCTGTATATTGGGGACAAACTGGCTGTATATTGGGGACAAACTGGCTGTATATTGGGGACAAACTGGCTGTATATGGGGACAAACTGGCTGTATTATGGGGGAAAAACTGGCTGTATATTGGGGACAAACTGGCTGCTTTTGGGGGACAAACTGGCTACATTTGGGAGACCAACTGGCTGTATATTGGGGACAAACTGGCTGTATATTGGGGACAAACTGGCTGCATTTGGGAGACAAACTGGCTGTATATTGGGGACAAATTGTCTGTATTATGGGGGACAAACTGGCTGTATATGGGGGACAAACTGGCTGTATATTGGGGGGAAACTGGCTGTATATTGGGGGACAAACTGGCTGTATATGGGGGACAAACTGGCTGTATTATGGGGGACAAACTGGCTGTATATGGGGGACAAACTGGCTGTATATGGGGGACAAACTGGCTGTATATTGGGGACAAACTGGCTGTATATTGGGGGGAAACTGGCTGTATATTGGGGGGAAACTGGCTGTATATTTCGGACAAACTGGCTGTATATTGGGGACAAACTGGCTGTATATTGGGGGACAAACTGGCTGTATATTGGGGGACAAACTGGCTGTATATTGGGGGGGAAACTGACTGTATTTTGTGGGGAAACTGACTGTATTTTGGGGGGAAACTGGCTGTATTTTGGGGACAAACTGGCTGTATATGGGGGACAAACTGGCTGTATTTTGGGGGGAAACTGGCTGTATTTTGGGGGGAAACTGGCTGTATATGGGGGACAAACTGGCTGTATATTGGGGGACAAATTGGCTGTATATTAGGGGGAAACTGACTGTATTTTGGGGGGAAACTGACTGTATTTTGGGGGGAAACTGGCTGTATTTTGGGGACAAACTGGCTGTATATGGGAGACAAACTGGCTGTATATGGGGGACAAACTGGCTGTATTTTGGGGGGAAACTGGCTGTATTTTGGGGGGAAACTGGCTGTATATGGGGGACAAACTGACTGTATTTTGGGGGGAAACTGGCTGCATATGGGGGACAAACTGGCTGTATTTTGGGGGGAAACTGTCTGTATAATGGGGACAAACTGGCTGTATATGGGGGACAAACTGGCTGTATATGGGGGACAAACTGGCTGTATATGGGGGACAAACTGGCTGTATTTTGGGGGGAAACTGGCTGTATAATGGGGACAAACTGGCTGTATATTGGGGACAAACTGGCTGTATATTGGGGACAAACTGGCTGTATATTGGGGGACAAACTGGCTGTATATGGGGGGACAAACTGGCTGTATATGGGGGGAAACTGGCTGTATATGGGGGGACAAACTGACTGTATATGGGGGGAAACTGGCTGTATTTTGGGGGGGAAACTGGCTGTATATGGGGGACAAACTGGCTGCATTTGGGGACAAACTAGTGGCGTTTGGGCACAGTAGCTGCGTTTAATGGGCACAGTGGCGGCAATTGATGTTTTTTTTTTTTCACTTTGTTTGCGCCCCCCAAAAAAATTTGAGCACCAGCCGCCACTGGCCCAAACTTTGACTCACATAGGCAACAGGCCGCAGGTGACCGTCGTGTTCTTGGTACAACACCCCACCTAGCCCATCTCGACTGGCATCGACATGTAATTCATAGGGCTTGGTTGTATCTGCATAGGCTAGGACTGGGGCAGTTGTTAGGCTCCTTTTTTAGCTGCTTAAAGGCCTCTTCACACTTGGTGGTCCACTGGTCCTGAATGGACTCCCTGGGTTTTCTGGCTCCTCCTGCTGGCTTCACAGGTTTGACCGCATCTGGGACATCATCCTCTCCTTCACTTCTTAACAGCTCATTAAGTGAGCGAGCTATCTTTGCGAATCCCTCTACAAATCTTCAATAGTAGGAACAGAACCCCAGGAATGACCGAAGCTCAGTCACATTAGTGGGTCTTGGCCAAGAGGTGACAGTGTCCAGCTTCTCGGGGGCTTTGGGCACTTCTTCCACAGACACGATGTGGCCCAGGTAGTGGACCGAGGGCTGATAGAACTGACACTTTTCAATGGAGAGCTTCAGGCCTTCTTCATGAAGTCTCTTCAAGACCTTCTCCAGCCTCCCTTCATGCTCTTCCAGAGTCCTGCCAAACACTATGATGTCGTCCAGGTACACTAACACCTCAATCAGGTTCATGTCACCCACCGTCTTTTCCATCAATCTTTGGAAGGTGGCCTGGGCCCCAGACAGGCCTTGAGGCATACGATCAAACTCAAAGAAACCCACTGGGGTAATGAAGGCAGTTTTCTCTTTATCCTTAGGATGCATGGGAATTTGGTAATACCCACTCTTCAGGTCCAGTACACTGAACCACTTAGCCCCTGACAGGCTCTGCAAGACATCTTCTATCCGGGGGTGGTGTACTGGTCAGGGATGGTTCTTCTGTTCAGTGTTCTGTAGTCTTAATGACCCGTTTTTCTTTCACACCACCACTATCGGAGAAGCGTATGGACTCCTGGACTCTCTGATGATCCCTGCTCTTTTGAGTTCTGCCAATTGTTCACGCAGATCTTCCAAGTCTCCCAGAGGTACCCGTCGGACCCTTTCTCTAAACGGCTTGTCCTCTTGCAGAAGAATCTTGTGTGTGGCACTCTTTGCACACCCCACATCGAATTCACTCTTGGAGAATGCGGCCTGCCATCTGGAAAGCTGAGTCTTAACTCTTTCTCTCCATTCTGGAGGGAGAGTGGTGTCCTTCGGATAGAATTCCTCCACTGAGACTTCACCCTTCTTTTCCCTCATCAGGTCAGACAGTGCGACCGGGTTGGCCGTGCTCACTTGGCCTATCAACATTCGAGCTGTTATCTTCACAGGTGAGGTGGTTGTGTTGCGAACACTCACTGAGACCTTCCCATGACTCCTCTGCAAGGCTTTCAAGGGGACCACTTCAGGGATTATCTCTATTCCCTTGTCTTCCTTCTGTTGGTTTGCTTCGAGGACGATAAAAGGGCCTGGTTGCTTCCAAGTAAGCTTGACGGACGCCCTCAAACAGGTCACTTCCCCTGGCTGCAGTACTCTCTCTCTCTCCTGTCCAGACGCCAGATTTTTCCCACTCCTTCAGCTGGGACCTTCTGTTTTTGTACAAGGCGCTGGTATGCCGGTCTCAGCATGGGGTGCACACCTGAAGTTGAGGCACTTTGTCCCTGAGCCAGAGGTGTTAACAGTCTCCTGACTAGATCAGTGTTGGTCCCTATGATGAGGGAACTTTTACTAGCCCCTGGTGGGTGAGGGAAGATCACTGCGAAAGTGTCAAAAGTCTCTGCCTTCCCAGCCACGGAGGGGTCAAAGGACAGCTTGACTGGTACAGTAGGTGCCGCCGATTTTGTGTCAATCTCGCCTCTTCTAGCGGCGAGATTGACACCCTACGAGCCCCGTCGCGAGAGCCAGTGCCAAGCTGTCTCGTCATCGGGAAAGGAAAAATTTTGTTTTTCCTTTCGCAATGAGCGACATGCATTGCCGGTAGACGGATATCCGACGTGGATTCCCGCCAATACCAGGCACTGTGTTTGGTATGAATCCTGAGCGGGAACTCCACGCCAATTTTTAAATAAAAAACCGGCATGGGTTCCCCCTCCAGGAGCATACCAGGCCCTTGGGTCTGGTATGGATTTGAAGGGGAATCCCATAAGCCGAAAAATCGGCGCGGGGGTCCCCCTCAAAATCAAAACCAGACCCTTATCCGAGCACGCAAACTAGCAGGCCGCAGGAAAAGAGGGGGGGCGAGAGAGCGGCCCCCCTCCCTTCTGAACCGTACCAGGCTGCATGCCCTCAACATGGGGGGTTTGGTGCTTTGGGGCAGGGGGGCGACCTGCGGCCCCCCCACCCCAAAGCACCCTGTCCCCATGTTGATGAGGACAGGGCCTCTTCCCAACAACCCTGGCCGTTGGTTGTTGGGGTCTGCGGGCGGGGGCTTATCGGAATCCGGGAGCCCCCTTTAATAAGGGGGCCCCCAGATGCCGGCCCCCCACCCTATGTGAATGAGTATGGGGTACATCGTACCCCTACCCATTCACCTGGTGGAAAAAAAATGTCAATAAAAAAACACATACAGCTTTTTAAAGTAATTTATTGCACAGCTCCGGGGGTCTTCTTCCGACTCCGGGGGTCTCTTCCGACTTCGGGGGTCTCCGGTGTCGTCTCCGCGCTCTCCGGTTCTTTCTTCCTTCTGCCGGGCCTCCGCTATCTTCTTCTTGCTCTTTTGCTAGCGGAGAGGCCCGGTCTTCCCCGTTGTCTCATCCGGCTCTCCGTTGTCCTTCTGCCAACCCTCCACTATCTTCTTCCAGCTCTTTTGCTAGTGGAGGGGCCCGGTCTTCCCGTCACCATCGGCGTCTTCTTCCCTCTTCTCCTCCTCGATGTTGACTCGTCACTTTCTCCCGCTGTAATGCTGGCTGTTCAGTCCGCAACAATTTATATAGGCTTCTCATGACGTCACAGTCACATGCTCCGGGTGGGCCCGGAGCATGTGACTGTGACGTCATGGGAGCATGTGACTGTGACGTCATGAGAAGCCTATATAAATCGCTCCGGACCGAACAGCCAGCATTACAGCGGGAGGAAGCGACGAGTCAACATCGAGGAGGAGAAGAGGGAAGAAGACGCCGATGGCGACGGGAAGACCGGGCCCCTCCACTAGCAAAAGAGCTGGAAGAAGATAGTGGAGGGGCCGGCAGGAGGACAACTGAGAGCCGGACGAGACAGGGAAGACCGGGACTCTCCGCTAGCAAAAGAGTTGGAAGAAGATAGCAGAGGCCCGGCAGAAGGAAGAAAGAACTGGAGAGTGCAGAGACGACACCGGAGACCCCCGAAGTCGGAAGAGACCCCCGGAGTCGGAAGAAGACCCCCGGAGCTGTGTAATAAATTACTTTAAAAAGCCGTGTGTGTTTTTTTATTGAATTTTTTTTTCCACCAGGTGAATGGGCAGGGGTACGATGTACCCCATACTCATTCACATAGGGTGGGGGGCCGGCATCTGGGGGCCCCCTTATTAAAGGGGGCTCCCGGATTCCGATAAGCCCCCGCCCGCAGACCCCGACAACCAACGGCCAGGGTTGTCGGGAAGAGGCCCTGTCCTCATCAACATGGGGACAGGGTGCTTTGGGGTGGGTGGGCCGCAGGTCGGTTCAGGAGGGAGGGGGGGCGCTCTCTCGTCCCCCCTCTTTTCCTGCGGCCTGCCAGGTTGCGTGCTCGGAGAAGGGTCTGGTTTGGATTTTGAGGGGGACCCCCACGCCGATTTTTCGGCTTAGGGGATTCCCCTTCAAATCCATACCAGACCCAAGGGCCTGGTATGCTCCTGGAGGGGGAACCCATGCCGGTTTTTTATTTAAAAATTGGCATGGAGTTCCCGCTCAGGATTCATACCAAACACAGTGCCTGGTATTGGCGGGAATCCACGTCGGATCCCGTTCAATACAGTGCCGCGTCTCCTTCTCGCTATTGCAGCGAGCGCGAGATGTGTCGCCACCCTGTCACCGAGATGTCAGCACCCTGTCGCCGAGAATCTCTGCGATGGGATCGTGATGAATATACAATGTCGGCAGCACCTACTGTAAGTAGCCATCATAGGGGAAGCTCTGGGTTCCAATGCCCCATATCTCCAACTCTTCTAACTTCTGCAACAGCAAGTGTTTCAGGTGCTTGTCATAGAAGTCTCGGTATAATAAAGTCACTTGGGCTCCAGTATCCAGGAGGGCTTTTATGTAAATCCCTTCTACTTGGACAGGGACAACTGGAGAGGGCCCCACTAATTTGGCAGGAAACTTCCGGGGAGAGGCCTGTTTTGGCTTGTTCAGTGGTTTGGATCCTCACTCCTTTCTATCCATTCTGACCTGGGTTTTACCCCTGTTGGGTCTGATGTGCATTGATTCTCCGCCCCCGGGCATGTTGTATCAAAGGTCGTGGGACACAGGGTCGCTCAGAGGCAACAACAGGGTCCCTTCGCAAGGGTCTGGACTCCCGAGGCTGTCTCCTCGCGTCATTGAGCTTAATGGAGTTAGCTGAAGCTGGTGGACACCCGGTTGACTCCTTCATCGGGGCCCTCTGGAGTTTTCCGCCGGCTTTCGGCACTGTGCCGCAGCTTTCTCTGGACTTGGGCATACTTCTCGAAAATGTCCGATTCCTCCACAGTTGAAACAGGTCAACAGCTTCTTCTGCTTCTGCACTTGGGCAAAAGTATAACTTGGAGATTTCTTGGGTTCCTCTGAATCTTTCTCACTGGACTGAACAGTGGGTTGGCTGGTCAACAAGGACATCATCTCTATCAGCTGCGAAACTTGAGTCTTTAGAAGTTCAACCTAAGGGTCACCATCATTGGTATTTATTATCAGGACCCCGGCAGCTGATTCAGGTTTCTGACCCTTCTTTTTATGCTCCAGCATGACTTCCTCCTCCCTGACAATCCGGATTAGGTCGGGATATTTCAGGATACCACCATCTTGGCTGGTTCTCAACAGGAGGGTGATACAGTCCAAGGGTTGGGCTCCCTTCAAAACTTGTGTTGCCCTGATTTCATCCACCTTCCGAGGGTCTAGACCTTTCTTTAGCAGGATCTGATGTATGATCTTATCCAGACGCCTCGTGTACTCTGACAACCTCTCTCCTTATTTTTTAAAAGAGTGTTCCCAGATGAGATCAGATACTTTCTCGTGCGCCCAAACACATCCTGTAAGATGTTCAAGTAGTCTTGGGCATCACAGTTTTGCTTACTGAGCTTCAGGTTGCGAATGGCTTCTAAAGTAGGTCCCTTCCATCTCTCAGTGATTCTCTGTTTCTTATGAGCTTCTGGGATGTCCCATTCATCTAAAGCTTGTGCAGTCTGGTCCAGCCACTCTTCAAAACTGTCTTCCGATGAAGGCACTGGTTGCTTTCCAGAGAAAACCCTGAGTTTCCTTTAACCAGCTGCTGAGTATGCTGGAGGGTCTCTCTGGCATTTTGCCACAAATTCTCTGTCAGGGAACCATCCGCAGAAGGACTGACAGTTCTCTCCATGCTCAGCAGAATCTCGGAACAACAAACACTGTGCACATGCGCGCGCGCCGGAACGCAATGTACGTGCGCCGGAACGCGACGTGAGTGACACTTGGCGCCCAGTGGCCTATTTAAAGCTTGCTGCAGCAATCAACAACTGCTGCATGATCTTTCAGCCTTCCTGAGATTGTTTCCTGAGTTCCTGTTTGCTGTTTACTACTACCGACCTGGCTTGCCTGACCAACCTTCTCTGTGTGTGATCCCGGCTTGACCCTTGGCTTGTTCCTGTACCCTGCTCCTGTTCTGCTGATCCTGTGTATGACCCCGGCTTGTCCCTTGACCTGTTCCAGTGGTTCCACCTCTGCCTGCTAACCTGTGTATGACTTCTGGCTTTGGCTCCTGACTCCGCCTATGGTTCTCCCTGCTGTACAGCCTCGTCTGGTACTTCCGAGATACCCCCGCCTGGCAGTCTACCCTGCTCACCAGCGGATCTCCAGCATCATCCCGGCTTGTCGCAGCTGGCAACCCCTGCCTCTTTGGGTATAGCACTCCCTGTGCCACCTTCAGGGGGCGCTCTGCACTTAGTCGCAAGGGAAGCCCTCCCAGCACTTTGGTCTCTGGTAAGGTACGTGACAGTATCATGCAGGCAGAAGTGTCGGAGACCGACGGAGGTGCTTCCCCGCTCAAGACTTTGTGCCAGCAAGTCGCGACCCTTACCCAAGCAGTGACAAGTCTTCAGGAACAACATTTCGTGAATAACATCTTTAGAAAGTTCCTGGATCACTTCTTAATCGTGTACTTGGATGACATGCTCATCTTCTCTGCCACCTTGGAACTACATAGAACTCATGTCCGAAAGGTACTATCCACACTAAGAGCACACAGGCTCTACGCAAAGGCAGAAAAATGTGAGTTTGAAAGGTCATCCATACAATTCTTGGGCCTAATCATTTCCACATCTGGAATCGCCATGGACCCTCAGAAAGTATCCGCTATTTAGGAATGGTCAGCTCCTACCGATAAGAAAGGCATCCAGAGATTCATCGGGTTCGCTAATTTTTATCGGAGATTCATTAAAGACTTTTCTGGCATTATTGCCCCCATTACCCAGCAGACCCGCCAGCATACCCGTTTCCAATGGTCCCAGGAGGCCCAAGAAGCTTTCGATAAACTAAAGACTCTGTTCACCTCAGCCCCCATTCTACAGCACCCAGATCCAGCTCTGCCTTATGTCCTGGAGGTCGATGCATCGGAAGTTGCCGTAGGGGCCGTCTTGTCTCAACGCCAAGGTCCTAAAGCATTGTTACACCCAGTTGCTTTTTTCTCAATTGAGCCAGCCGGAAAGGAATTACGATGTGGGGGACCGGGAGTTACTGGCAATTAAAGCCGCTTTGGAAGAATGGCGATATCTCCTTGAAGGTGCAGCTCATCCTATCATGGTATTCACAGACCATAAGAACCTCGAATACCTCAGATCTGCCAAACGACTGTGACCACGGCAAGCCAGATGGGCCTTATTCTTCTCGAGGTTCAACTTCCATCTCACCTACCGCCCAGGGTCCAAGAATGGGAAGGCAGATGCTCTCTCACGCATGTTCCCAGAGACCCCGGAAACTGTCGTTCCTAGCAGCATCTTGTCCCCTCAGAACTTCCTGTTGATTCAGCCTGATCTGAAGTTGACCCTTGAACAAGCCTCTGCTCAATGTCCCGAATCTGAGAGCTCCGCATTCAGAAGACAGGAAGGACTCCTGTGGCACGGAAACAAGATTTTTGTCCCAGAGGGAGACAGATTTCAGCTCCTTAAGACCTTTCACGAACACCAGCTTGCCGGCCATTTCGGGGTCCATAAGACTTCTGAGCTGATTCAGCGATCCTACTGGTGGCCTAATCTGAGGCAAGATTGCAAAGACTTTGTAAGTTCCTGTATAACCTGTACCAGAAGTAAAGAAAGCCGCACGCAAGCTTGGGGTCTGCTAAGACCACTACCTGTCCCAGACCACCCGTGGAAGATGCTGTCCATGGACTTTATAGTGGAGTTGCCCCCCTCGGAAGGCTTTACCACTATCCTGGTGGTGGTCGATCGTCTAACGAAGATGGCCCACTTTCTGCCTCTATTAGGTACCCCCTCGGCCATGGATACAGCACACACCTTTATCAAAGAAATCGTAAGATTGCGCGGTCTGCCCAACAGTATTGTCTCTGACAGAGGAGTGCAATTTACCTCAAGGTTCTGGAGGGCTCTCTGTAAAGCTTTGAACATTGAAATCTGCTTATCGTCTGCTTACCATCCACAGAGTAATGGCCAAACGGAGAGGACAAACCAGACGCTAAAGCAGTATCTCTGCTCCACCGTTTCCCAAGATAACTGGGTGTCCTTGCTCCCATGTGCCGAATTTGCGTACAACAATTCGGTACACTCCACCACCAATCAGTCCCTGTTTTGGACGAACTATGGGTTCCACCTGTCCTTCTTGCCCAATGCTATTCCGGAAGCAGCAGTACCTGCCGTATAAGACAGATTGACCTTTATTCAGGAAAATGTACAAGTTCTTCAAGAAACCATGCAGAGATCACAAGAAGACTATAAGAAATATTATGACAGGAAGAAGAAAAATAATCCAATTCTGAAAGTAGGAGATAAAGTATGGCTCTCTACATTGAACCTCAAATTGTCCTGCCCTTCCCGGAAGCTGGGCCCAAGGTTCATTGGTCCCTTTGCAATCAAGAAAGAGGTTAATCCTGTGGCCTTCGAATTGTCCCTTCCTGAATCTTACAAGATTCACCCAGTCTTCCACGTCTCACTTCTCAAACCAGCTATCACTGGCCCCTTTTCTGGAAGAGAAGACCCACCTCCACCTCCAATTACAGTAGGTGAAGAAACGGAATTTGAGGTGGAAGCCATTTTGGATGGTCGAAAGAGAGGTAGACAGATCCAATACTTAGTAAAGTGGAAGGGTTACTCACTCTAGGAAAGCTCTTGGGAACCTGCAAAAGATGTTCACGCCCCTAAATTGTTGCGTGAGTTCTTCAGAAAATATCCAGAGAAGAAAGCACGTCTGGGCATCCGGAGGCTGCCCCTGAGGGGGGGGCACTGTCAGGGAACCATCCGCAGAAGGACTGACAGTTCTCTCCATGCTCAGCAGAATCTCGGAACAACAAACACTGTGCGCATGCGCGCGCACCGGAACGCAATGCGCACGCGCCGATGCGCAATGCGCGTGCGCCGGAACGCGACTTGAGTGACACTTGGCGCCCAGTGGCCTATTTAAAGCTTGCTGCAGCAATCAACAACTGCTGCATGATCTTTCAGCCTTCCTGAGATTGTTTCCTGAGTTCCTGTTTGCTATTTACTACTACCGACCTGGCTTGCCTGACCAACCTTCTCTGTGTGTGATCCCGGCTTGACCCTTGGCTTGTTCCTGTACCCTGCTCCTGTTCTGCTGATCCTGTGTATGACCCCGGCTTGTCCCTTGACCTGTTCCAGTGGTTCTACCTCTGCCTGCTAACCTGTGTATGACTTCTGGCTTTGGCTCCTGACTCCGCCTACGGTTCTCCCTGCTGTACAGCCTCGTCTGGTACTTCCGAGATACCCCCGCCTGGCAGTCTACCCTGCTCACCAGCGGATCTACAGCATCATCCCAGCTTGTCGCAGCTGGCAACCCCTGCCTCTTTGGGTATAGCACTCCCTGTGCCACCTTCAGGGGGCGCTCTGCACTTAGTCGCAAGGGAAGCCCTCCCAGCACTTCGGTCTCTGGTAAGTTACGTGACATTCTCCAAGGACAGCACAGAGCTCTGGCCCAATGGTGGCCAGAGGTGACAGGGCAGGAGTTTTTTGTTTACTGGAGCCTGCTTGGCTGGTTGAGGTAAGGCCTTCTTTTGGAGCCTCTGGGTGTATCACACCAAGTTCGGTCTTATTGGGCTATTTCACACTTGGGCCCTTGAAGTGCTCAGGGATTTCCTGTTTCCACTCCACTAGTGCATATGTATGGGAGGTCCCTTGGTCTGTTTTTACAGCAATTACCCATGCCTTCTTGTCTGGGGACAGTGTCTTCATTGCTTGACATATCTGTTCCTCTCTCCAGGATTCTCTTTTAATTTCAATCACCACGCTGAACTCTGGGCAGGGATTTTCTTCCTCACACCACTGGATAGCAGCAGTGGAGTCCATCTTGGTGCTGGTAGAGGTTCTCTGTAGGGGGGTTGATTGCAGAGTCGCAGAAATCCCGGACGAGCCCCCACGTGTAGCACTACCCCTGTAGGAGCTGCTGGTTAGTTTTGGGTCTGCACTCTGCCTGTCAACCCCTTGAAGTTTGGCTCGATCCCCTCCTTGGCACAACTGGACAATAATATGATTGTGGAACCCTATGGCAGTAGGGGACCACAATAACACCACACAGTAATGTGTATATATATATATTTAAATATTGTTACCTTGGTTCTGGTCACCTGACCCACAGCTGTAATAGACAGAGTCCCACACCAGATGTAGCTTAACCAGTGGTAGTGTGTTTACTTGGCAAAATAATAAAACAAAGGTTACACAGTTAAGATTGACTATCCACAGCTCCCTGCAACAGTCAATGTGACGTCACTGGTACAGAATTTCTTTGTTACTAGACCCAAAGAACATGACCCGGGGCCAGATATGAGTGAGTGTAGGGTGGGGGAATATCCCAATGCAATTATACCAGCACTGGGACACCTCTCCACCAAGTCACACACAACTCACCCAAAAATAGCAAACAATAAAGCAATGTAAAAACAGATTATATTAAACACATAGGTTCCCAAACCATAGGGCTCCCCCTAGTGGACAGTTCAAAGGCAGGCTGAGTTCAGAGAATAGTCCACAGTTCAATCTGAGATTGATAACAAGGGAATCCAAACTAGCTGGCATGGTGGGGATCAGGTGAAAGTAAAGGTCAGGGGATGTGAACAGGCCAGGAAAACAGGGAACTTGAAGCACGTGTTGCAAACACTATCTCAAGCATGACACTAAGGCCCCTTTCACACATGCGGACCGTTTTTTCCATCAGTTCAGTCACTTTTTTTCCAAAGAAAAAATTTATAAAGTTTACATCAGTTTTTCATTAGTTTTTTTATCCGTTTTTACATCTGCCAGCTAGAATCCTTAACCACCCAGTTCCATTCTTTCATGCAAAACCTGACCTTTTGTCCATTTACATTAGTTTTTCGTCCGATCTATTATTTTTAACGGAAGAGAAATAGGGCTTTGATCCATTCCAAGAGATGCATCGATGTCCTTTTTGACTACAGATTTAATCCTGACTACTCTCTGAATGGTGCCTGCCCTGAACCCGGACTGCCATTGGACCATGCTACCTGTCTGCCAACCTGCAAGTACCTGTTTGTTGTGCTTAGCTCACGCCTGCCCCAGTGTGGTAGAAAGTCACTATAGAATTGGGTATAAGACCTGGCGGCAACCAAGTACCAGTAGGCCTGCTTGTCTTATTCGAAAGGTGGCTGCTTTAGGTGACGAACACAGAGCTAGCTATAGTGTCTAACCCTCAATACTACAAGTAGGCGTGACAACTTTTCAATACAGAAACTTTACATTTATGTTATGACTTTGATTTATTTTTCTGCAAACCTGCCATTTTCTATGCAATATACAGAGCCATTCACATTCTGGGGAATACAGAGAGAACACACAAACTCCATGCAGACAGTGTCAGTGGTGGGAATCCAGGAGTTCAGTGCTTTGTCATATCCTAACATTATGATAGCTTTCTGATGAGGTTATTTGACTGCCTTTCCCCTCAAGAAATGTAACAAAGTAAAAATCCATTAGGCAGCATGATTCCCTCCTGTCCAGTAATGGCTATGATAATGAGTGGAGCCAGAAACTTAGGTTTAGATATTTTATTGTCCACTCTTTAAATACTATGTAATTCTATTGAATACATTTCACCAAAAAATGTAAATGCTTTGTCTATAGGTGGATGAGTCCATAAGCATGCCATTTTTTTCTTTGTATGCACTTACAAGTCCCAATCTACTACTCCTTTCCAACTAATGCAGAACTACCTTTACGAGACAATACATGGGCTATTGTTACAGAAATACAGCTTTAAACCATTCTGTTAAAGTTATAGCACTGCGGAATAATTTAGTTGCCAGAAGTAAAAAACTGATTCCAGTTTTTATTTCTGCATGAATTAATGAGGACAGAATGTCACAGACGTTTCTGAGTTAGCCAACAAGTTTTGGAAGCAATAAAGAAAAAGTAAAATCCAAGTCTTCACTCATCTATCATGGAGATAGAGCCATGGACTTGCCTCCCAGCCACAGCCGCTGATCAGGGGAAGGTGGGCTCATGTGATCTTAATTAAGCCGGCTTGAGAGTTCTTCCATTACAGTTTACCCAATTACCCCATGTGGTCCTGTCATTTTCACTGATTGCATTCTCATCTGGAAAATCTGTCTTCTCTGCCGGTGACATCACTTCAGCGCTTAAAGGCTAATCTCTTTTCAAGAGCTCAATTTATTTTCAAGGCAAGAGGGGAAAGCCAGCATTCAGAGAATATGACAGATCTGGGTCTTAATTTTTCTTTTGTGGAATCTCGTTGTAATTCAGAGGCGTCCAATAGACAAACCATATTTCCAACTTAGGGGGTTGCCGAGGGGCTACAAGAACCAAGAAAATATCAGATTTTTTTTTCCCCTTTCAAATAAGATTTTCTTTTACTGTGCAAATCCTTCATCTGTGTAATTACTCTGAAGAGTGTGACCTCCAAGTTCTAAGCTCCTGATTTTTCTGTGTGGTTTGACAAAGTGTATTCAAAGCAATAAATGTTTTCTTTTATGTTTTGGGTACACTTTTGTCAATGGAACAGTTGTCACTAGAACAGGAGATTCCTTCCAACTGTCTAAAGCTGGCCATCCACACAAGCATCCTCTGCTGTTAGAATACACTAATCAGCAGCTGCAGCTGATTTGCCGCAGCTGCTGATTTAGGAAAATTTTCCAACATGTCCCTTTGACATAAGCTGCCCAAATGATCAATTTCCGTTGAGCAGGAACTGCCACACGCTTTTTGAGATTCTGCCGTTTCCTGCTGATCCAGCCACATTTTGATTAGTGTAGTGTAGTGGTCTTATCGAAGGACTATTATGTCGGACAGCTGACAGAAATGTTAGCTGATACTGACACTTATAGAAAATTGGACAATGACCCCACACCTCAATATAATCAGGAATTGGGGCACCTTGTGGAATATGGATATAAAAAACATGTTTTAACAGTGAAAGAAAAATGATATCTGACACCAAGTAGTACACAGATCCCCACGATTTACTCCCTTCCCAAAATACATAAAGACTCTCAGAATACCCCAGCTAGGCCAATTGTTAATGGTATTGGGTCCGTCACTTCCAAGATGGGTGAATATTTGGACCGGTTTTTACAGATTAGTGTTAAAACCACAAAAGCCTATTTGAAGGATACAAAAGACCTGTTACAGGCCCTTCAAAATGTTCAACTGGCAGGCCGGGGAGAATTGTTTCTGGTGACATCTGATGTGTCTTCATTGTACACTGTGATACAGCATGGCGACGCTCTACTCGCCCTAAATTGGGCTTTGAGTCAGAGAGAGGATCTCCCTCATCACCAAAAAGTATTTTTAAAGGAGGTTTTAGATTTTTGTTTGTCGCACAATTATTTTTGGTTTAACAATGAGTTTTATACCCAAAAGAGAGGTGTGGCAATGGGCGCCAAATTTGAGCCCAGTATCGCGAACCTCTTTATGGGAGAGTGGGAGGATAAACATGTCTTTGTAAATAGAAGGAGAGAATTACTTTTTTATAGACGTTTTATCGACGATGTAATGTTTATATGGGAAGGATCCGAAATATCCCTATGTAATTTTTTAACATATCTTAACAGTAACCCTAATAATATTAAACTCATGAGTCAATGGAGTCGGGAACAAATCGATTTTTTGGATGTGAGTATTTATAGGAATGGAGACCAATTAGAAACTAACGTTTTTTTTAAGCCGACCGATCGGAATAGTTTTTTACCTATGCAGAGTGGTCACCACCCTGCATGGTTGAAGAACATCCCTAAAGGACAACTGATGCGAGTTAAAAGAAATTGCTCTACAGCCGAAAATTATGTACCTCAGTCTGAAGTACTGAAGGAACGATTCAGATAGGAAAGGCTATGATTCCCAAAAGTTGGATAAAATCTCGGAGGAAATCAAATTAATACCACGAGAAGAAGTTTTGCGTGATGTAGTGAGAACTAGATCCACTGGTAACCATGAGTGGGGCTTTCTCTCATCGTTCCATGCACAATATAGAGAGGTGGAAACTGTCCTGAAAAACCATTGGCATGTATTATGCCTTGACAGAACTCTGAAACCTGTACTACCGGACGTTCTGAAATGTATTTACAGGAAAGCACCTAATATAGGTGATAAGGTTGTGAAAAAGGTTCTAGACCCACCAACTAGGCTATTATCTTTCTGGGACAGAAAAGGTTTCTTCGCTTGTCGTAAGTGTAAGGCCTGCAGAGAAATAGCAGAACCAGTAAGAGGTATTAACAGCTTTATATCTACAGTGAATAAAAAGGAATTTGCCATTAAGGAGTTTATAACCTGTAATATTACACATGTGGTATATGTGCTATTATGCCCATGTGGGTTAATGTATGTAGGACGTACAAAGAGATGCCTAAAAGTGAGAATTGGGGAACACATTAAGAATATTAGATTAGGGTTTAAGGACCATAATGTCTCAGTTCATTTTAAATTACATCATGGCCAGGATCCTACTGGATTGAAGTTCTGGGGGGTGGACCATATTAAACCTGCATGGAGAGGAAGTAATATGGTGAGGGAGTTATCCAAACGTGAAACTTTTTGGATTTATTCCTTGGATACCCTCACCCCCAAAGGGTTAAACGTCGAGCTTGACATAAATTGCTTCATAAGTGATTTTTGATTTTATAAATATCACCATTATGTGGGAGGTGTTTGTCAAATATTTAATTATTTATGACATGATTTGAAACCTCCAAGTGATATAAATGTTATTATGGAGCAATTACGATGTTTAATACGATTATTGATATATTTCTATATTTTAATATTTTATATATTTATTATTTTTAATACTATAATATCATGCTGTGAAGCAGTGATATATATTGAATTTTAAGTGATTCCTATTGTCATTTTTTATGAAATCCTGCTGTGTATTTAGTATGCTCTAGGTGGTGCCAGTGCTGGGCGTTCATCTATTATAATGAGTAATGTTAGAGACCTATATTGATTTTAATATTATGACCATTTTTAATGTAATATTATTTCCATATTGCGAGAGTTACTAAGCACAATAAGGGGGACCTAATATTGCTTGTTTTTAAATACATTGAACCAATAGTGTGAATCCACAATGGCTCAAAAATGATATGGTCCAGAAATATTTAGACAGAATAAAGGTGGATAAAGCACCTGGACCAGATGGCATACACCCACGGATCCTAAAAGAATTGAGCTCTGTAATTTCAAAGCCATTGTATCTAATTTTTAGGGACTCATTAATGACAGGAATAGTACCACTGGATTGGCGCAGGGCCAATGTGGTGCCTATATTTAAAAAGGGAACAAAGTCTTTACCAAGTAACTATAGACCTGTTAGTTTAACTTCCATAGTTGGGAAGATACTGGAGAGATTAATAAAAGACCACATAGATGAGTTCTTGCTGGAAAAAAACTATTTAAGCAACAGACAGCATGGATTCATGAAAGACAGAAGTTGTCAGACAAACCTGATTTCTTTTTATGAAGAGGTAAGTAAAACCTTGGACAGAGGCGTGGCTGTGGACGTGGTATACTTGGATTTTGCAAAAGCGTTTGATACAGTTCCCCACACACGGCTCATGTGTAAGGTAAAGTCTACAGGATTGGAAATATCAGTTTGTAAATGGATAGAAAACTGGCTAAAAGACAGAATTCAGAGAGTAGTAGTTAATGATTCTTACTCTGAATGGTCTAAGGTTATCAGTGGTGTACCCCAAGGTTCAGTGCTGGGACCCTTACTTTTTAATATCTTTATAAATGATATTGGGTCTGAGATCAAAAGTAACATTTCTGTCTTTGCAGATGACACCAAGCTATGCAGTGGAATAACGTCCTTACAAGATGTCTCCAATTTACAAGCCGACCTCGATGCCCTGTCTAATTGGGCGACTATGTGGCAGATGAGGTTTAATGTTGATAAATGTAAAGTTATGCACTTGGGGGCTAAGAATATGAATGCATCATACATACTAGGGGGAATACAACTGGGGGGATCCATAGTGGAGAAGGATCTGGGGGTTTTGGTAGATCATAAGCTCAATAATGGCATGCAATGCCAAGCTGTGGTTTCCAAAGCGAGCAAAGTCCTTTCTTGTATTAAGAGAGGTGTGGACTCCAGAGAGAGAGACATCATTTTGCCCCTGTACAAATCATTAGTAAGGCCTCATCTGGAATACGCAGTTCAGTTTTGGGCACCAGTTCTCAAAAAGCATATCGGGGAACTGGAGAAAGTGCAGAGAAGGGCAACCAAACTGATAAGAGGCATGGAGGAGCTCAGCTATGAAGAAAGATTAGAGGAACTGAATTTATTCACTCTTGAGAAGAGGAGAATAAGGGGGGATATGATTAACATGTACAAATATATAAGGGGTCCATATAGTGAACTTGGTGATGAGTTATTCACTTTACGGTCAACACAGAGAACAAGGGGGCACTCTTTACGTCTAGAAGAAAAAAGATTTCATCTCCAAATGCGGAAAGGTTTCTTCACAGTAAGAGCTGTGAAAATGTGGAACAGACTCCCTGCAGAGGTGGTTCTGGCCAGCTCAGTAGATTGCTTTAAGAAAGGCCTGGATACTTTCCTAAATGTACATAATATAACTGAGTACTAACAGTTCTAGGTAAAGTTGATCCAGGATAAATCCGATTGCCTCTCGGGGGATCAGGAAGGAATTTTTTCCCCTGCTGTAGCAAATTGGATCATGCTCTGCTGGGGTTTTTTGCCTTCCTCTGGATCAACTGTGGGTATAGAATTGGGTATATGGGATTGCACGATATTTTTTTTAAATTTTATTTTAGTTATTTTTTTATGGTTGAACTGGGTGGACTTTGTCTTTTTTCAACCTGACTAACTATGTGTGGGACGGCGTGTCCTCTGTGATTATCTGTCCACCGGGATGAGCTGGAGGCACTGACAGGTACAGGAGGGGTTAACACGCTGTCCAATCACCTTTGGGTATATATTCTAGAGTGCCGCGCCGTGAAGTCACGCCCTCAGAGGAAGTCGGAAGGACGAAACGTCAGGGTGTGACTTTGCGGCTGAAGGAAGTGACGCTGTGCGTTCCAGATGCACTCCAAAACAGGGAAGTAATGCGAGGCTGGTAACAGTGAACGAGACCAGCTGATGCTTTCTGCTCATTAGTGCTAGGAACGGCGCGGCTTTCAAACCACTGGCTGTTGTACTGCTATTTATGATTTTGAAAACGGTTGGAAGATTTTAAGGACTGTTTATTAAAGAAGTTTAACGGGATTACACTATTGTGTGCCTCTCTCTTTCACCGTTAAACAAACCTGTGGATATCGTGAGATTACCTGAGGGATTTGAGGGATCGAGCAGAGCCTGGATATGGAGATGATCGGATGATGGGATGAAATTAATCTGTCGGTGCCTGTTAAAATCCACTTTGTGGTGAGTACCAACCCGAAAGGGGTACATGATTGGTGGTGATAAGGATTAGAAGTGGAGAGCACATCTGAATGTAGAAGACACCTGTGGATTTATCTGGTCCCTGACACATCCTGTTATGCCCCAATATTCACTCTTATGAACTTTTTATAAGAAAGAGTGGTCACATTTGAGGGCTGACTACTAAGCGCTGCTGTAGTAAACTGACAAAGACCTACCCAGGGACTTGTGATAGTTTTACACACTTTTTTTGTTTTAAGTGTACATAAGCTGCTCAAATAATCAACTTCTGTTGAGCGGGAACTGCCACACGCTTTTTGAAATTCTGCTGTTTCCTGCTGATCCAGCCACATTTTGATTAGTGTACGGCCAGCTTAAGAGGGGACATTTCATGTTGTGTCTCTGGAAAAGAAGGTGAAAATCTGTAAGGCTTTTTGCACATGATACTCCTGTTTAACCACTTCATTACCCGCCCATAGTAATATGACGTCCGCAGAAGGGATCTCCCATCCTGGGCGGGCGTCATATGATGTCCCGGGCTTCCCGGCCGTCTAGGGGGCTAACGTGCCCGCCGCATCGCTCAGGACCCGGTGCGCGTGCCCGGCGGCCGTGATTGCCCGTGAACACAGCAGGACCGTGGATCTGTGTGTGTAAACACACAGATCCACGTCCTGTCAGGTGTGAGGAGACCGATGATGTGTTCCCAGTACAGAGGAACACCGATCGGTCTCCTCCCCTTGTGAGTCCCCTCCCCCTACAGTTAGAATCACTCCCTAGGACACGCATTTAACCCCTTGATCGCCACCCTAGTGTTAAACCCTTCCCTGCCAGTCACATTTACACAGTAATCAATGGCTATTTTTAGCTCTGATCGCTGTATAAATGTGAATGGTCCCAAAATAGTGTCAAAAGTGTCCGATATGCCCACCATAATGTTGCAGTCACAATAAAAATCGCAGATCGCCGCCATTACTAGTAAAAAAAATGAAATAAATAATAATGCCATAATTCTATTCCCTATTTTGTAGACGCTATAACTTTTGCGCAAACCAATCAATATACGCTTATTGCGATTTTTTACCAAAAATATGTAGAATACATATCGGCCTAAACTGAGGAAAAAATTGTGATATTTATTATAGCAAAAAGTAAAAAAATGATTTTTTTTCAAAATTGTCGCTGTTCTTTTGTTTATAGCGCAAAAAAATAAAAACCAAAGAGGTGATAAAATACCACCAAAAGAAATCTCTATTTGTGGGAGAAAAAACAATAAAAATTTAATTTGGGTACAGTGTTGTATGACCGCGCAATTGTCATTCAAATTGCGACAGCGCTGAAAACTAAAAATTGGTCTGGGCAGGAAGGGGGTGAAAATGCCCTGTATTGAAGCGGTTAAGCACCTATTTTTTTTTAAATGTTTTTACGCGCATTTTTGCGTATATGCGTTCGTGCAAATGCACGAAAATTTATTGTTGCGTTCACGTTCTTCAAAAAATGGCCATTTGCGCACATTTATGCTTATTCAAGTGTATTTGCGCGCATGAGGTGTAAACTGACCAAAAAAGCCGATCTTTTTTTTTTTTTTGCTGAAGAATGAACGCCACTTGTTTACGTGCCTGTGTGCATAGGCACATTACAAATAATGGGCTTGTATTCTAGCTCAGTGAAAAAAAAAGCTGCAGTGTGCAAGAGGCATAATGAGACACAGACAGCATTTAAAACCATCAAAACAAACAAAAAAACGTTTTCACTTTACAGTAGATAAGGTTCGATTTTAAGCCTCAGAGCTCCCTGACAACTATGTAATCTTGTGTAATATGGCACTGTCGCAAATGGAATAGACTTCAGGTTGCTCTCAACCACCTCCAAACCCCATTTTAGGAGTCAATGCAAACTCCCTTATTTATAAATTCCATATATATTGACTGAATGTTTGAGCAAACCTTTTTGCTACTTTATAAATATATGGCATTTGCTCAAATGCTTTGTGGATTTACAGAACTATTGTATGAATGAATGAATGAATGAATGAGTGACTTGTATAGCGCTCACATGCGAACTGAATCGCCTCTAGGCGCTTTTTGCAGCCAGTGTCTGCTTGGCTGGTGCGGTCATTTTACCCCGTAGGATCTCGACGCACTTGGGACACACAGTCGTACACACATATATACATATATACTGGGCCAATTTGGACAAGATCCAATTAACCTACCAGCATGTCTTTGGAGTGTGGGAGGAAACCCACGCAGACACAGGGAGAACATGCCAACTCCAGGCAGATGGTGTCGTGGTCGGGATTCGAACCAGTGACCCTTTTGCTGCTAGGTGAAAGTGCTAACCACTACACCACTGTGCTCACCGGTAGGTGCTCCCACTGTTACCACTACCATAAACTACCTTTGTAGTGGTATAAGATTGTGAAAGGTGTGCTGCTTTTAGCTCTGCCAAACATTACAAACACATCTATGACCTTTTATTAACAATGATTTTTTTATTTGGGATTTCGGGAGCAAATAGCACTGTGATCGCCAAAACTTAACAGAACAAAAAAAAATACTGCAAAAATGTGGTGAAGGGTTCCAGAAAACCATTTCCCTTTGCTGCAGATGTTTCTGGATTGTAGTTGCAGAGCTCCACAGCTAAATCAAACAAGGATTTTGGCAGAGCCACTAGCTCCTCCAGCTCTGAGTACATCTGCTCTGCTTTGGACGTTGCATGTACATGTAATTAAATATATAGGCCCTTTATTCTGTATAGCGTGGGGCAGACAAGCAGTTTGTAGGTACAGCCAAACCCTACTGGGTGCCAGGGGGGCTTGACTTGGCAGTGGCAATCAACACAGTGTTTGCCTGCCAATGAACTTGCACATATGGGCAAGAATAGAGAGAGAGTTTGTTACAGCAGAATTAAACATGTTCAGCTACAAAAGCTACAGTGGCTTTCTGTTGCCAGGCCTGGAACTAGGACACTCAGGGTAACCTTTTCATAAGCTTTAAAACTACTCTTTACACTAATACAAAATGTACAGTGCCTTGCAAAAGTATTCACCCCCTTGGCTTTTTACCTATTTTGTTACATTACAGCCTTTAGTTTTTTAATCTGAATTATATGTGATGGATCAGAACACAATAGTCTAAGTCGGTGAAGTAAAATTAGAAAAATATATACCTAAAACTATTTTTCAGAAATAAAAAAGCTGACAATTGGCATGTGCGTATGTATTCACCCCATTTGTTATGAAGCCCATAAAAAGCTCTGGTGCAACCAACTACCTTCAGAAGTCACATAATTAGTGAAAGGATGTCCACCTGTGTGCAATCTAAGTGTCACATGATCTGTCATTACATCTCCACACCTTTTTGAAAGGCCCCAGAGGCTGCAACAGCTAAACAAGAGGCACCACTAACCAAACACTGCCATGAAGACCAAAGAACTCTCCAAACAAGTGAGGGACAATGTTGCTGAGAAGTGCAAGTCAGGGTTAGGTTATAAAAATATGCAAATCTTTGATGATCCCTAGGAGCACCATCAGATCTATCATAACCAAATGGAAAGAACAAGGCACAACAGCAAACCTGCCAAGAGACAGCCGCACACCAAAACTCACGGACCGGGCAAGGAGGGCATTAATCAGAGAGGTAGCACAGAGACCTAAGGTAACCCTGGAGTTCCACAGCAGAGACTGAAGTATCTGTATGTAGCAGAGCCCCACTCTCCCTCTCTGTGCTTCCTCATGTGAGGGACTTGTGTCTAGGGGTACCTGGGAGAGGAGAGTGCAGGAACACTACGCCAAGCTCTCCCCTCGTGTGTGTATGAGGTTTGAGCAGAGTTAATTCAATTACCTCCGGGTCTGTCCACTGCATACGAAGCCTTAGTTGTTCTGTGGAGATGTGTCTGCCAATAATAGAGCCCCACACCAATCGAAAGTCCAACACTCCTTTATTTCTCATACAATACGGTGGACACAATCAGTTGAACTTCCAATAACAGACGAACAAGGGGGGTGTGGGTACGAGTAGGCCCAGGCACAACTGTTTTCTCCTATTCCTTTGCTAGCGAATAGGCCTGGCGCACGGTCTCTGCCACCGACCGTGAGTTTTGGTCGCTGCCACCGACCGGATGAACTGTTGAGGCCTCTGCCACAGGCCTAATAGCAGGTCTCTGCCACTGACCTGAGTGGAATCCTTGGACCGCTGCCACCGGTCATAGAACATGGACTGAACTTCCTCTCTGAACTTGGCCCCTGTTCGGAAGAGATATCCCTCCGGGCGGTCTCCAGAGGTTCACCCGGCACTGGCAATCTGCTGCACCAGGTCTTCGGGTGAGTCCCTCCTCCGGTCCCTTATGCCTCTGGATTCGGGTGCCCCACTCCCGGGGCCCCATAGGACAATCCCTCCCTCGCGAGACCCAGCGGAAGGCACTGGGCCCCAGGCCTCCGGCTGAGCACCTCACCCCAGACTGAAGATGTCTGGGGTGGAACGCGAACTCCAAGTGTCCAGGCCTAGGACGCCTGGACACCGACCACACAGCTGCCCTCAGGCTGAAGGTGCCTAGGACTCGAACCTCGTGGCGAAGATGTCCGTCCCTTTATACCCTCTCCCAGCAAGCACGGCGGGTTCCCCGCCCCGCCGTACAACCGCTGTGAGAGGTCACAAAGGGTACGGCACTGCAGTGATGGTTCAACCCCGGCCCAAAATGACAGCGCAACCTGCTGGGCCGCAGGGAACTATGCATCACTGGTGTGCTCACCAGATTTAAAAGTACATACCCGCTACATATGCATACCAAGTTCACGGCCAACGCCCTTCAGAGCAAGATCAACGGAAAAGTCCATTGGAGGTCCGATCGTGTGTATGAGGCTTTTGACTGATGAGAACTCCTATCCATTTAGTGGTGCAAAAGTCTGCTATTCCTTCCCAATCCTTGAGATGGATGGGATCGAGGAATGAACAGGTTTTGAGGATCCTGAGACCTCTGGGGGAGATTTTTTTCCTTTAAATATTTTTTAAGGAAGAACTCATCCCACCATTGGATATTAGCAGCATGGATGAGTCTTTCCAATTTTTTGAATTTACCACAAAATGTGTATTGGTCAGAGCATGTAAGGTTAGCTGTGCTACAACATGTGTCTGGAGGTAAGGCAGTATATAAGGTATCCAGTGTATCGTATTTGTGATATTCTATATCACTATTTAAATCCATAGTGAACAAACCAAATAATGTTATAGGTAAAATCTATACCAATATGTTAAATACATAACAATATGACTTTTTTATCAGATAAAAAATTATTGAAAATAATCTAATAATGATGATAATGAAATAATAGAAACAATCCTGACCCCTTTCCTGTTCCAACATGACAGTGTACCAGTGCACAAACAAGGTCCATAAAGACATAAATGAGTCCTGATCTCAGCCCAATAGAACACCTTTGGAATGAATTGGAGCAGAACAGCGAGCCAGGCTTTTACGTCCACATCAGTGCCTGACCTCACAAATGCGCTTCCTAAAAAATGGTCAAACATTCCCATAGACACACTCCTAAACCTTGTGGGCAGCCTTCCCAGAAGAGTTAAAGCTGTTAAAGCTGCAAAGGGTGGGCCAACTCAATACCGAACCATATGGACTGGGATGCCATAAATGTTAATGTGCGTGTAAAGGCAGGCATCAGTGACTGTCGCCAGTCACCCATCAGTGATCGTCGCCAGTCGCCCGTCAGTGAACGTCATCACCTATCAGTGAACGTCACCTGCCACCCATCGCACAGCCCATCAGTGAACGTCACCTGCCACCTATCACACAGCCCATCAGTGACCATCACCGGCCACCTGTCGCACAGCCATCAGCAGCATGTCCAAAAAAGTATATAGCAGTGAGGAAGCATTCCAGATCTTCTCCATGACTGATGAGAGCAGCGGGAAGTTTTTATCAGATTCCAATGCCAATTCTGATTCCGAATCAAATTCAGAATTTGAACCGATTGCTAGCAGCAGATCGGCAAATGAATTGGAGGAAGAATGGGTCCCAAAAAGGGCACGGCACTCTGGAAACCAGGCAGCCGCCAGCAACCAGGATCAAATTCCCAGTACCAGCGCTGCCGCCAGCGATAGGCCCCGAGAACAAATTTCCAGACCCAGTACCAGCGCTGCTGCCAGCGATAGGCCCTAGGAACAAAGGCCCAGTACCAGCACTGCCGCATCGCACCAAAGTACCAGCACAGGAACTTCAAATCCCAAACTACCAGTACTGGAGTGTCACATCCCCCAAGAGCCAGGGCAGCTACATACCTCCCAGATGGTCTTGCCAACCCAACATGGCTGCCTTCTGACTCAGGATCAGCAAGTATTTCCCCTTTCATTTCACAGCCAGGTGTGCAGGCTAATACCCAACATTTCTCAAATTGATTGCTTTAATTTATTTTTGCCCGACACTTTGCTGCAATTTATCGTGGACCAGACCAATCTATATGCCCAGCAGCATATTGCCAACAACCCCCAATCATCATATGCTTGTCCGTTTTAGTGGAGAGATTTGACGTTGGAGGAGTTCAAATTGTTTATGGGTCTCACCATAAACATGGGGCTTACAAAAAAAATGAAGGACATGCCTACTGGTCCACCAACACCATCCACCACATACCCATTTATTCTGCCGTAATGCCCATGTCCCAATATGAGATGATTATGCGCTTCCTTCATTTCAGTGACAACATCCAGTGCCCTCCCCGAAATCATCAAAATTATGATTAAATTAGGTAAAATTCGCCCACTTATAATTTCTTTTCCCAACGATTTGCAGAACTCTATGTCTCTGATCAACATATATGTGTGGATGAGTCCCTGGTACCATTTTCAGAACAGCTAGGAATAAAACAATATATTCCTAGCAAAAGGGCCAGATAAGGAGTAAAATTTTATAAACTTTGCGAGAGACTCACGGGATATCTGTATGCGGTCCACATATATGAAGGAAGAGATTCCCAGCTCCAGCCCCCTGAGTGCCCAGCCTACATGGGCACAACTGGAAAAATTGTATGGGACCTGGCATACCCACATAACAAAAGATTATTACATATACCTTGATAACAATTACACCAACTTGCCCCTTTTCAAACATCTATGCCTTGCTAAAATCCTGGCCTGCGGAACCTCCAGAAAGAACGGGAAGGGCTTTCCACAATTTCTAGTGAACAAAAAACTGCGAGGGGGGGGGGGGAAGAGCAACTTTTAGATGCAACAAAGTGCTGGCCTTGAGGTGGAAGGATAGCAGAAATGTGCACATGGTGTCCACCATCCATGATGACACTACAGTTGAGGTTCAAAGAAGACGAGGTCCCATTGAAAAGCCAACATGTCCAAGATTACAATCTCTACATGGGGAGGGGGGGGGTGGATTTCAATGACCAAATGCTTCAACCCTATTTGGCAATAAGGAGGTCATGTTTCTGGTACAAGAAAGTAGCAATTTATCTCATCCATCTGGCCATTTATAACACATACGTAATCTACACCAAATCCACACCAAATCCACAGAAAGCCCCTCCTCCTTCATTGAAGAAGTTGTCACATCCCTCATCTATCAACAGACCCCCCCCCCACCCCCAGAAAACCGTCGCTCTGATGCTGTTAGCCGACTTCATCAGCGCCTCTTCCGGGACGACATTCCACCATCTGAAGCAGGCCAAAAATGCCAAAAAAGATGTTGAATATGCACCAAAAGAGGATTTTGAAGAGATACCAGCTACCATTGTCCCCAATGTCCTTCCCAAACTTGCCTTTGTATTGGTGAATGCTCCCTACTTTATCACACATCCCTAAAATATTCGCTCATATTTTTAACCATTTCCCCATTTTCATCATCTGTGCTGACCATTTCTCTTTCGTTCATCGATGGACACAGCGTCTCCTTAATCATGACCATTGGGTTATATCGCCTCTGCAGGAGTAGGACTAGGCAGAACAAAAAACACCTGGCTAGGCCCATGGGCTGTCCTTAGTCAGTATATAACACCCTCCCTGCTGTAGGTATTTAGTTTATTTCTGTCTAGCTCCTTGCTGGGATCTTTTGGTCCTAGCAAATTTTACCTTTTTATTTCTTTCTTGCATGCATTTTCTCCTGGAAGATCTGCAATCAACTGCTGGGCTGGGCGACGGGCTGGATAATCTAGATCCAGTGGTCTCCCCAGTTCAGCCAGCAAACGCGTGCAGACCGCAGCTACGCGCTAGGTCGGCCGCGACATAGCCTCAATGGAGGAGCCTCGTCGCAGACAGGGGGCCTATCTTCTCAGCCCATAAAAAATTCTTCCGGGCTCCCGGGACTGCAGATAAGGGAAATAGATCTCTCAAGTCTTCCCTGGGAAGTTCCAAGCAATCTTGGTCTGGTAAGCCTAGGGCAGGCTTCTCCAGATCCACTGACAAGACTCCTTCAGCATGAAGGTCTGTCCTCACCCATTGCTGGGGTGGGGGGACATCTTCGCTGGTTTCCAGATTCGTGGACCTCCTTCGTGAGCGTCAAGGGGTCCGCGAGTTGAACTTTTTGGGGGTACAAAAAGTGGGGGACAGAATTTATCCACTTCGGGGGGCCTTGTGTCTCCTAGTGTGGGTATAATTCCTGTAAAGTTTCGGGTGATGTCTGAACTACCCAGAGTCCCCTCTAGCCCTGTCCAGGAAATTGGGCTACCTGGGTCTGACTCTGGAGTGAATGCTGACCAGGTTAGTAGTTTTTCTTCCCAAACGTTGGCCCCTTCAGCAGGTTCAGCTCAATGGGAAGTAACTGAGGCTCGTGGCAATCTCGCGAGTTCCTCTGGTAGGTGCCGCAGTCATCCTAATGCCACTGCAGGGCCAACACCTTCCTCTTCTGTGTTGCCTGTGAAGGGCCATGGGCGAAGGTCTTCTTCTGGTGGCCGTAAACATCCCTTGAAAGCTACCTTTTAAAGAAGACCAGTTGTACCGAGGGCTGAGCTTCCATCCTGCTTTACAGTGACTGGTTTTAATGGCCTAGCCATTGAAAGCTAGGTACTGAGAGAAGGTTCAGTTACTATTACTTCTTGGCTCTGAAGAAGGGGGCTCACTCCCGCAACGCGTCAGCCATAGCTGTAAATATTTGTCACCTTGACTCTTTGATCATCTGCTCATTTGGTTCCAGGAAGAGGCTATCTCCCTGGATGGAATTTTATGTGCCTATTACTTGCCTTTGTTTGTGAGTATTCATGATCTTTTAAATATACTTTTAATAAACCAGCCATTGGTAATGCACTAGGTCTGTGCGCCCTCTCTTTTTTCTATTAATTTACTGAGAGATAGAGGTCTGTCAGGATCAGTGATCTCTACTATGATGAAGGCGAGGAAGTCGACTTCTAGTAAGATATACCATTGTACGTGGAAATCGTAAATTTTTTTGGTGTGAGTCGATTGGCGTTTATTCTCGATCCTTTTCTGTGGCTCGGATCTTGGCTTTTCTTCAACAGGGCGTTGAGCAGAAGTTAGCTTTGAGCACCATCAAGGGGCAGGTGTCTGCCTTTGCAGTCTTCTTTCAGCAACCCCTAGCCACTCACTCTTTAGTCCGTACCTTCATTCAAGGAGTCCGGCATGTGGCTCTGCCTGTATGGTCTCTTTTACCACCATAGGATTTAAACTTGGTGCTATCGGTTCTCCAGAAACCTCCACTCGAGAATATTTGGGAGATTCCCTTACCTACGCTGTCCCAGAAGGTGGCATTCTTGGTGGCTATTAACTCGGCCCGCAGGGTTTCGGAGTTGGCAGTATTATTCTGTCGTAGTCCCTATTTAGTACTCCATAGGGATAAAGTGGTTCTTCGTCCCTGTCCGTAATTTCTGCCCAAGGTTGTCTCTGACTTTCACTTGAATGAGGACATTGTGTTGCCGTCCTTGTGTTCCAAGCCGGCTCATCCCAAGGAATTTCCTTTGCATACAGTGGATGTGGTTTGTGTGATTCAGGTGTATCTGGCAGCCACTGAGTCCGACTCACTTTTTTTGGTTACACTGGGACCAAGGAAAGGGCTGGCCGCTTCTTCGGCTACCATCTCCAGATGGATCAGACAGACTGTGACTCAGGCCTATTCTATTAAAGGTCGGGTTCCTCCTTTCCCTGTCACGGCGCATTCTACTCGGGCGATTAGTACTTCTTGGGCCTTCCGTCATCAAGCGTCAATATCACAGGTTTGCAAGGCGGCCACTTGGTCGTCAGTGCATACCTTCACTAAATTCTATAAAGTAGATATTTTGGCATCTGTGGATGGTTCTTTTGGCCGCAAGGTTTTGCAGGCTGCTGTTTAAGAGGGGGGTTCCCTCTTCAGGGGTGCTTTTCTTTAAAAAAATAATACATTTTTATTTCAGATGGGGCTCTTGTGACCCGGTTAAGGCTCCTGTGTCCTGGTTAGGGCTCTTGTGGTTAGCCTTGGGTTATTTTGCCCACCCCTCATTTTTCTTTGGCACTGCTTTTGGACGTCCCAATGGTCATGATTAAGGGGGCGCTCTGTCCATCGATAAACGAAAAAGAAAATGGGATTTTTGTACTCTTCTATGAGTTAATCGACGGACACAGCACTCACCCCTCTATGGAGTTTTTGATACTTCTATTACTGCTTGCTACTAAACTGAATACCTAGAGCAGGGAGGGGGTCATATACTGACTGAGGACAGCCCATTGGCGTAGCCAGGTGTTTTTTGTTCTGCCTAGTCCTCCTCCTGGAGAGGCAATATAACCCAATGGTCATGATTAAGGAGGCGCTGTGTCCGTCGATGAACTCAGAGAAATTGATTTTACGGTGAGTACAAAAATCCCATTTTTCCATGGTTCCTCAAATAACCATGCCACTGCCTTCCACGTGAACTGACCCTGGCCTGTTTTTTGACTATGCCTCTGCCTACCATTTGGACTGCTTCCACATGAACTGACCCAGGCCTGTTTTATCGACTATGCTTCTGCCTACCGCTTGGACTGCTTGCACGTGAACTAACCCTGGCCTGTTTTATCGACTATGCTTTTGCTTACCACTTGAACTGATCTGTTGCCCTGCTACTGTAGTACACAGGGGTCTCACATATGTGAGGGGCCCCAGAATTGTTTTTCCGGATGTAGATTTTTCTTTTGTTTTCTCTGAGTTCGTAATTTCCGGATTAGGTGTCAGGGCTGGGCTCAGCTCTTCCTTCTCAGAGCTCTGTGCTCAGCTGTCGGTTAATTGCCAGTACTCTTCATTCCACAGTGACTCACCTGGTCTTCATTTCCTGCTCGTCAGCTAGCCTTGCTGGCTATTTAAACCGCCTGGATCAGATCTCCTGTGTCTTTGCCTGGTAAACATATTTGGATACTCTCTGCTGTGCTTTCCTGTTAGTCTTTTGCCTGGCAAACTTCCCTTCTGGTTCCTGATCCTGTTTACTGCCTCTACTATGCTGATCTCTGGATTCCCGTTTCACTGGCTTGTTCCGACAACCGCTCTGGTTACCGAAACCAGGCTATGTTTTGACTATGTTTGCTCTGTTTGTACAATTTTACCATTTTATTAAAAAGTGTGATTTTAACTTTACTTCGGTCTCGTCTGATTCATGGTTCCTGACATTAGGGTCTGGAGTCTAGAGGCTTCAAAGAGATTTGGGTGGGCGAAGCCTCTACCCCTGTGCCAATGTGCCCAGGTCTTACTTGACTGAGGCCTTTAGCCTGCTGCTGACTTACTGCCATCATGCCTCTGCCTGCTACCTGTACTATGGAAATAATTATCTGTAGCAAGAGGCAGTATGTTTATGAAGCGCTGAAGAGCGGTACAATAATGAGTGTCTGCAGGTAACAGTATATCAGGACCAATATTATGGCTGTGCTGGCTGTCTCTGCCTGGACAATTCCTATGGACAAATGATTTGGCTGTGCTGACAATATCCTTGTGCTGACAATAGATAATATTCCTGCCTGCTGCCTGGATAATTACTATTGTTGTCGCTAAGCAAATCCCTGCCTGCTGCCTGGACCAGTTCTCTTCTCCGTTGACACTACTAAAACCACAGGTAATCCTTTTTTTTTTGTTTACCCTTTTCTCAATAGAATTTATTGGAGTGTAATTCTTGGTATGTGCATGCTATGTGTTAGAAATATGAAGGGCTTTCAAAAATGATAGGTTCGTGTTCATCCGATCCCCCATAGGGGAGAGCGGAGATCTGACAGGGCAGTCCCTGCACAGTGTGAGGGGACCGTCCAGTCATCCGCCGGCTCAGCGGGGATCAACGGAGCGATCCCCACTGAGCAAGCAGAGGTTCACGGGGCGGATCATGACTGATTCGTCCCGTGTGAAAGGGGCCTAAGTGTCTCAAAAAATTAAATAGGCCTTCAGTACATTAGGTGTGATCAATTTTCAATGATTGGCACCATAGCTTGTAGACTCTATAACCTTCACAAGGACCAAATAATATACACTGGGTGCTAGTTCACACCAGATTCAATTCTGTGTGCTTTTTTCTGCACTAAAAACACATGCACAGTGTTTTCCATGTATTCCATCTAGTTCACATCAATGCAGTCAGTTCTAGTCAGTTTCGAGTCAGTTTCCGATGCAGAAAAAAAAGTAGAGCATGCTGCATTTTTTCTGCACAAAACTATACTGGAACTTAGCAAATTGTATCACAAACGCACTGCAACTGCGTGTGGTGTGAACTGTAAGCAAAAACTGATCTGGAACGTATACGGAGTGCATTTATGTGGTGTGAACTGGCTGTAAAAATGCATGCACAGTGTTTTCCACGTATTCCAATGGCTCTAGTTCACGCTAGAGTTGCACGATTCTGGCTAAAATGAGAATCACAATTTTTTTGTTTAGAATACAGATCACAATTCTCGCAGCGTAAAATCATCTTTCACATTATACAAAAAAAATTGGGCTAACTTTACTGTTTATTTTATTTTTTTAATTAATTGAAGTGTATTTTTTCCCAAAAAATTGCGTTTGAAAGACCGCTGCGCAAATACAGCGTGACATAAAATATTGCAACAATCGGCATTTTATTCCCTAGTGTCTCTGACAAAAAAAAATATATATATATATATATGTAGCGGGTGTTTGAATTTAGGGGAGGCATCTGGGTGGTAGTGTAACCCAGATGCATTGATTGTTAGGGAATCTAAGACCCGTTTATGGTTCTTGGAGGACTCTGGTGGTGTGGGGTTCCCTGTGGCCTGCTGGTGGCGTTGTTGCCCTGGGCTGGAGCTGAACACTCACCGCAAGACTGCTTCCCTTTTTGTCCTTTCCTGGCGCTGGTACAGCGGGGCGGGGAACCCGCTGTGACGCAAACTGAGAAGAGATAAAAGGGGCGGACGCCCTGACCTCAGGGTTCAGAGTCGGAGGACGCAGCCGCACCCAGGCACCTTCAGCTTGGGTGCTGGCGTTCCGGAGTTCCGGGCCCAGGTGCCCTTGACCTGGCCGGAGCAGGAGATGGAGTCCATCTCAGGCACCTTTAGCCTGGGGTGAGGTACTATGGCGGAAGCCTGGAGCTCAGTACCTTCGACTGAGTTCCGCGAGGGTGGAGGAATCCGAGGGGGCCCTAACTCCTTGGGTGCCCGTGTCTGAGACGAGGAGGCCGGTGAGCGGAACTTCTCTGGAGAGTCCAGCGCAGCGCAGCATTGCTGGTGACGGAGAGGCCTCTGGTAACTGTCTTGGTCGGATGTCCTTCCCCTGATAGGGGCTACGATAGCGAAGGTAATTCATGTTCTGTTCAATATAGTCAGTGGCAATGACTATTCGCACTGGTGACACTACAGTGGTTAGCTCTATCTGGAAGAATTGTGCCTTGGTCTACTCCCCGCAAATACTGAAGTGGTATATGGGTCTCAACCTGTCTGTGCTGTATGACTATTTATTGAGAAGAATAAATATGAGTTGGACCTATTCAGTGTGTGGAACTCTGGTTACTAGGAGCAAAGGGGAGTCAATCCCAGGAGAGGACTTGACTCTGGGACACATACACAAAACCCAATAGTTCTGGCCTTCACCTCTACACATTGGAGGACATGGACCGTGGTGTATCTCATCCCTCCCCCCAGTGTTAACCCCTAGACGAGACAGACAAGCCGTGAATGAGAAGGGGTGAGAGGGGTGAGGTCGCTACACATGGGGGCATCGTGTCCGGGATGTGTATGGTGTCTGAATTTGAACTTTGCTGCCCGGAGGAGTTCCGAGTAGGTCGGCCATATTGGCCAACGCGCCACGAGGCAAACCATAGCTGCGCAGTTCGTGGGCGGGGAGAAGGAAAAGCCCGCGAACAAATGCAGAGTGTGGGAGGAGTCTGGCCATGTGGAAGGACACACGTGGAGATTCCGGCGCGAAGGGGTCAGTGCGCATTGGAGCAGCAAACAGTCAGGATGACTTCAAGTACCCCGTGGATTTCTGCTTCTTCCGTCACTGAGATGCCTTTTTTTGCTGCCCAGATTACGGATACGGGAATAAGACTAAAGCCCCGGGGGCAGTTGGCTCTGTATACCTGCAGAGACATAGAGGCCCTCGGTGTGATCTGTCCCGGCTGTTCGGGACTGGTGGTCCAGTTGAAGCCGTTCGGGCGATGTGAGGTCTGCAAAGAGTTCCTCTTCGAGGTGGAGCCATCCACAGAAAGGCCTCACGCCTTCCACCTCAACTACCTCACAGGGACTGCCACTCCGGAGGGAGAGATCGATGCCTATGCGTTTCCTGTGCGCGCTGACCAGGGTGACGTGACAGCCCAAGTGGAGATAAAGAGAGAGAAATCCGAGGATGCTGCCTCGGTCACCACAAGCTCCCTGCTCCCACCGCCGAAGAGGAAAGTTGGTCTGGTGATGGCATCCTGTAGTCGTGGAAGAGCTTCGCCCCGTCGCTTGCCTGGCCTGGATAGATCCGGAGGGAAGAGTCCTGGACGTCCTTGTTCTTCAAAAGGCCCAGGTGAGCCAGGGGTCGGGACTGTGTGTGTGGTTGGAGGTGTCAGGAACACAGAGTCGGTGGAGCCCATCGAGGGGGGTGATTCCGTGTCTACGGGGAATTACCTGCCCGCAGAGTGTTATGACACCTCCGACCTAGAGTCGCTATCAGATGCCGGTGATGATGGGGAGATAGATGAGATCTTCCACAAAAAGGGACGGACAAGATGAAGCTACCCACGTCCCGTGTCTTAAGGGACCCACCTATGTCCATTGGGGATAGTACACCCCGGGTGCAGGCTTCGGAGCCTAGGGAGGAATCTGGTTCCGTGTCCGTGATCCCACTTCTTGAACCATCAAGTGTTTCACCTGCTCCTGTTGCGGGAGTGCAACGGGCATCACTGCGGGCTCCTAGGCCCAAATCTACAGAGGTGGTGACTGCACCTCGCCATCCGGAGTCCATTGTTCTACCTGGAGTGGGAGACCGTGCTACAATGCCATCTCTGGAAAGGCTGTAGCGTCTCTTTTGCCAGAAAGTTGCCCGAGAGTATGGGTGGGAATACCCATATCTACCCCGAGAATTGCTCTACGAGGTAGAAGTTTTTCGGCAATGGTGGTACAATGATTTTGTCTGGACTAAGCTGAAAGTACCTCATGCACGCCGATACCTCGCATGCTCACCTACAGTCACCAGAAAGTTCAAGGACTGTAAGGCGTAGTGGATGGTGGGAAGGCATATCCATGCGGACAAGGTGGTAATTTGTCGGAAGGATGGAGGGAACATTGAGTACCATGTGGAGGCTTTTGACCAGCACTTGAAGCCTTTGTTTTTACCAGACCCCAAGTTCTATTTTTAGGAGAAAGAGACTCCTTTCCATTTTTTTTTTCTTGTTGCTACCAGAGACAGGGACTGTGCTCTAATTTTTCTTTTGGGATGTTTTACTCTTTGGAGAAATGGGAGCTGTTGTTATTTTTGGTCTTCCTCCTTCTCCTCCCATCAAGGAAAAATAAATCAGTGACTTTGGGGTTTAGCCAGCATAGGGTCACAGCACAGAGAAGCAGAAGTTCATCTGGATCTGACAAGTGCCTTTACCGCGGCATTGCCACCAGGTGGCGTGGTTGCGCAATGATTGTTTGCTTCACACTCTGCACTACATTATTGGAGAGAGTGGGTTTCTCTACGGATAGACCCATTCCTTTCAAGAAAATTACATACATTATGCTAGGATGTGTGTTTCTTTGTTTTGTGTGGAACTCTGGTTACTAGGAGCAAAGGGGAGTCAATCCGAGGAGAGGATTTGACTCTGGGACACATACACAAAACCTGATAGTTCTGGCCTTCACCTCTACACATTGGAGGACATGGGCCGTGGTGTATCTCATCCCTCCCCCCCAGTGTTAACCCCTAGACGAGACAGACAAGCCGTGAATGAGAAGGGGTGAGAGGGGTGAGGTCGCTACACATATATATATATATATATATATACATATAATGTTTGGAGGTTCCAAATGATTTTTTAGCAAAAAATATTGATTTTTAACTTTGTAAGAAACAAGTGTCAGAAAAAGGTTTAGTCTTTAACCACTTCACGCAAATTGCCGTACCCGTACGTCAGTACTTTGAAGCTAGCTGCCATAACCCCGGTATTTTCGGGAACAGCGTGCGTTTCTCTTTGAGATTTATTGGTGGCGGGAGAGGTGCCCACCCCCTTCCAACGCACTTCGGTCATCAGCGCCGCTTACCGGAGCTGTCGGATAGCAGCGGAGACTGTCGCTAACATTATGTTTCACAATATAAAAAAAAATTGTGCTAACTTTACTGTTGTCTTATTTTTTTTTATTAAAAAAGTGTATTTTTTCCCAAAAAAGTGCGCTTGTAAGACTGCTGCGCAAATACAGTGTGACAAAATATTGCAACGGCCACCATTTTATTCTCTAGGGTATAAGAAAAAAATATATTTCTTTATCGTACATCATGGGACACAGAGCATCATAGTAATTACTATGTGGGTTATAGGCCACCTTCAGGTGATGGACACTGGCACACCCAAGACAGGAAGTCCCCCTTTATATAACCCCTCCCATACAGGGAATACCTCAGTTTTTTCGCCAGTGTCTAAGGTGTTAAAGAAGTGCTAAGAAGAGCTCCGCTGGAAGGATCCTTACTGGATCAAGGGGCTATGCAACCAGATCCACTCAAAGTGCCAAAAAAGGCCAAAGTGGATGGTACCTGGGCCTCGTGGACAAAGAACAAGGTTTTGCCTGTAATGCTTCTCTTAGAGATCTGGACCCTGGGTCCCAGCACTTTGGTCATACAACTAATACCAAAGATTTTCTATCAAGGTGCTGTACAGGTCCAAGGGAGTGGACCCCATATAAAGGGGACCCAGTCCTTGAAGGTTTTTTATGACACAGCCCGCCATGTTTGGCGAAGATTAGATTGGGCCTGTTTGGTGGCCAGCATAATCCTGCGGCGGGAAAGGTAAGTGAAGATATTCCTAAGGAACTCAAGTTTTCGCTTATGGATTTCTTCATTTTTGAGTAGGGTGTTGTCTTGCCTAGATTTTCCCACTAGATGGTGTGAGAGTGCACATACCTGATGTTTGCTGTACCATGCTCCACAGTGATTTGCTCAGTGTCAGCAGGCTTGTCAGCTTGCTTCCTCTCCATGTTGCAGTCTCAGCCACCAGGGGGTGTTGGGGGGGTGGATCACTTGCCCTTTATTTACGGTGCCTGATGTCCCTCTGACAGGCCAGGTCCATCTGATGTTTGGAAGTCCCCCCGCGGCCACCCCATGACGAGGTGGACGGCGCTCACCCCCGCTGCGGGAAAAGGCTATGGCGTGCAGCCCCCTCTCCGGGGTCACGGCAGATCCTCTTCCTCCTTCCTCTCCTCCCTCACGCCGGTTGTCCCGAGCTGCGCGCGCATGGGAATTAACCTTTAAATAAGGGAGGCGTTCCTGAGAGGGGGAGGGGGGCATGGCTTAGCGCGGCCGGCGTGTGCGTGGGTCGGCATCCACGTTTCTTCAGAGGGCGCAGGTGCAGGGCTGCTTGCTTTTAAAAAAAACTCTTTCTCTAAGAGCATCTGGGCTGACAGAGGAACACAGGAGCGGATCGGGGCATGTAAGCTGTGTGGTGGATACAAGAATTCCTAAAGACACATGTACTCAGCATCAGGCTGAGCACTAATAGCAGCATATAAATTAGATTGCTGGACTAAAGTTCAGCAGTGGATGCATATGTATTAGTACCTCTGCTTTTGTGCTTAGGACTATGCCTTCCCGAAGGGGGGGTGCAAGCACCTCAAAGAAGAGTGCAAGGGCGTCACCATCAGGGTCTGAGGATCCTAGTCACGCTTCCACAGTACCATCCTCCCCGGAAAGACCTGAAGCGGCTGGCCAAGATGAGCCATTGGGACTATCAGACATGGCAGCTACTCCCAACATCTCAGCCCCTGTATACGTCACTGAGGACATTTTGTCTTTAGCTCTGGTTGGTTTAGAAGAGAGGTTAGCTGCTTTAATCGCATCTTCTTCCCAGAGTGGGAAAAAGCGCGGTAGGTCCCCTTCCCCTGCTCCGAGCCCTCAAGCAAGCGAGCAGCAGTGGGCAGATTGGGATGAGTCACCATCAGGGGACCAGGAAGAGGGACAGACTGATGATTCCTCTTCTGAGGAGTCAACTTCAGAAGAGCCCTTTTCAGCCTCGCAATCTCAAAAGTTGCTGGTACAATCCCGTACAGAATTGGTTCGTTCTGCATTAAGTTGCCCTTAACCGAGTCGGCCGAAACCCCCATTTCTTGTTTGGGTTCTCTAAAGCCCCCACAGGCTCTACATGCCTTTCCTGTCCACCCGTTGCTGGAGCGGCTTATATATGCTGATTGGGATCACCCAGATAAGCATTTTCTCCCTTCTAAAAAGTTTTCTTTACTTTATCCCATGGAGGAAAAATTCACCAAAAAATGGAGTGTGCCAGCAGTTGACGCTGCTGTCTCTTGTGTGAATAAAAGTCTATCTTGCCAGGTAGACAATGTTCAGGTGTTTAGGGATCCAACAGATAAAAGACTGGAATCTTTGCTGAAAACCTTTTTTGCTGTAGCAGGTGCAGTAACTCAGCCTGCAGTAGCAGCAATAGGTATTTGTCAATCCCTAAAAGACCAGGTGAAGCAGGTTCTCAAGATTGTTTCTGCTCAGCAGGCCCGGGACTTAGCCGAACTACCAAGGGCTTTATGTTTTGCAGTTGACGCTATTAAAGATTCTATTCATCAGGTATCGCGCCTGGCTCTCCTTCTGGTGCATATGCACAGAATTCTGTGGTTAAAAAACTGGTCAGCTGAGTCGCCATGCAAAAAGCTTTTGGCTGGATTTCCATTTCATGGGGAACGGCTGTTCGGGGATGATTTGGACAAATACATCCAAAAAATTTCAAGTGGCAAAAGTACTCTTTTACCAGTTAAAAGAAGGAGTAGACATGCTTCATTTAACCACTTGACAACTGGGCACATAACCCCCTTCCTGCCCAGGCGAAATTTCAGGTTTCAGCGCCGTCACGCTTTGAATGACAATTGCGCGGTCGTGCGACGTGGCTCCCAAACAAAATTGACGTCCTTTTTTTCCCACAAATAGAGCTTTCTTTTGGTGGTCTTTGATCATTTCTGCGGTTTTTATTTTTTGCGCTATAAACAAAAATAGAGCGACAATTTTGAAAAAAACACAATATTTTTTAATTTTTGCTATAATTAATATCCCATTTTTTTTTTTAAAAAACAATTTTTTCCCCAGTTTAGGCCGATACGTATTCTACATATTTTAGGTAAAAAAATAAAATCGCAATAAGCGTATAGTGATTGGTTTGCGCAAAAGTTATAGCGCCTACAAAATAGGGAATAGAATTATGATATTTTTTTTATTATTTTTTTATTTATTTTTTTACTAGTAATGGCTTCAATCTGCGATTTTTTTTTTTGTGACTGTGACATTACGGCGGACACATCGGACACTTTTGACACATTTTTGGGACCATTCACATTTATACAGCGAACAGTGCTAAAAATATGCACTGATTACTGTATAAATGTGACTGGCAGGGAAGGGGTTAACCACTAGGGGGCGATCAAGGGGTTAATATGTTCCCTGCTAGATGTTCTTACTGTGGGGGGGAGGGGACTGACTGGGGGAGGTGACTGATGGTTGTCCCTATGTACAAGGGACACACCATCCGTCTCCTCTCCCCGACAGGATGTGGATCTCTGTGTTTACACACAGAGATCCACGTCCCTGGCTCTGTGACAGCCGATCGCTCGTACCTGGCGGACATCGCGGCCGCCAGGCACGCGCATCGGCACTCGCCTGACACGGCGGGCACAGTTTTTCCCCGACACGCGCCCGCGGTGGCGCGCATCGCGGAAGTAAATAAGAGGACGTCCATAGACGTCCTATCAGCAATTGACGACCGCTTTGCGGACGTCTTTTGCTTATAGCCCGGGCGCGAAGTGGTTAAACATGCTTCCTCTCCAGGACCAGGGGCGACAGCCTCCAGGCAGTCGCGACGGCCTCCGCCGTCAGGTTCAAGAGGTAAACCTCAAGGTCAAGCCCAGGGACAAAAGAAGTCCTGGGGGCGGAAACCTACAAAACAGAGTCCCAAGGCCTCCTTATGAAGTGGCGCCCCGCTCGCTCGAGTGGCGGGAAGGCTTCTGCAGTTTTCAGGGACTTATGCCGCGTACACACGACCATTTTTCATGACGAGAAAAATGCAATTTTTTAATTTGGTCATTAAAAACGATTGTGTGTGGGCTCCAGAGCATTTTTCACAACGTGAAAAATGGGCATTAAAAATTTGCTCTAATTTTTCTCGTCGTTTTTTACGTCATCGTTTTTCTCGTCATGAAAAACGGCCATGTGTAGGCTTTAACGACGTGAAAAAAAGCGCATGCTCAGAAGCAAGTGATGAGACGGGAGCGCTCGTTCTGGTAAAACTAGAGTTCGTAATGGAGATAGCACATTCGTCACGCTGTAACGGACTGAAGAGCACGAGGCTGAAACACGCAAATCATCTCTCACCAAACTTTACTAACACAAGGATCAGCAAAAGCAGCCCAAAGGGTGGCGCCATCCGAATGGAACTTCCCCTTTATAGTGCCATCGTACATTTCATACGTCACCGCGCTTTGCTCGAGCATTTTTTTTCATGATAGTGTGTAGGTAAGGCAGGCTTGAGAAGAATCACGTCGAGAAAAACGTCATTTTTTTCAATGACATTAAAAATGGTCGTGTGTACGCGGCATAAGCGGGAAGAGATCTAGGACAGATGGGTCATCTCCACAGTATCCCTAGGCTACAAACTAGAGTTTTGAGAGTTTCCACCATCTCATTTTCTGAGATCAAGCATTCCCAAAGATCCAGGAAAAATAAGATCTTTATTTCTAGCGCTAGACTGGTTGATGTCTCAAGGGGTAATCATAGCGATCCCCACAGAAGAGCAGGACTTGGGGTTTTATTCAAATCTCATCACGGTACCAAAACCGAATGGGGATGTCAGACCCATTCAAGATCTCAAGGATCTAAATCGATTCCTAAATATCCGCTCTTTTCGCATGGAGTCAATCCGGTCATTAGTTTCCACCCTACGGGGAGGAGAACTCCTAGCGTCAATCGACATCAAGGAGGCATATCTGCCTATTTTTCCCGCTTACCAGAAATTCCTGCGATTCGAAGTGGAGCGGCGCCACTTTCAGTTTGTGGCCCTGCCCTTCAGTTCGGTTACTGCACCCGAGTGTTCACAAAGATTCTGGCCCCACTTCTAGCAAAACTAAGGGCCCAGGGTATAGCGGTAATGGCATACCTGGACGACCTGCTGCTGGTAGATCAGTCGGTAACTCGCTTGGACCAAAATGTGGTCAGCACGGTCAAGTATCTGGAACACCTGGGTTGGATTCTCAACCTAAAGAAATCATCCTTCGGCCATTAGGAAGGCTGGAGTACTTGGGTCTGATCATAGACACAGCCCAAAGAAGAGTGTTTTTACCCCAAACAAAGGTCAGCGCTATAAGGGAGTTGGTCCAGGTGGTCAAGGCGAGAAAAAATCCTTCCATTCGCCTTTGCATGAGGTTGTTGGGGAAGATGGTGGCTTCATTCGAAGGAGTTCCCTATGCCCAATTTCATTCAAGGCTATTGCAAAACAGTATCCTGTGCGCTTGGAACAAGAAGGTCCAAGCTTTGGACTTTCCAATGTATCTGGCCCCAGGGGTGCGCCAGAGCCTCAGTTGGTGGTTGATAACCAAAAATCTGCAGAAGGGGAAATCCTTCATACCGGTCATCTGAAAGGTGGTAATAACGGATGCCAGCCTTTCGGGCTGTGGAGCAGTCCTGGAAGAGGCTACTGTCCAAGGGAAATGATTCGAAACCAAGAAGACCTTGCTCATTAACATCCTAGAAATTTGGGCGGCACGCCTGGCTCTGAGGGCCTGGATGTTCAGGTTGCAGGGTTGTCCTGTCAGGATTCAATCCGACAATGCCACAGCAGTGGCCTATATCAATCACCAGGGGGGCACCAGAAGTCACGCAGCCCAAAGGGAGGTGAACCATATTCTGACTTGGCAGAGAGGCATGTGCCTTGCCTATCTGCAGTCTTCATTCCGGGAATAGAGTATTGGCAGGCAGATTTCTTAAGTCGCCAGCAGTTGTTCCCGGGGGAATGGTCTCTACACCCCGACATCTTCCTGGCCATATGCCAGAAATGTGGTACTCCGGACGTAGGCCTATTGGCGTCCAGGTTCAACAAGAAATTGGACAACTTTGTGTCAAGAACAAGGGATCCACTTGCATATGGGACGGATACATTGGTAACAGTTTTCACTGATTTATGCTTTCCCCCCAGTTCAGCTGATACCACGGCTTCTTCGCAGAATCAAGGAGGAAGGGGTGCCGGTAGTTCTTGTAGCCCCGGCATGGCCCAGAAGATCCTGGTATGCAGAAATCGTAAAGATGGCAGTGGGGGACCCGTTAACCGTTCCACCACGTCCAGACCTGCTTTCGCAGGGACCAGTGTTCCATCCTACCTTACAAACGCTGAATTTAACGGTTTGGCTATTGAAACCCACATTTTAAAGAATTGGGGGCTTTCAGGTTCCGTAGTGACTACCCTGATCAATGCTAGGAAGCCGGCCTCTAGAGTCATTTATTATAGAATCTGGAGGGCATATGTTTCTTTGTGCGAATCCAAGGGTTGGCATCCTCGGAAGTATGTCATAAGTAGAATTCTTGCTTTTCTACTGTTGGGGGTGGAAATTAAGCTGGCCTTGAGTACTATCAAAGGTCAGGTCTCGGCCTTATCGGTATTATTTCAAAGACTGCTTGCCTCGCATTCCTTGATCTGGGTCTTTATGCAAGAGGTAACGTGTATTAATCTGCCAGTTAGGTCACCCTTGTGCCCATGGGACTTGAATTTAGTTTTGTCAGTGTTATAAAAACAGCCCTTTGAGCCAATTCGCCATATTCCCTTGGTCCTTTTGCTTTTTCTGGTTGCTATATCCTCTGCAAGAAGGGTATCAGAGTTGGCTGCATTTTCTTGTAAAGAGCCATATTTAATTATTCACAAGGACAAGGTGGTGGTACGTCCTCATCCAATCTTTCTACCTAAAGTAGTGTCAGGTTTTCATCTGAACCAGGATGTTGCCCTGTCTTCCTTTTTTTTCCAGAACCTCGTTCTGCGGAAGAAAAGTCATTACATTCTCTTGATGTAATGAGAGCAGTTAACGTCTATCTCAGTGGTTCTCAACTCCAGTCCTCAGGGCCCACCAACAGGCCAAGTTTGCAAGATAACTGAAATGCATCACAGGTGATATAATTTGCTGCTCAGGGATTGCAGTATTCTAGTCTGCATCTCACCAAGGTAATACTTAAAATCTGGCCTGTTAGTGGGTCCTGAGGACAGGAGTTGAGAACCACTGGTCTATCTGAAAGTGACTGTTTAGATACAGAAAACTGATGTTTTGTTTGTACTGACAGAAGGCCCCAGGAAGGGGCAGGCAGCGTTGAAATCTACTATTTCTAAGTGGATTTGGCAGGTTATTATTCAGGCTTATGGTTTGAAAAGGAGGGTTCCACCTTTTCAAGTTAGAGCGCACTCTACCAGAGCATTAAGTGCTTCATGGGCTGTGCATCACCAAGCCTCCATGACTCAGATTTGCAAGGCTGCAACTTGGTCTTCGGTCCATACATTCACTAGATTCTATCAGGTGGATGTAAAAAGACATAGGGATGCCGCCTTTGGGCGCAGGGTGCTGCAGGCAGCAGTATAGGTCCTTACGTCTGATGGCAGCCTGCTTTTATTTGTGTCTCTGACCCCTCAGAAGACATTTCTTTGGGATATCCCACATAGTAATTACTATGATGCTCTGTGTCCTGGTATGTACGATAAAGAAAATAGGATTTTTATAACAGCTTACCTGTAAAAACCTTTTCTTGGAGTACATCATGGGACACAGAGGTCCCTCCCCTCTTGTTGGGATACTTATTGCTTTGCTACAAAAACTGAGGTATTCCCTGTATGGGAGGGGTTATATAGAGGGGGACGTCCGGTCTTGGGTGTGCCAGTGTCCATCACCTGAAGGTGGCCTATAACCCACATAGTAATTACTATGATGCTCTGTTTCCCGTGATGTACTCCAAAAAAAAGGATTTTACAGGTAAGCTGTTAGAACCCCCAAACGTTATATAATATGATTTTTATAAGTAATTTTCTAGCAAAAACAAATGATTTTAACTTGTAAACTTGTTAAAGTGGTTGTTAACCCACTTCTAAAAAAAACATTTTATCCCCTCTGTACCTTAATAAGATGTGTCCCTTTGCCTTTGTTCTGTAAAAAATCTGCACATTCTGTACTGATATAAGCTGCGCTCCAGGCGCACAGCTGATTCCTCTCCTCCTTCTCTCTCCGCCTCCCAACTGCAGTGGGTGGGGCCGAGCAGTCCCGCTGACGTCAGTGTGGAGGAAGGGGAGAGAAGAGACAGAGCTGACAATCATATGAGTGCCTGGAGCTGTGCTCATACAAGGTACAGATTAGCTGATTTTTTACATTAAACAGGCACAGGTACGAGCAGGGAGGGGGAGGAGGACAGAGGACACAGGGAGAGCTGCAGACAGGAGAGCTGCAGCTGACGGAATCTTGCAAACAGATTTTTGTGGTCTGTTTGCAGGGGGGAGTGTATAGCCAGGGAGGATCAGCCAGGTTTTTTAGGGTATACAGGGGGCCAAATGACACAGCACAATCACTGTGCTGTATAACATGCTTTAAAGGAACAGTATCTGTGGGGTTTTTTTTTGTTTTTTTGGGGTTAACAAATGCTTTAAGTGGTTAAACTTCCCTCATGTCAGACCAAAGTTCATTCCTTTGATCTAAAAACGAAATGTGTTTATAAAGGACAATGTTGAGAAAAACTTGGCAGGCTGCCCAGTTTATTTCTTTTGACAGTTGAGTGAGCAGAGAACTCTCTACACTTGTTACATTAATGAATTAGGACATTTTGCATAGAGATCGTGAGGGGGGTTGAATCGAGATCACAATTTTTTACAGATTAATTGTGCAGTTCTAGTTCACACCAGTGCAGTCAGTTCCAGTCAGTTTCCGCAGCGGAAACTGACCTGAAACTGACTGAAACTGACTGCATTGGTGTGAACTAGAGCTATTGGAATACATGGAAAACACTGTGCATGCATTTGTAGTGAAGAAAAAAAGCGCACAGAAGTGCATCTGGTGTGAACTGGCCCTGATTTGGGTTATTTTTACCAAAGATATGTCGCAGTATAAATTGTGGCCAAAATTTATGAAGAAATATTACTAATTTGCTAAATTTATGACAGAAACAAAGAAAAAGGCATTTTTTCACAACATTTTCGGGCCTTTTTTATTGATGGCACAAAAATTTAAAAACCCACCAGTGATTAAATACCACCAAAAGAAAGCTCTATTTGTGTGAGAAAAAGGACGCATATTTCATATGGGTACAGTGTTGCATGACTGAGTAATTGTAATTCAAAGTGGGGGTGAAAGTTCCCAGTAGGCAAGTGGTTAAAGCTTATTTTTATGGGTACAAGGACTATGGCATATGTTACCGTGTACATAGGGTGTAGGTTCAAGTTTAAAGCCCCTTCCAGTTTTGCCACACCCACAGTTTTTCACAAAATATCAGGCACAATGCCTAATTATTGTAATATCTACAGGCCCTGACTGGCTCAGAGACAAAACGACCATGTACAATGAGGGAAAAAAGTATTTGATCCTCTGCCGATTTTGTACATTTGCCCACTGACAAAGAAATGATCAGTCTATGATTTTAATGGTCGGTTTATTTTAACAGTGAGAGAAAAAAAAACATACAGAAAAACGCATTTCAAAAAAGTTTTATAAATTGATTTGCATTCTAATGAGTGAAACACGTATTTGACCGCTTTGCAAAACATGACTTCGTACTTGGTGGAGAAACCCTTGTTGGCAATCACAGAGGTCAGACGTTTCTTGTAGTTGGCCACCAGGTTTGCACACATCTCAGGAGGGATTTTGTCCTACTCCTCTTTGCAGATCCTCTCCAAGTCATTAAGGTTTTGAGGCTGACGTTTTGTAACTCGAACCTTCAGCTCCCTCCACATATTTTCTATGGAATTAGGGTTTGAAGATTGGCTAGGCAACTCCAGGACCTTTAATATGCTTCTTCTTGAGCCACTTGTTGCCTTGGCCGTGTGTTTTGGGTCACTGTCATGCTTTAAAACCTATCCACGACCCATTTTTAATGCCCTGGCTGAGGAAAGGAGGTTCTCAGCCAAGATTTGACGGTACAAGGCCCCGTCCATCATCCCTTTAATGCGGGAAAGTTGACCTGTCCCCTTAGCAGAAAAACACCCCCAAAGCATAATGTTTCCACCTTCATGTTTGAAGGTGGAAATGGTGTTCTTGGGGTCATAGGCAGCATTCCTCCTCATCCTCCAAACATGGCGAGTTGAATTGATGCCAAAGAGCTTGATTTTGTTCTAATCTGACCACATCACTTTCACCTAGTTCTCCTCTGAATCATTCAGATTTTCATTACCAAACTTCAGATGGGCCTGTACATGTGCTTTCTTGAGCAGGGGGACCTTGTGGGCGCTTCAGGATTTCTGTCCTTCATGGCGTAGTGTGTTACCAATTGTTTTCTTGGTGACTATGGTCCCAGCTGCCTTTAGATCATTGACAAGATTCTTCCATGTAGTTCTGGGCCAATTCCTCACCGTTCTCATGATCATTGAAACTCCATGAGGTGAGATCTTGCATGGAACCCTAGACCGAGGGAGATTGAGTTATTGTGTTTTTTCCATTTGCGAATAAACAAAACAGTTGTCACCCTCTCACCAAGCGGCTTAGCAATGGTTTTGTAGCCCATTCCAGCCTTGTGTAGGTCTACAATCTTGTCCCTGACATCCTTGGACAGCTCTTTGGTCTGTGGCAAGACTTGCTGTTCAGACACTCTCCATCCAATCTGACAGAGCTTGAGCTATTTTGCAAAGATGGGCAAACATTTCACTCTCCTAGATGTGCAAAGCTGGTAGAATTGGCACTGAATTGGGCATTAAGCAGGAGAGAAGACATCCCACATACACAAAAAAGATTTTTGGGACATGTCTTGGATTTTTGTATGACACACAATTACTTTTGGTTTAATGGTTTTTTCTTTTCCCAACAGGTTGGCGTGGCTATGGGAGCTAAGTTTTCTCCCAGCCTAGCCAACCTGTTTATGTCAGAATGGGAGGATAAATTTATTTTTAGGAACCAGAAGCCACAGGTGATCTTTTACCGACGGTTCATAGATGACCTGTTGATGATTTGGGAAGGACCGGAGGAACCTCTTAAGGAATACCTGGATGCTCTGAACAACAATAATAATAACATTAAATTGGAATACACTATGAACAAGAAATCTGTAAATTTCTTAGACGTAACTATTGAGAATATGGGTGATAGTTTGAAGACCAAAGTCTTCTTCAAACCCACTGATCGGAACAGTTATTTATCGATCTGTAGTGGGCACCACCCTGCTTGGATTAAAAATATTCCAAGAGGACAATTCTTAAGAGTACGTCGCAATTGCACGGAAGAAAGTGACTTCAGGATACAAGCAAACATACTGAAGGAGAAATTTACACAGAAAGGTTATTCGGATGAGGTGTTGGAAGATACTATACAACAAGTGGTGACACTTCCTAGAAATTTATGCTTTAAAAAGAAGGAAAATCAGAACGAGACTAATCATTACCAATGGGCTTTCCTAACAGGGTTTCATGTGCAATATAAAGACATTGAATCCATTTTTAGGAAACATTGGTACATCCTGAGTAGAGATAGGCATTTGGGACAAGTCCTCCCCTCACAACCAAAGTTTATATATAGAAGGGCCCCGAATTTTGGGGATCGAGTTGTTAAGAAGATTTTGGACCCCCCAGGTCAGCAAACTTTAAAGAGTGACCTCAAAGGTTTCTTCCCGTGCAGGAGATGTATCTGTTGTAGGACTGTAAAAGTACACAATAGGGGGATTAAACAAATTATGAGCACTGATCAAAAAATCTTTGATATTGAGGAATTCATCACATGTAATTCCTCACATGTTGTGTACCTGTTATGGTGTCCATGTGGGTTATTATATGTGGGAAGAACAAAGAGATTATTAAGAGTCCGTATCTCTGAGCATTTAACCAATATCAAAAATGGATTTAAATACCATAGCGTGTCAGTACATTTCAAAGAGAAGCATAATCAGGACCCTTCTTTAGCCCAGTTTTGTGGCATTGATTGTGTCTATCCAACTTGGAGGGGATCTAATAGGCTCAGGGATCTCTCACAACGTGAAACCAAGTGGATTTTTCTTTTAAAGTGCCTCTCTCCCCGGGGATTAAATGTGGAGGTGGATTTGAACTGCTTCATAAATGATTTTTAAGAGTGTTTGGGGGTAGGTTCAAGTACATGAGAACCAGGGTGAATGAGGAGAGTTAGGCATTTAGGTTCAGTTCTTCTTCATAAAATATATACAAATATTAATTTTAAAACATTTTAATTATAGTTTAAACAATTAATAGTGTATTGCTATTTAATTTTATTTATTAATATATATTCCTTATTTTTATTAATAGAACTCCACATTATATTGTCCTATATACTCCATATAATGTATTTACATAGCTATCAACCAGTTATGATAGTAAGGATGCATATTATTTTGACATGCGCACTAAGAATTGGTTAATGGTTTTATCTAAAATTATTGCGATTAACATTGGTATAATGTGGTAATGTACTAGAGGCAGCAATTATTAGATGATTTTATCAAATAATGTACGTTTAAATAGCTTTGGTTATAAGCTGACATTATAGTGTTTATAATATGTATTTAGTTGTGAAATTATTTTTTTTAGATATGCTGCAATGCGCTTATTAAGTATAGGGCAGATAGTGGGAATTCAGCCTCCTAATATATGTGCATGTGAATGAGGGCTACGGGGACACTCGATCAGCGTAAGAATGAAACTACGACACTTCCGCCCTTGAGTGCAGGATCCCGTGGTCAGCACTTCCGCCCGTCCATGACGTGGCGCGCATGCGCAATAACTTTGAACCAACTCCGACCAATTACAGATGTGGGTATAAAGGGGAGTCCATTACGGAGTGTAGCCAATCCCATGATTAAGTCCATTGTGACGAAACATGTCGGGGCGTGGCTACACTGCGATCGTTTGAGTGCTTGAACTATCATTAAGGAGTGACGTGTTACGCATCCAACCACAGTAGGAAGCGAGGGATCGCATATGAGAAGCGAGCGGTGAGAACGTTCATATTAGAATTGATCACTGCTGATCTTGGGTCCGCCGTGACCATCCTTCACTGGCTGTGGTATTCTGGATGTTTTTGGTGTGCATTACGGCTTGCTTTCATAATTTTCTTGTGAGTGTAACTTTTGAAGGTTGCTTTTATTTATTAAACTGGTTTTACGATATCACACTATTGTGCACCTTATTTTTTGTTACACATATACGGAGCCACCTGGAGGACACTCTATGAAGTGCATCATCTGGTTTTCCATTGAAAAGAGTGTTGCTTTGCCTGCACGCCGAACACGCGAGTGTGAGGCATATTTTTGTGGTGAGTGTTTTATCTGAAGGGAGAGGTCTCACTGAACACTTGGGTGTGGTGGAAGAAATGAAGATTGAAGACACTAATTATTAATTTATGAACTTTAAACACTATTGTCACTTTATGCACGGGTTCTTGTTGATTTATAGTGACTGGATTAATCCATTTATTTCAGTTATAATGTGATTCACATTTACTGGAGTAGTTTATGTATTTAGTTACATGTTTTTGCGCCACTTATAATAATATGTTTTCACTTTAGATCATCATCATTATTATATTGTACACAGTTTGACTATTTAAGGTGGCAGCAGTATAGATACACTTTACATTTGGATGTATATGTTGGTACCAGTGTGCCTAAGTGTACAGAGTTACCAAACATATTCATCATTGGATATTTTTTATGTTTTATTCTGAAGCGCAGTGGGGATATCAATAGGGCGCATTTTTTGATTTCCACTTATTCACAATAAAATAGTAGCATGTATAGAAAACAGAGAATTCATGTCTGTATCTAGATTGAGTTCCAATAATAAAAGAAGAAGGCTTAAGCTAATCTACGATAAGCAATAACTGGTGTTACATAAATTAAAATATGTTTGATATAAATTCTAATAGATTACAAGACAGATATAAACAATTTATAAAAGTGGTGTATGAATGGACACCGTTATTAAGATGAAAAATAATAAGAATTTCAATGTATATATGTCATTGAATTAAAGTGGAGGTCCACCCTGAAAAAATCTTCACACTAAAAATTCTAAAAAAATAAATAAAAATTAATAGAATTTTTTTTTTTTATACTCACCCTAAATGCCTGTTGCTATGCGGAAGTCCCCTAATCTGCCGCTAATGTTCCTCTTCTCCGTCCGCGGTGGCTCTCCTTCCGCTTCCTCTTCTTGTGAATGGGCCGCGCTGCCTTCTGGGAACTGTGTGTATCCCAGGAGGCAAGCCGCCCATTCACAAAGCGCCGTGCGAGTGGCGCATGCGCAGTAGGAAACGGGCAGTGAAGCCTTACGGCTTCACAGCCTGTTTCCCCTACTCAGAATGGAGGAGCCGGGAGCCTGCCAGCAGCGATCGATCGCCGCGGCAGGACCGACATCGCGGGAGAGTAGGACAGGTAAGTGTCCTTATTAAAAGTCAGCAGCTACACTGTAAGTAGCTGCTGACTTTTTTTTTTTCCTGCACCACCGCTTTAACATATATTGGGATGGAGAGAAAAAAAAAAAGTGCGAAAACAGATATTTACTACATATCTGATAAGTACATATTAATTCTATGGAACTCAATAACTTATTGTATAACAAACAAAAAATAAGGAGTGTGAATTGAAGAACTTTGCTACTAAATTTATAAATATCAATGGATATCAAAAGAAAAGACAGGTTAAGAGAAGAGAATAGAATAGAAAGAGAAATAAAGGTAAGAAAAATAAAGATAGGAAAACTAGAAGGAAAAATAAGTCCCTGAGGTTTTTTATAATGCTTTTATAATGTTAGTCATACATATGGGTATAACAGGTATATATTTGTATCTGTGTATCTGTATTACGGTCTTAATAAAGTGGTGTCAAAATTGGGGGAGAGTAAATGAGCCACCCAAGGATTCCAAATTTTCTCAAATTTTTCAATATTATCATTGGATATGGCTTCTGTTTTGGAGTGAGTCATAGCTTGATTAATTCTATTTATGGTTTCAGAAATCGGTAATGTATTTGTTATCCAAGCTTTGGCGATTGTCTGCTTTGCAGCTGTGGTGATTTGTAGTAAAAGGTTAAATTGAGTATGCAAAATATTGGCCAGTTTCAGGTTTAGGAGCGCAATTAGAGGATCTGAATTAATAGATTTATTGAATAAAGTTGAGAGCATTAGAAAAATCTCTTTCCAAAACTGATTGTAACCGGACATTCCCAAAATATGTGTATATGGGATCCTAATTCACCACAGCCATGAAAGCAGAGCGGAAAGAATTGGGGGCTAGATTTTGCAATTCTAACAGGGACCAGGTACCAATGCATAAGTACTTTATAGTTCAGGAGAAAAATAAGTAGGTGTGGCGCTGTTCAATGAATTATAATTAACTCTCAACGCTCCAGATGATGTCAGAGTGACAAAACACGTAGGGCAAAGTCAACGTGTGTCCTTGCATCACTTCCGAGCTGTGGCATTAGTGTCAGCAATACATGCTTTTTATGCTTTTGCAAAATGTGAGTACGTTTCCACATGTTTTTATTTAATAAATAGTCTATTAGTATTACACTATTGGGGTCCATCTCTCCTTTACATGGTAATCAATTGGAGTGCCACCAAGACATCCAGGATGGGATACCTCATAGGCTGCTACACAGTGGCATATACTGTGAATGCTACATACCCCAAGCGGGGAGGAAAATTCCGGTGAGTGTGTGCACATTAGGAGCACGGATAAGCCACACTTGCTGTGATCACTTTGTGAAGAGGGAAAACGAACAGTGATTACTTTTCACTAGCACAAGCACTTTCTTGAACTGTTTTGAATGCTCTATTTATTGAATTTATTTCATCCAGAGATCATTTACATTAGAGATCACTTTTCACCAGCACAAGCACTTTTTGGACTTTTTTGAATATCTAATTAGTACTTTTTTGAATATCTAATTAGTATATTTTCTGGACTGATTTGAATGCTCAATAGGAGTTTAACTTTTTTAAATTTTGTATTCATTTATTTATTGCTTATTTACATGCACATGTTTATGTTCACTTATAATTTATTTGTCATAATTTTGCACATTTTTTACTGGTGTTACATTCACACCCACATTACATCACCACCACATTGAGAGTCAATTATAATCCATTGAACAGCGCCACACCTACTTATTTTTCTCCTTCGTTCATTTACTCCACCTAGGTAGTAGTAATCTGTAGAGGCAGCAGTTCTCTTGATTTACCATATTATATTATATATACTTTTTCCTCTGTATATTATATATACTTTTTCCCCTGCTGATATTTTTCTCCTTTGCGCGGAATCATACACACCCTTTACTTTATAGTTAGTCTCTAGGGCTGTAATATTTTGTGAAGATGATTTTGTTGCAGTCCAAATTTTATCCCAAGTAGATGCCTCCAAACAAAGTCCAAGGTCTCTCTCCCATTTCATCATATATGATGGTGTATCTGCGTTAGGCAAAGTAACAAGAGAATTATATAATAATGATATGAGACCTTTTGAGTGAGGGTCTCGTTTACAAATTTATTCAAAGTGTGTAAATCCGTCCAAGTTACTCTTGCCCTGTATATATGGTGTGAATTTTCTTTGATCTGTAAATATTGAAAGAGTTCTGAGTTGGGAAGTTGGTGGTTATCACAAAGTTCAGGGAATGTTTTAAACGAGGTAGGTGTTATTAGGTCACAAAGTTGAGTTAGATTAGAGGAAATCCATTGTTGAAAAGATTTTAGGAATGTACTAGCTGGATAGAAAAGTGGATTTCTGAGAAATGACAAGAGGGGAGCATGTGGAGATTGTAGACCAGATGATATTTTAAATTTATCCCAAATAGATATTGTGTGTTTGGTGATCTTGTTTTTAATAGTTTTATGATCAGATGGATTAGTCCATATTAGATTTGTTATAGAGAAAGGGTCATAATCAATTTATTCTAGTGCTACCCAATGCGGAATCTCACTTTTCGCATGGTATTTAGGAATAAGTGCTATTTGAGCTGCATGGTAGTAAGTAGCAAAGTTAGGAAATCCTAATCCACCTTTTAGTTTGGGGAGGTATAGTGTTTGTTTGGGTAGGTGAGATTTCCGGGAGCCCCAGATAAACGCTAAGGTTTTCCACTGGAGGTTACTAAGAAAGTATGCCAGTACTGGAATGGGTAACACACGCAACAGATATAAAATCTTAGGTAGTATAGTCATTTTAATGACGTTTATTTTACCAATCCATGAGATTGGCAAAGATGACCATTGTTTAAGATAGTTTGTGATTTGTCGCAGCAATGGGAAGAGTTCAGATAGATAGATTAGGAGTTAGATAGATTCCTAGGTAAGCCAGACTAGATGTAGACCAAGAAAAAGGGAGGGATGTTTGCGTTTGTTGTAGGATGCGAGGAGGTAAGGAGATATTTAAGACTGTGGATTTTTGAGGGTTCATTTTAAGTCCAGAAATGCGGGCAAAATGTTCTAGCTTGTTTATAAGGTTGGGGGGCTGAAATATGAATGATATACCTGAGTGATATTAAAATATAAAATACATAGCTAAAGTCAAAAAGACAAAAGTGCAATAGTCCAAAATAGGATATGTTCCCAAAATGTTTTATTGATAAATACATTAGTCCTACATTTAATTGTTTATTTGGAAGGACTAATATATTTATCAATCAATTTTTTTGGGGAACATATCCCATTTTGGACTATTGCACTTTTGTCTTTTTGACCTTAGCTATATATTTTACATTTTAATATCACTCAGGTAGTTGCGCTCATCACTATTTATTCAAGTCTAATCCTTTGATTGAGGGATCCGAACGTATTGCCCGAGCAAGGGGTTCAATAAGTAGGGCAAATAAAAGTGGGGACAAAGGGCAACCTTGACGTGTTCCTCTATTTATGTCAAACTGATTTGATTTGTATCCAGCATATTTGATATATGCTTTAGGACTATTGTATAGTGAGGAAACCCAATTAAGAAAATGTGGTCCGAAGCCCCATCGTTGTAGAGTGAAATGCAAGTAAGGCCATGACACTGTGTCGAAAGCTTTCTTAATATCCAACGACAGAAGACACATGGGTATTTGACGTGTTTTAGCTGCTTGAATTAGTAGCGTTGCCCTACGTACATTATCTGCTGCTTGGCGGAAAGGCATAAAACCTACTTGATCTTTATTTACTAATGAGCCTATTATATTGTTTAAACGGGTCACTAGTATCTTAGCTAGTAATTTTATATCAAGATTAAGTAAAGAACTGGGTCTATAATTAGTACAGGATGTTTCGTCGGACTGGGGTTTAGGTATCATTGTGATTATGGCTGTTAGGGTTTCAGGGCGAAAAGATTGACTATTAAGAAGTGAATTAAAAGCGTCTGACAGCATTGGTGCAAGAAGATGGGAGAATTTTTTGTAATAAAGGGCGGAAAAAACATCCGGCCCTGGTCTTTTATTCAGCTTAAGGGATTTGATAGCTAGTTCAACTGTGAAAGTAATAGGCCTTTCAAGATTTTCCTGTTGATTTGAAGAGATATGGAAAAGAAAGGAGGCCTGGACTGCCGCGCTCTGTATAAACGATTTATTTCCAAAATTTCAAAATAAAATCCAAAATTAATCCATAAATTCAAAAAATCCAAAAACAGGCAAAACAGAAAACTGACATGCAGGGATGGATGGCTGACGCGTTTCACATCAAAGTAGATGCTTACTTTTTTCCCGAGAAAACCGGTCGTGTGTATGTTTTCTCGTCGAGAAAACTATAAATATAAAAGTATTCAGCACTGAAATAAATAGAACAAAAAAATAAAAATAAATGCAAGCCAGCACATAAAAAATCCCTCAGAGAGAGCATAATAATAAAACAGTGCAGCGCAAAAAACAATGAGAGATAATAACATTAAAAGTCCATATAAGTAGCAAGAGTTCATATGTGAATAAGAGATGACACAGCAGGAATTCACAGCATGCGATGTGGATGACAACAGGTGACCAAATAGAATCCCTCCACCGCACACAGATTGGCCTCTCACCTTAATAATTCGACCTGCAAGAGGTCATTAGGCATAGAATCTCACAGATAACATCCTGCTATTGAGCATCCAATCGGCACATAACAGCACAGCAATCGGTATAGGAAACATGAACCGGGATCCTGAGCTCACTCCACCGTACTCCACCGTACATGAATGGATAAAAACAGAGACGATCTAGTGCTCTCTGAATCTAATGGTTTATTGATAAAAAGCATAGATGGCTACTCACATGTAATAGCACTCTCATGCGAGTGCCGACAAGTACAGCATGTAATGGTAAACTGCGGTGATTGCGGGTGACGTCTGACGTGGCTCCTCTCCCGTACGCGTTACGTCAATGGGCGTGACTTCATCAGCTTGGGGCAGGAATACACGTAGACGTACCTCTGGTGACTTTATTTATAGTGGCATGGCAACTATCAGCAAATAGCGCTCCCCAATAGAAACGGCCTATCAGGACTCATTTAACAAAAGAGACACACATCTCTTTATTCTATTGGAAAACAGTTGCTATAGGAAAGCCAATAGGTAAACAAAACGAGTGCATAGGATGTCAAACCCATACAGACTTGTCAGTGTCTGCAATTAGATACACAAGCTAAAAGGAAAACATGCTATCCTACATGCAATGTCCCAATTGTTTAATATTTTAAAATAATTAAAAATAGGACATGAGCCCTATTAGTAAAAGTAATTATATATTAGTAGAATACCACGAATACAAAAATGTATAAAATATATATATATGTTTACAGACGCCAACCGCGATCATCTCCGAAATACAAAATATCAATTATAAAATATCAATTAAGATATCAATCAAGAACCATGACCTACATATACAAGAAAAAATCCATATAAAACGAACCCAAGTAAAAAATAAATTTTTTTTATTGATAACATTATCTATTAGAAATAAAGCAATTTAAATCAAAATCCACATTTAAGCCAGCGGGCGACAAAACCTTAGTTTCAAAAAATCCAAAATGATTCCCTACGACTGAGTTGGCGGATATAATGTCCACCCCTCCAGTGTTTGGGTACTTTTTCAATCCCCCAAAACTTTAAACCTTTAGGGTCACGCTGGTGATATTTTCTAAAATGTCGAAACACTATGCGTTTTCACTCCTGTTTTTATATTGCTAATGTGTTCCCCAACTTGCACGGGGAGTGCTCTAGAAGTGTGCCCCACATACTGAAGGCCACAATCACATTCCAACATGTACACAACCCCAACTGTTGCACATATAATAAGTTGTTTAATCTGATATTGAATGTGTGTTACTGAGGAGCTAAAGGTCTTCCGTTTTTTGATGTTATTTTTTGCATGCTTACAAGTCGCACATCGTCCGCATGCATAAAAACCGGACAGGAAACTGAAAAGTCTAGGTTCAGCAATAGTAGGTGGATCTATAACACCAGGAGCTAGACTATCACAAAGTGAGGGTGCCTTACGGTAGATGAATTGCGGACGATCAGGAAGGGCAGGGCCTAAAATATAGTCGTACTTCAGGATAGGAAAATGCTTAGTAACGATTTTCTCAAATTTCTTATGTTGGATACTAAAATCCATAACAATCTTAAAACCACTAACAGCCTCATTAGTGGTAGAGCTGGCAAGTTTGTCTGCAACGATAACACTCCTATCCATAACCCTTACCCTTTCTATCTCCTTATTAATCATATCTAGGGTATAACCCTTCTGTCTGAATCTAGTGGCAAGGACTTGTGATTGTAAGAGAAAATCAGCCTCTGATGTACAGTTACGGCAAAGCCTTACAAACTGCCCTCTGGGAATATTACATAGCCAAAGTTTATGATGACAACTAGTCAAGGGTATATACCCGTTATGGCCGGTGGTCTTGAAATGATTCCTCGTGTGGAAACTACCATCTTTTTAAAAAATTTCAAGATCTAAAAAGGTTATTTGATTGTAATCAATGGTCCAAGTAAGCATGATATTTTTATCGTTATCATTAAGCTTATCCATAAAAAGCTGGAGACTTGGCATGTCACCCTCCCAAACCATAACCAGATCATCAATATATCTTTTATAGCAGCGTAACTGTGGTGGGCGATCGGGAAAAAACACATCTTCCTCCCAGTGGGCCATGAAAAGGTTGGCCACACTGGGAGCAAAACGAGTGCCCATCGCCACTCCGCTGCAGATAATAATCCCTATCGAACCAAAAATAATTCTTTAAAAGACAAAACCTCAAACTGTCCAATAAAAATTGAACATGTTTACTAGTGAGGTCAGTCTCTGCCAAAGCCCATAGGACAGAAGCTATGGCTGCATCATGGTCAATAATGGTATAAAGGGATCCGACATCTGCAGTAATCAAAATGGAATTATGTGTGCAAGGAAGCGTGTCTAGAATCGGAATAATTTGTTTAGTGTCATGGAGATAAGCTTCCATCTTACAAACTAAAGGCTGCAAGACAAAATGAAGATATTGACCTAACCATGAGGTCACAGAATCAATACCATTGAGAATTGGACGACCCGGTGGTCGTTCTAAGTCTTTTTGGAGCTTGGGCAAAAAATAAATAATTGGTGTGCGACAATAGAAAGGATCCAAGTAAGATGCTTCCTTAACATTCAGAATACCTTCACTTTTTCCTCCCTCTACAAAGAGTGTAACTCATTCTTGAATTAAACCATGGGGTCTCCATTCAAGAGTAAGTAAGTATTTCGATCATTCAATAACCGTTTCATCTCTTCCTGATAGTACACTTTACTGATTACAACCAGGCCCCCCCCCCTTATCCGCAGGCCGGATTATAATGACATTATAATCCGGCCTGCGGATAAGGGGGGGGGCCTGGTTGTACTCAGTAAAGTGTACTATCAGGAAGAGATGAAACGGTTATTGAATGATCAAAATACTTACTTACTCTTGAATGGTGACCCTATGGTTAAATTTAGGGATGAGCTTCGTGTTCGCGTCGAACCCATGTTCGACTCGAACATCGGCTGTTCGATCGTTCGACAAACACTATGGGCTAGGGTTGTCCCGATACCACTTTTTTAAGACCGAGTACAAGTACCGATACTTTTTTTCAAGTACTCGCTGATACCGATTACCGATACTTTTTTTCAATGTCATGTGACAGTTTGAAAGATGGGGACTGATAGGTGGCACTTATGGGCACGGATCGATGGCACTTATGGGCACTGATAGGTGGCACTTGTGGGCAGTGATAGGTGGCACTGATAGGTGGCACTTGGGGGCACTGATAGATGGCACTTGTGGGCAGTGATAGGTGGCACTTGTGGGCACTGATAGGTGGCACTGATTGCACAGAAAGGTGGCACTTGTGGGCACTTGTGGGCACTGATAGGTGGCACTTGTGGGCACTGATAGATGGCACTTATGGGCACTGATAGGTGGCACTTATGGGCACTGATAGGTGGCACTTGTGGGCACTGATAGATGGCACTGATTGCACTATTAGTGCAATCAGTGCCATCTATCAGTGCCCACAAGTGCCACCTATCAGTGCAATCAGTGCCACCTATCAGTGCAATCAGTGGCATCTACCAGTGCCACCTGATAGGTGGCACTGGTAGATGGCACTGAATCCACTGATAGGTAGCACTTGTGGGTACTGATAGGTGGCTGGCACTGAAATGCTGCGGGGGTGGGGGGGGAAATGACACAGGATTTAAGAAAAAAAAAACTGCTGCAACGCCCATCTTGGTACACCCTGCACTCGGCTGCAGTAAGCAACAGCAGACATCTTGTTACACCCAGCCCATATAGCTCGGGCTGGGTGTAACAAGATGTCTGCTGCTGCTTACTGCAGCCGAGTGCAGGGTGTACCAAGATGGGCGTGGGGACGTTCAGCCGCTGACGGCGACCGAATGTGACAGCACCGGTCACTGATCCTGATGCGGCTGCGCCCTGAACCCCTGCCAGCTTACCAGGTTCAACTGCAGGTGAGGGACTCGCTCTCCGCCCGCGGACTCCGTCCACCGACTGTGCCCGCCCTCTTCAGCCAGACTCCGCCCGCACTTTCCTCTTCCGCCCTCCCCAGCCACTGACTCCTCCCGCCCTCTCCGGCCAGACTCCGCCCGCACTCCCCCGCCCTCTCTCCTGCCCTACCCAGCCACTGACTCCTCCCGCCCTCTCCGGCCACAAAAAAAAAAAAAAAGTATCGGGTGAAGCATCGGGAGCATTTGCGCGAGTACAAGTACTCGCGCAAATGCTTGGTATCGGTCCCGATACCGATACTAGTATCGGTATCGGGACAACCCTACTATGGGCCGTTCGCGCCAAATTCGTGTGCCACGTCACGGCCCATAATTCACTGTGGCATCGCAGTGCATTGCTGAGCACAGAAAAAAAGGAGAGCCGTAATTGGCCAAAGCCAGGGTGGCTTTGGCCAATTATGGCTCAGGGGGTTTAGTACACGCCCCACACTATATAAGGCCGCCGGCTCGGCGGCCTTGTGTAGTGTGTTGGAGTTGTGAAAAGAGAGAGTTTACAGAGACAGACTGTGTCATTTATATTGAGTTAGATAGAGCAGGCAGACAAGTCAGTTAGCTGCAGTTAGTGTGTAGAGGATATATATGTATCCTCGGTGTTGTATATATATTTACACTGTATTCAGTTTAGCTAGATCCATTCCTAGTTTTCTCTATACTGTGACAGGCAGGCAGGTGATTGTGCTAGCTGCAGACAGTCAGTGTTTCACTTAGTGTACTGTGTGCTTTGCATAGCATTCACCTAAAGCTTACCTGAATACAGTTAGTGACTATTATAGTGGTGTTCTCATAATAAAACCACAAGCAGAGAGCTGCAAGTATTTTCAGTTAGTGTACTGTGTCCCTCTCTGCACAGTTTTCACCTAAAACTAACTGCTGCTGCTGCTGCTTTTCCCTTACTAATACCACAGCAGGCAGTTGATTCTGATAGCTGCATTATCAGTACAGACAAATATATATATATGTGTATATATTGTGACAGCAGGAAGGTAAAGTCACCTGGTTGCATCCAGGGGGGTAGGTATATTTCTCCCAGATTCAGGCTTTATGCCGACTTATACAACTAGGGAGAGAGTTGATGAAGCCCAGCTGAGGCTAGTGGGCTCATGGATGATTCATACCTCTAGGGAGAGTGCTGGGCGTCGTGCAGGCAGGGAGTTGATGAGACCAGCTGAAGCTTGTCAGCTCGTTTAAGGCCTCTATAAAAACTCCCAGCTTCATTAGGTGTTTGCTCATGCCTGGACCCAGACCTGTGTGGACTGTCTAGGGAGAGTGAACCCCTGTGCGGTGAGACAAAGCCTGTGTGGCTATTTGTTTGGACATTTACTAAACCAGGGACTTAGGGACTAGGACAGCACCAGGCTGATCCCAGTTGTTAGTTAGGCAAACCTGCATGTTTAGTCAGAGGTCAAGCTGACCAGGATTTATTTTGTTTATGTTTCTTTTTGCTTTGCTGTGTTTTTGTCACTGTAAATAGAGAAATAAACCGCACCTTTTGATCTTGAAAACCACAACCTCCGTCTGCTGGGCCTGTTTTTGTGTGGGGAGCCCATCCAGGGGGTCACACACACCCGCTACCGAACTAACCCCCTCACAATATATATATATATATATATTGTGACAGCAGGAAGGTAAAGTCACCTGGTTGCATCCAGGGGGGTAGATATATTTCGCCCAGATTCAGGCTTTACGCCGACTTATACAACTAGGTGGAGAGTTGTATAAGCCCAGCTGAGGCTAGTGGGCTCATGGATGACTCATACCTCTAGGGAGAGTGTGGGGCGTCGTGCAGACAGGGAGTTGATGAGACCAGCAGAAGCTTGTCAGCTCATTTAGGCCTCTATAAGAACTCCCAGATTCATTAGGTTGTCATGGATATGCATTAATGTCTGTCTGCCATCTTACCTTCCTCCTCATGTGTTCATCTAGAGACCAGACCTCCTTCACCTGGCTTCCTTTATAATCTCCTCCCAGCCTGACTCCACCCCAGGCCCTATCACTGAACACTATATTAACCTGTGCACTGCAAGCCTGCTTTGCTGATCAACGTGTTTGTTAGGCATTGTGTGTTTGGGTTCCTGCCTGCCGTGTGCTACGTCTGTCTCTCTGTTACGTTATTGGCTTGTCCCCGACCATCCCTGTCTGCTCGTGACCCTTGACCTTCGGCTCGTTCTTCGTTATCCTTGTCTGCTTGTGGCCCCTGACCTTCGGCTTGTTATTCGGTTCTCTCTATCGTGTGCTGCTGCTTCCCCTTATCCTACGGGGCGTGAGCTAGGAAACTCCAGGGGCCGCGACCTGGTCCCAGCCTGCAGCGTAACATCCTCACCACTAGAGGCCCTGGAGAAGACCAGCTGGGTCTTAGACTCCGCGCCCTGGGGAATCTTGGCTCTCGCTTCCGTTGGGATCCCGGTTGTGCTCCTCTGGTCCCGCTTTCCACAACCACCCAGTTTCCTATCCACAGCAGCCAGCCATAGGGTTCACTACCTCGCGGTGCACTCCTGTCCCCCTACGGTGTGCATCTGTCACCTGGCCACAGGTGACCCTGACAGTTTGATCAGCCATGAACCCGGCTGACATCCCGCTTCCCGCGGATGATCCATTGCAGGGCATAGTTCGCAGACTTGAGACCCAGGAATCAAATCAGACCCAGGTGATGCGATTCCTCCAGGATCTGGCTTCTCGATTCGAGCAGCTTCAGGTCTCCTTGGGAACCCCGAATCCGCAACCCCAAGTACTACCAGCGGCTGTACCTATCGCACCAGTCGCAGCCTCACACTCACTAAGATTGCCAGCTCCGTTCCGTTTCTCTGGGGACTCCAAGGCCTGCAGGGGGTTTCTCAGCCAATGCACTATTCATTTTGAGCTTCAGCCTCAAAGCTTCCTATCTGACCGGGCTAAGGTAGCCTATATCATTTCCCTCCTCTCCGGTGAAGCTTTGGCCTGGGCTGCCCCCCTGTGGGAGAGGAACGATCCGGTGGTTTCCAGTCTGTCCGAATTCTTGAAGCTCTTTCGTAATATCTTCGAAGAGCCGGCTCGGGCTTCTTCAGCGGCTAGTGCTGTCTTACGTCTTCGCCAAGAATCTAGTTCAGTGGGGCAATATGCTCTTCAGTTCCGTATCCACACAGCTGAATTGAGCTGGAATAATGAGGCCCTGGTCGCTACCTTTTTACATGGCCTCTCTGACCGAGTGAAAGACGAATTAGCGGGAAGAGCCATTCCCGTCGGTCTGGACGATGTAATTTCATTATGCAACCAGATCGACATTCGTTTTCAAGAGAGGTCCTTAGAAAAAAGACGCCAGCACTCTCTGGGTCCTAGCCAGTCTGAGCTCCCCTCCCTTCATTCCGTGGAGCATCCTCTACCTGCTGAAGAACCTATGCAGCTGGGCCGGACCAGACTAACCCCCGAAGAACGTGCTAGGCGCAGAACTCTGGGCTTGTGCCTCTATTGTGGGGGCAAAGGGTCATTTTCGTGACTCCTGCTCGCTTCGTCCGGGAAACGCTCGGGTCTAATACATTTGGAAGGTGGAGTATTGGACCCAGAAACATCACCTTCTCGCCTGCTCTTGCCGGTGTCCCTTCATGTAGGCACTTCTCCTCAGTCAACCCTTGCATACCTGGATTCCGGGGCTGCCGGCAATTTCATGGATTGGAGAACTGCTTCTTCTATGAAGCTTACCCTTTCACCTCTCACTACCCCATTGGTAGTCTCGGCAATTGATGGCACTGTTCTCCCAGGGGGCCCTATTCGCTTCCAGACGCTACCCATTAGGATGTCGGTAGGGATTCTCCACCAGGAGTGGATATCCTTTCTTATTCTACCCAAGGCCTCTACCCCAGTTGTATTGGGCCTCCCTTGGCTACAGCTCCACTCTCCACATGTGGACTGGGTCTCTGGGCAGATCCTGGCCTGGGGTTCCTCATGTTTCTCGTCGTGTCTTCTCAAGGTGACCCCCAAGGAGAGTCTTCCGGTTGCTGCCACTTCTGTTTCTTCTGATCTTCCCGCCGCATACAGCGATTACCGGGATGTGTTCTGTAAAAAATCAGCTGAGGTGCTTCCTCCCCACAGGTCTTTTGACTGTGCTATTGATCTTGTCCCCGGAGCAACTCTACCCAGGGGTCGTACCTACCCTCTGTCCATCCCAGAGACCCAGGCCATGTCGGAGTATGTAGCAGAGAATCTGGAGAGAGGGTTCATCCGGAAATCCTCATCGCCTGCAGGGGCAGGGTTCTTTTTTGTTGCCAAAAAGGATGGTACCTTAAGACCCTGCATCGATTATCGGGGTTTAAATGCGGTTACTATTAAAAATCGATACCCCTTACCCTTAATATCTGAGCTATTCGATAGGTTGAAGGGTGCCTCCATTTTCACCAAGTTGGATCTCAGAGGCGCGTACAATCTCATTCGAATACGGGAGGGTGACGAATGGAAGACTGCATTTAACACTAGAGACGGGCATTACGAATATCTGGTGATGCCTTTTGGTCTGTGTAATGCTCCAGCCGTGTTTCAAAACTTTGTCAATGAAATCTTCAGAGATCTGCTGTACCAGTTTGTTGTCATCTATCTGGATGACATTCTGATCTTTTCTGAAAATCTGCTCGTCCACAGAAACCATGTCCGCACTGTACTTCAACGTCTTAGAGAGAACAATCTCTATGCCAAGCTGGAGAAATGTTCCTTTGAATGTTCTGAGGTCCTGTTTTTGGGGTGCTTTGTCTCATGTTCGGGGCTTCGTATGGACCCTGGGAAGGTCTTGGCTATCACCAACTGGCCTCTTCCTGCTAGCCTCAAGGCCACACAGCGCTTTCTTGGCTTCACTAATTATTATAGGCAGTTCATAAGGAATTACTCTTCCATTGCCGCGCCTATTATCGCTTTGACCAAGAAGGGTGTGAATGCCAGAGACTGGCCTCCCGAAGCTGTCTCTGCATTTCACAACCTGAAACAGGCCTTTGTTTCTGGCCCCCTCTTGAGGAGACCAAATCCTGGGAATGCATTTTTTATTGAAGTGGACGCTTCCTCAATGGGGGTGGGAGCTGTGCTTCTTCAAATCTTTGAGAAGAGACGCCAACCATGTGCGTTCTTCTCCAAAAAAAATTCTCAGGCAGAGAGGAATTATGCCATCGGTGATCGGGAACTTCTCGCAATTAAATTGGCGTTAGAGGAGTGGCGTCATCTCTTGGAGGGTTCCCCTCACTCCATAACGATCTTTACCGATCACAAGAATTTACAGTATCTACAGAATGCTAAACGTCTGAATCCTAGACAGGCCAGGTGGAGTCTCTTCTTTGCCCGTTTTAATTTCACGATTACCTACAAACCTGGTTCCTGCAACGGTCGGGCTGATGCGCTCTCTAGGTCATTTGACACTTTGGACGAGGAGTCCGCCCCTGAACCTGAGCCGATCATTCCCACCTCATGCATTGTTGCCCACTCTACCACCCTGAAGTCTAAAATTCCGCCTGGTAAGACCTTTGTCCCCACTGGGCTAAGAGCTAAGATCCTTCGTTGGGGACATGATTCCAAGGTGGCAGGGCATTCTGGATTCCTCCGATCCTTCCTACTCATCAGTCGTCACTACTGGTGGCCTAATCTCCGCTCAGACGTCAAAGACTACGTTAAAGCTTGTCATGTCTGTGCTCAGTCCAAATCCTCCACACAAGCTCCTGCTGGTCTCCTCATGCCCTTGCCTATTCCTAAGGAACCCTGGGCCCATATTGCCATGGATTTTATCACCGATCTCCCACTGTCTGAGAATAATACAGTCATTTGGGTGGTAATCGATCGATTCTCCAAGATGGCTCATTTTGTTCCTCTTCCTGGTCTTCCTTCTGCCCCTGCCTTGGTCCCCATTTTCATTCGAGAAATTCTCCGCCTACATGGGGTCCCTTCTCATATTGTTTCCGACAGGGGAGTCCAATTCACGTCTCGTTTTTGGAGAGCCTTTTGCAAATCCCTCAATATTGTCTTGGATTTTTCTTCTTCTTACCATCCCCAATCCAATGGACAGACTGAGAGGGTTAATCAGGAGTTAGAGGTCTTTCTTCGCACCTTTGTGTCTTCTCACCATGACGATTGGTCCTCTCTACTCCCGTGGGCAGAATTCTCCCATAACAATCATGTGAATACCAGTTCGCAGAAGACACCCTTTTTCACAGTTTATGGAAAACACCCTCAACTTCCTCTTCCTATGATCTGTTCTCCAGACATTCCAGCTTTGGCTTCGGTTCAGGAGTCTCTCAATTCCGTTTGGGGTCACGTTCATGATTCCCTCCGGGCAGCTGCTGAAAAATTCAAAGGCTTTGCCGACCGCCGCAGGCGTAAACCGCCTTCTCTTCAGCCAGGGGACAAAGTCTGGCTCTCTACCAGGAACATCAAGCTCCGAGTTCCTTCTCTGAAGTTTGCTCCACGATTCATCGGTCCATACACGGTAACTGCTAAACTGAATCCGGTTTGTTTCAAACTCCAGATTCCTAAGAGCCTTAAAATCACTAACTCCTTTCATGTTGCTCTTCTAAAGCCTTTAGTCCTCAATAAATTCTCTCGTCCTCTTCCTACCGTGGCGCCTGTCTCTGAGGATAATCAGGAGTACGAGATCAGTCAAATTCTGGACTCCCGACTCTGTAAAGGCGTTCTTCAGTACCTCGTTCATTGGAAAGGGTTTGGTCCTGAGGAGAGGTCTTGGATCACTGCATCTGAGGTCTTTGCACCTCGTCTGTTAAAGGAGTTTCATCTGAAGTTTCCCTCTAAACCTGGGCCCAGGCGGGGAAGGGGGAGGCCTCGTAAGAGGGAGGGTACTGTCATGGATATGCATTAATGTCTGTCTGCCATCTTACCTTCCTCCTCATGTGTTCATCTAGAGACCAGACCTCCTTCACCTGGCTTCCTTTATAATCTCCTCCCAGCCTGACTCCACCCCAGGCCCTATCACTGAACACTATATTAACCTGTGCACTGCAAGCCTGCTTTGCTGATCAACGTGTTTGTTAGGCATTGTGTGTTTGGGTTCCTGCCTGCCGTGTGCTACGTCTGTCTCTCTGTTACGTTATTGGCTTGTCCCCGACCATCCCTGTCTGCTCGTGACCCTTGACCTTCGGCTCGTTCTTCGTTATCCTTGTCTGCTTGTGGCCCCTGACCTTCGGCTTGTTATTCGGTTCTCTCTATCGTGTGCTGCTGCTTCCCCTTATCCTACGGGGCGTGAGCTAGGAAACTCCAGGGGCCGCGACCTGGTCCCAGCCTGCAGCGTAACATCCTCACCACTAGAGGCCCTGGAGAAGACCAGCTGGGTCTTAGACTCCGCGCCCTGGGGAATCTTGGCTCTCGCTTCCGTTGGGATCCCGGTTGTGCTCCTCTGGTCCCGCTTTCCACAACCACCCAGTTTCCTATCCACAGCAGCCAGCCATAGGGTTCACTACCTCGCGGTGCACTCCTGTCCCCCTACGGTGTGCATCTGTCACCTGGCCACAGGTGACCCTGACATAGGTGTTTGCTCATGCCTGGACCCAGACCTGTGTGGACTGTCTAGGGAGAGTGAACCCCTGTGCGGTGAGACAAAGCCTGTGTGGCTATTTGCTTGGACATTTAAAACCAGGGACTTAGGGACTAGGACAGCACTAGGCTGATCCCAGTTGTTAGTTAGGAAACCTGTATGTTTAGTCAGAGGTCAAGTTGACCAGGATTTATTTTGTTTATGTTTCTTTTGCTTTGCTGTGTTTTGTCACTGTAAATAGAAAATAAACCGCACCTTTTTGATTTTGAAAACCACAACCTCCGTTTGCTGGGCCTGTTTTTGTGTGGGGAGCCCATCCCGGGGGTCACACACACCCGCTGCCGAGCTAACCCCCTCACAGTTGGTGGAGAACCAGTGGCAGTTTTTTTTTTAAGCCAGCATGGAGGAGATACTGAAGCAGCTGGCTCTAGCAAATGCTAATCAACAGCAGACAAATGCAGGTTTGCAAAAGAGCCTTGCAGCTCATCAACAGAGCCTTGCAGCTCAACAACAGAACTTCGCAGCCCAGCAGCAAGCTCATCAACAGAGCCTTGCAGCCCAGCAGCAGACAAACGCAACTTTGCAACAGAGTCTGGAGGCTCAGCAACAAGCCCAGCAGCAATCTGAGGCCCGCTTCATAGACCTGTTGCAGAAGCAAGAGCAGAGACTACAACAACAGATGGAAGCAGTAATGCAGCAACGTCCGCAGACCAGTGAGGAAAGCCGTCCCACTAATACCGCGTCCTTTGGGGTGAGTCGTTTATTGACAAAAATGACTGGAGAGGATGATCCAGAGGTATTTTTGACCACATTTGAAAGGACCGCTGAAAGAGAAAAGTGGCCTGAGGAGCAGTGGGCTGGACTGGTGGCTCCTCTGTTAACTGGTGAATCGCAGAAAGCTTACTATGACCTAGAGCCTAACCAAGCAAAAGACTATGTGATGCTAAAAGCTGAAATTTTGGCAAGGCTGGGTGTCACCCAGGCTGTCCGGGCTCAGCGTGTGCATAACTGGACTTTCCAGCTTGGAAAACCCCCCAGGTCTCAAATGTATGATCTCATTCACCTGAGCAGAAAGTGGCTACAGCCAGAGACTTTGTCCGCACCAAAGATTGTGGAACGTGTTGTAATGGATCGGTTTTTGAGAGCTCTTCCTACTGCCATCCAAAAGTGGGTAAGCCATGGAGACCCAGAGACGGCCGATGGTCTTGTGGATCGTGTGGAGAAATACTTGGCTACAGAGAACCTGACGGCCTCTTCCAGAGACACTCGGACTTTCCACCCTAAGACCAGACCATCCCCAGGGGCGGATAAGAGGATTCCAAGGGGTGAGGGTGGAGAGAGTGAGAGGGTGGGAGCTCTACCCCAAGTTTGGCGAGAACAGCCTGGGAAATCAGCGGCTCAAGAGGCGGCAAGAAGGATCGTTTGCTACCGCTGCCGGCAAGCGGGACATATTGCAGCCAATTGCCCGGTTGTGGAGGAACCCATGCAGTGTGACTTTCTGACGGACAGACGTCAGTCGCTGTGTGCGACAGTCGCATGCACTGCCATTCGAGGAACTGAGAAACATTTATGCAAAATGTGTGTTAATGGTAGAAATGTTGTGGTATTGCTGGATTCAGGTAGCCTTGTGACCCTGATAAAGGCTGAGTTAGTTAAAACAGAGGTCTTTGGGAATAGCAAGGTAGCTGTTATTTGTGTGCATGGGGACACCCGAGAGTATCCAGTGACTACAGTGTGTTTCGAGACCCCCAAAGGTACCCTCTTTCATCCAGTGGGCTTAGTATCTCAGTTACCGCATGACGCCATTGTGGGAAGGGATTTTCCGAAGTTCTGGGAACTGTGGGATGATCCTGAGCCCCCCACTGGTGCCCCTATGTACCAGGAATGTGATAGCCAGAACTCCCCTGAGAGTGGTGAGGACTCTCCGGAATTTCCCTTATCAGTATTGGCAGGGGAGACTCAAGAAACTGGAGAGGAGCCCACCTCCTCAGACGAAAACCTACCGTCTGTGGAGTTTTCTGATCTTGAGGTTCACAGGGAAAACTTTGCCACAAAACAGTTGAAAGACCCCGCCCTAATAAAGGCATGGGAAAACGTAGTGAAAATAGATGGCGAGTTAGTGAACCCAGATAATACCTGCACTTACCCATACTTCAGTGTAGAGAAGGACCTACTGTATCGGGTGGCAAAAAGGGCAGAAGAAACCGTTGAGCAGCTTGTGGTGCCCAAACCTTACAGGAAGTTGGTGTTGGAGTTGGCCCATGGGCACATTCTTGGAGGTCATCTGGGGACAGAGAAAACCCGAGAGAGGGTATTACAGAGATTCTATTGGCCGGGGTTGATGAAGGACATAGAAAATTATTGTTCCTCCTGCCCTGTGTGTCAGAGGTCGGCCCCGATGCCACATTTCCGTAGCCCGCTGGTCCCTCTACCCATCATTGAGGTCCCGTTTGAGAGGATCGCCATGGATTTGGTAGGGCCTATAATCAAGTCCGCTAGGGGGCACCAGTACATATTAGTTATAATGGACTATGCCACCCGTTATCCAGAAGCGATCCCTCTCCGAAATACCTCGGCCAAAACCATAGCCAAAGAGCTATCTCTTGTGTTTAGCCGGGTGGGTATTTGTAAAGAACTGCTTACGGACCAAGGTACACCCTTTATGTCCCGGGTTATGAAGGAGCTGTGTAAATTGTTCAAAGTGACGCAATTACGTACATCTGTGTATCACCCCCAAACCGATGGGCTGGTTGAAAGATTCAACAAAACCCTAAAACAAATGTTGAAGAAAGTGGTGGATAGAGATGGAAAGGATTGGGACTGTCTACTTCCTTATCTGATGTTTGCTATTAGGGAGGTGCCCCAATCCTCTACGGGATTCTCCCCCTTTGAGTTACTGTATGGGAGACACCCAAGAGGGCTGTTGGATATTGCCAAGGAAACTTGGGAAAGTGAGAGTTCTCCCCACAGGAGTGTGATTGAGCATGTCGCCCTGATGCAAGACCGAATTGCACAGGTAATGCCCATCGTGAAGGAACATTTGGCCCAAGCGCAGTTAGCACAGCAGAGAGTGTACAACCGTGGAGCCAAGACCCGTACCTTTTCCCCGGGGGATAGGATACTGGTACTTGTCCCTACGGTTGAAAGTAAATTCCTTGCCAAATGGCAAGGCCCCTATGAGATAATGGAAAAAGTGAGCGAAGTGAATTACAAGGTCAGACAACCAGGAAGGCGAAAGCCCGAACAGATCTATCACGTTAATCTGTTGAAAGCCTGGAGGGATAGAGAGTCCCTAGTCGCAGACACTTGGTCACCAGCTCAAACTGGTTGCGTGATTCCTGAGGTTGGAATAGCAGCCACCTTGTCACAACCCCAACAACAGGAGGTTAAGGAGTTTGTGCTTCGCAACAAGGAGGTATTCTCTGAGCTGCCGGGACAAACATCTGGGGTAGAGCATGACATCATTACCCCGCCCGGTGAAAGGGTGAAGTTAAAACCCTATCGGATCCCAGAGGCCCGACGGGAGGCAATACGGGAGGAAGTACAGAAAATGCTGAACTTAGGGGTGATAGAGGAGTCCCAAAGTGATTGGTCTAGTCCCATTGTGTTGGTGCCTAAACCGGATGGGAGCTGGCGATTTTGTAACGATTTTCGTCAGTTGAACAAAGTTACAAAATTTGACACCTACCCCATGCCACGTATAGATGAGTTGATCGACCGGCTGGGAACAGCCCGATACATGACGACTCTTGACCTCACAAAAGGGTATTGGCAAATCCCCCTGGCCAAGTCGGCCAAAGAGAAAACCGCATTTGTAACCCCAGACGGGGCGTTCCAATATAAAAGAATGCCGTTCGGGTTACAGAATGCGCCGGCCACATTCCAGCGGAAAATGGACCAGATGCTGAGGCCCCATCGGAAGTATGCTGCGGCTTACCTGGATGACGTAATTGTCCATAGCACAGATTGGGCCTCACATCTGCCAAAAGTGCAAGCAGTCCTGGACTCTGTTCGGGAAGCGGGGTTTACGGCTAACCCCAAGAAGTGTACCATTGGGCAGGAGGAGGCCAAATATCTTGGGTACACCATTGGGAGGGGAGTAATAAAACCCCAACTCAACAAAGTCGAGGCCATCCAGAGTTGGCCACGTCCCAACAGCAAGAAGCAGGTACGAGCCTTTCTGGGAATCGCTGGGTATTATAGTTCACAGCAGGGCCCATTCCTACCCCCACCAAGAGTAACTGTGAGGGCTTACAGTGTTGTGGCAACACCACCACCACCACCAAAGGCCCAATTTTTCTGCCCCTGTTCAACAGGGGCATGTAATTACAATTCTTGATCTAATATTTCACACAGCTGGGCCCATTACTGCACCCACCAAGAGTAACTGTGAGGACTTAGTGTTGTGGCACCAGCACCACCACCACTACCAAAAGCCCAATTTTTCCTATCACTGTTCAACAATGGCATGTAATTACAATTCTTGATAATAGTTCACGGCAGGGCGTCCAGCGCCCACCAAGAGTAACTGTGAGGGCTTACAGTGTTGTGGCAACACCAAGACCTAAGGGCCAAATTTCTGCAGAGTATATACGGCAGGCCCCTACTTTCAAACATCCAACTTACAAACGACTCCTACTTGCAAACGGAAGGAGACAACAGGAAGTGATAGGAAATCTACCCCTAGGAAGGGAAATTCTCTCCTGTAAGAGTTAATATGGGAAAAAGGTGTCTCCTCTCCACTGATGCTTTATCACCAATCCTTGTTTCAATAAAACCCCCAAATTTTCAAAAAACTTTTGTCATTGGGACGGAAAGTGAGGTGAAATGTTATGAACAGGTGCACAGACAGCAAAACAAATGTTACAGGGGTGATAACCCTTCCCTAATCCCTATGTTTTCCAAAAAGCTTAAAAATAGATTTTTCGGCTGGAGCTACTCTTAAAAAATGTACCTGTTCCAAATTACAAACAGATTCTACTTAAGAACAAACCTATAGTCCCTGTCTTGTTTGCACTGCCTGTATACTGCTGTTCAGAGTATAGGGCCTTTTTTTAATTTGGGTGCGGGGTTCCCCTTAATATCCATACAAGACCCAAAGGGGCTGGTAGTGGGCTTTGGGGGGGGGGGTACCCATGCCATTTTTCTCAATGATTTTTATACATATTGCCAGGACCACACATTACATCAAAGCCGCAAGCAGTTTTAAATGACTTTTTTTCCTTTAGAAATGTCATTTTGTGCAGGGACAGTTCTAAACACGGGAAACGCGTGCCACTTCACAGGCATACTTTAGACACCCCCCCCAGGTATGATATTTAAAGGAATATTTAACTTTTTTTTTTCACTTTATGCATCATTAAAATCACTGCTCCCGAAAAAACTTCCGTTTTTAAAACTTCTTTTTGCATTGATACATGTCCCCTGGGGCAGGACCCGGGTCCCCAAACCCTTTTTAGGACAATAACTTGCATATTAGCCGTTATAATTAGCACTTTTGATTTCGAACATTCGCGTCCATTGTATTTAATAGGGTTCTAAAGTTTGCACGAACTTTCGGTCCGTTCGCCGGTTCTGGTGCGAACCGAACCGGGGGGGTGTTCGGCTCATCCCTAGTTAAATTCAAGAATGAGTTACACTCTCTGATAGAGGGAGGAAAAAGTGAAGGTATTCTGAATGTTAAGGAAGCATCTTACTTGGATCCTTTCTATTGTCGCACACCAATTATTATTTTTTTCCTAAGCTCCATTAAGACTCAGAACGACCACCGGGTCGTCCAATTGTCAATGGTATTGATTCTGTGACCTCACGGTTAGGTCAATATCTTTTTTTCTTGCAGCCTTTGGTTTGTAAGATGGAAGCTTATCTCTGTGACACTAAACAAATTATTCAGATTCTAGACACGCTTCCTTGCACACATAATTCCATTTTGATCACTGCAGATGTCGGATCCCTTTATACCATTATTGACCATGATGCAGCCATAGCTTCTTTCCTATGGGCTTTGGCAGAGACTGACCTCACTAGTAAACATGTTCAATTTTTATTGGACAGTTTGAGGTTTTGTCTTTTAAAGAATTATTTTTGGTTCAATAGGGATTATTATCTGCAGTGGTGCGGAGTGGCAATGGGCGCTCGTTTTGCTCCCAGTGTGGCCAACCTTTTCATGGCCCACGGGGAGGAAGATGTGGTTTTTCGCAATCGCCCACCACAGTTACGCTGCTATAAAAGATATATTGATGATCTGGTTATGGTTTAAGAGGGTGACATGCCAAGTCTCCAGCTTTTTATGGATAAGCTTAATGATAACGATAAAAATATCACGCTTACTTGGACCATTGATTACAATCAAATAACCTTTTTAGATCTTGAAATTCTTAAACAAGATGGTAGTTTCCACACGAGGAATCATTTCAAGACCACCGACCGTAACGGGTATATACCCTTGACCGGTTGTCATCATAAACTTTGGCTATGTAATATTCCCAGAGGGCAGTTTGTAAGGCTTCGGCGTAACTGTACGTCAGAAGCTGATTTTCTCTTACAATCACAAGTCCTTGCCACTAGATTCAGGCGGAAGGGTTATACCCTAGAAATTATTAATAAGGAGATAGAAAGGGTAAGGGTTATGGATAGGAGTGTTATCGTTGCAGACAAACCTGCCAGCTCTACCACTAATGAGGCTGTTAGTGGTTTTAAGATTGTTATGGATTTTAGTATCCAACATAAGAAATTTGAGAAAATCGTTGCTAAGCACTGGCCTATCCTGAAGTACGACCGTATTTTAGGCCCTGCCCTTCTTGATCGTCCGCAATTCATCTACCGTAAGGCACCCTTACTTTGCGATAGTCTAGCTCCTGGTGTTATAGATCCACCTACTATTGCTGAACCTAGGCTTTTCAGTTTCCTGTCCAGTTTTTATGTGCGATTTGAAAAAAATAACATCAAAAAACGGAAGACCTTTAGCTCCTCAGTAACACACATTCAATATCAGATTGAACAACTTATTACATGTGCAAAAGTTGGGGTTGTGTACATGTTGGAATGTGATTGTGGCCTTCAGTATGTGGGGCGCACTTCTAGAGCACTCCACGTGCAAGTTGGGGAACACATTAGCAATATAAAAAGAGGAGTGAAAACGCATAGTGTTTCCCGACATTTTAGAAAATGTCACCAGCGTGACCCTAAAGGTTTAAAGTTTTGGGGGATTGAAAAAGTACCCAAACACTGGAGGGGTGGATATTATATCCGCCAACTCAGTCGTAGGGAATCATTTTGGATTTTTGAAACCAAGGTTTTGTCGCCCGCTGGCTTAAATGTGGATTTTGATTTAAATTGCTTTATTTCTAATAGATAATGTTATCAATTAATTTTTATTTTTATTTTTATTTTTTACTTGGGTTCTTTTTATATGTTTTTTTCTTTGTATGTGTAGGTCATGGTTCTTAATTGATATCTTAATTGATATTTTATAATTGATATTTTTTATTTCAAAGATGATCGCGGTTGGCGTCTGTAAACATATATATATATTTTATATATTTTTGTATTAGTGGTATTCTACTAATGTAGCGACACGGCCCCCTCTTTCTCCTCTTCTATCTTTGGCTCGCTCACAGGAGAAAAAGGCGCACCATGGCCACCATGCCGGTACCCTCTGGTTTGCAGAGGTTAAGCACACTTGTTTTAACTTACGGGTCTTGCAGCAAGGTTCTCCCCAAAGTTGGTTTCTGTCCCTAGAATGTAAGGACAAAGTCTCTATACCCCAAGTAACTCCAAGGTCCACACCAGTGTCAACGCCAACGTAGAGTTTATTTTTTTTCTCTTATGCATGAACATCCACAAAATTAAGAAGAGAGAAAGGTGTTAGGAAGACAGATCAATTCAGGCACTCCTGGCTTCTTCGCCACTCGATCCTGAGTGGGTATAGCTCACCCGGATAGTCACCCAAAGGCACTAGCAGCCGGCGTGTAGCTTGAACCATCTATTAGATTCCCTAATGGATGCGTTCAGGAGATCCTCTGCCACAGAATCTATAGTGTCCCGAACCTCCTAATGGTCCTGTTGTTTCGATCCCTTTTTTCGGATGGATGACATCCCTCCGAAGAGTTACTGGGCCCCTCACTTCACTGTGATCTCTCACCAGTCCTTTGGAACGGTCCTCCCCCAGCCTCCTCTTCTAGAAACGGGTCCCCCCGCAAGGTGGCACCCTGGGATTCCTCCTCCAGAAGTGGGCTCCAGCTAAAGGTGCTGGGCCCAGGGCTGAAGTTGTAGTCCCAGGACTAAAGGTGCCTGGGACTGAAGCACACGTGGCCCCATGGCCTGGAGGGCCATGCGCCACGCACCAGGACTCCGACTCTGGAACCAAGAAGAACGAACCCCTCCCAGGCAGCGTCTGCCCCATATGTATCCTCTCCCAGCATGCACAGCAGGTAGACACAACCACTGCACGGCTGCCGAGAGAGGACACTCAATCGCCACTCCATCACCTGTGGTTTAACCCCGAGCACAAATGACAGCGCCACCCATACTTCTAAGGGGAACTGCATGCCAGGTGAAACAGCAGCAAGGCAGAGTCCAGCAAATTGAAAGATTCGAGCCAAACCACCACTCGAATCACCCCCAAATTTAGTATAGCAATCCCTAAATTTAGGACCCCCGCTACACTAATATAGAATTACTTTTACTAATAGGGCTCATGTCCTATATTTAATTATTTTTAAATATTAAACAATTGGGACATTGCATGTAGGATAGCATGTTTTCCTTTTAGCTTGTGTATCTAATTGCAGACACTGACCAGTCTGTATGGGTTTGACATCCTATGCACTCGTTTTTTTTACCTATTGGCTTTCCTATAGCAACTGTTTCCCAATAGAATAAAGAGATGTGTGTCTCTTTTGTTAAATGAGTCCTGATAGGCCGTTTCTATTGGGGAGTGCTATTTGCTGATGGTTGCCATGCCACTATAAATAAAGTCACCAGCGGTACGTCTGCGTGTATTCCTGCCCCACACTGATGAAGTCACGCCCATTGACGTAATGCGTACGGGGGAAGGAGCCACGTCAGACGTCACCCGCGATCACCGCTGTTTACCATTACATGCTGTACTTGTCGGCACTTGCATGAGAATGCTATTACATGTGAGTAGCCATCTATGCTTTTTATCAATAAACCATTAGATTCAGAGAGCACTAGATCGTCTCTATTTTTATCCATTTATGTACGGTGGAGTATGGTGGAGTGAGCTCAGGATCCCGGTTCATGTTTCCTATACCGATTCCTGTGCTGTTATGTGCCGATTGGATGCTCAATAGCAGGATGTTATCTGTAAGATTCTATGCCTAATGACCTCTTGCAGGTCGAATTATTAAGGTGAGAGGCCAATCTGTGTGCGGTGGAGGGATTCTATTTGGTCACTAGGGATGGGCCCGGTGCTCGATTCGAACCCATGTTCGAATCGAGCATCGGGCGTTCGCTCGCTCGTCGAGCCCAGAACTATTTGGGCCGTTCGCATCACATTCGTGTGATGCGAGCGGCCCCGCAATGCATTGCGGCCGGCGCGGCCGGCGCAGTGCATTGCTGGCTGATGATTGGCCAAGCATGCACTGTGACCCCGCATGCTTGGCCAATCACAGCGCCCGAAACTCGGAGAGCAATAATTGGCTACAGGCAGGACGGCTGTAGCCAATTACAGCTCAGGGGCTTTAGTACACGCCCCACCATTTAAAAGGCCGCCACGCCATCGGCCCCGGTCACATGAGTTCCGGCTTTAGGAGAGATTAGTCTGCTGATTCTGTCTTTGCTTGATACTGAAAGATTTGCTCTTCTTTGCTAAACCATTGGCTATTTCTTTGCTAAACCATTGCTACCTAAGTCATTGATCGTTCATTGCTGCTGATTGCACAGTTAGTGTGTTATTAGCTGCTGCTGGGGATTAGTCTGGTGCGTGCTTACTGTTAGTACAGTATTGCAGTAGTACCAACCGCAGTGCTGTTAGCACAGCATTGCACCCCAACAGCACCCATAGGACTTCTAGTGTGTTAGTGGCAGCAAACAGAGCTCCTATATTTTCTTCTCAGCAGCACCCATAGGACTTCTAGTGTGTTAGTGGCATCACACAGAGCTCCTATATTTTCTTCTCAGCAGCACCCATAGGACTTCTAGTGTGTTAGTGGCAGCAAACAGAGCTCCTATATTTTCTTCTCAGCAGCACCCATAGGACTTCTAGTGTGTTAGTGGCATCACACAGAGCTCCTATATTTTCTTCTCAGCAGCACCCATAGGACTTCTAGTGTGTTAGTGGCAGCAAACAGAGCTCCTATATTTTCTTCTCAGCAGCACCCATAGGACTTCTAGTGTGTTAGTGGCAGCAAACAGAGCTCCTATATTTTCTTCTCAGCAGCACCCATAGGACTTCTAGTGTGTTAGTGGCAGCAAACAGAGCTCCTATATTTTCTTCTCAGCAGCACCCATAGGACTTCTAGTGTGTTAGTGGCATCACACAGAGCTCCTATATTTTCTTCTCAGCAGCACCCATAGGACTTCTAGTGTGTTAGTGGCAGCAAACAGAGCTCCTATATTTTCTTCTCAGCAGCACCCATAGGACTTCTAGTGTGTTAGTGGCAGCAAACAGAGCTCCTATATTTTCTTCTCAGCAGCACCCATAGGACTTCTAGTGTGTTAGTGGCAGCAAACAGATCTCCTATATTTTCTTCTCAGCAGCACCCATAGGACTTCTAGTGTGTTAGTGGCATCACACAGAGCTCCTATATTTTCTTCTCAGCAGCACCCATAGGACTTCTAGTGTGTTAGTGGCAGCAAACAGAGCTCCTATATTTTCTTCTCAGCAGCACCCATAGGACTTCTAGTGTGTTAGTGGCAGCAAACAGAGCTCCTATATTTTCTTCTCAGCAGCACCCATAGGACTTCTAGTGTGTTAGTGGCAGCAAACAGAGCTCCTATATTTTCTTCTCAGCAGCACCCATAGGACTTCTAGTGTGTTAGTGGCAGCAAACAGAGCTCCTATATTTTCTTCTCAGCAGCACCCATAGGACTTCTAGTGTGTTAGTGGCAGCAAACAGAGCTCCTATATTTTCTTCTCAGCAGCACCCATAGGACTTCTAGTGTGTTAGTGGCATCACACAGAGCTCCTATATTTTCTTCTCAGCAGCACCCATAGGACTTCTAGTGTGTTAGTGGCAGCAAACAGAGCTCCTATATTTTCTTCTCAGCAGCACCCATAGGACATCTAGTGTGTTAGTGGCAGCAAACAGAGCTCCTATATTTTCTTCTCAGCAGCACCCATAGGACTTCTAGTGTGTTAGTGGCAGCAAACAGAGCTCCTATATTTTCTTCTCAGCAGCACCCATAGGACTTCTAGTGTGTTAGTGGCATCACACAGAGCTCCTATATTTTCTTCTCAGCAGCACCCATAGGACTTCTAGTGTGTTAGTGGCAGCAAACAGAGCTCCTATATTTTCTTCTCAGCAGCACCCATAGGACTTCTAGTGTGTTAGTGGCAGCAAACAGAGCTCCTATATTTTCTTCTCAGCAGCACCCATAGGACTTCTAGTGTGTTAGTGGCAGCAAACAGAGCTCCTATATTTTCTTCTCAGCAGCACCCATAGGACTTCTAGTGTGTTAGTGGCAGCAAACAGAGCTCCTATATTTTCTTGTCAGCAGCACACATAGTACCTATAGTGTGTTAGTGTCAGCACCCATAGGACCTACAGTGTGTTGTGAGCACACATAGGAGTTCTATTTTTTATACTATATACACTACCGACTACAATGGCTGGAAGACCGCCAAGGAGAGGCAGAGCGTGCCGAGGCAAGAACACAGGGCAGGCAGGCTCTGTTTCTAGAGACAACAGTGCTGGCCGTGGACGTGGTCGTGCATCGTCATCAGCACGTGGCCATGGGACACGCTTGTCTTTGTTTTCGGCAGCTGGACATGTGGAGCCGCATCATGCCGAAGGCTTGGTAGAATGGATGACCAAGCCCTCCTCATCCTCCTCATCCTCTCTCACCCAGGCTCAGGGTACTGGCAGAGCAGCTGCCAACGCGTACTCAATGGCATCATCAGCCACCCCTTCCCTAGACCCACCATGTCCTCCTGAGGAGTCCCCCGAACTGTTTGAGCACAGTGTTGGGTACATGCTCCAGGAGGATGCCCAACGATTCGAAGGCTCGGATGATGATACCCAGCTTGAGGAAGTCAGTAGTGTGCGCGCAGAGAGAGGGGATGCTGAAGGACAGCAATCTGGCAGTAGTGTTCCACCAGCTGCAGCTTACTGCCAGGTTTGCTCTAGTGGTGAAGAGGGAGGGGATGATGAGGTCACTGACTCCACGTGGGTGCCTGAAGGGAGAGAGGAGGAGGAGGAGGAGGATGCAGCGTCACATGTCCAACGAGGCAGGATGCCCCCTGGAGGCCAGCTAGAGGCCAGCACAGCAACTGTACCACACCGCAGAGCTCCGCCTGTGCAGGGCGCTGCCTCTGCACGTTATCACAAAAGTTCTTTGGTGTGGGCCTTTTTTGAGACGAGTGCATCAGATCGCACCACTGCTATTTGCAATATTTGTCTCAAGCGTATCTCGCGTGGCCAAAACATCAGCCGCTTGGGCACCACAAGCATGAGCAGACATATGTCGACCTGCCATGCAGCTCGTTGGCAAGCACACATAAAAGACCCACACCAAAGAACAAAGCGGACCTCTCCTTGCTCCTCATCAGCTGGGATCTCCATCCCCACTATATCTTCAGTCCTCTCTGAAAGCTGCTCTGAGAGGACTGAAGGTGTAGAATTAGGTGTGTCACAACCAAGTACTTGCAGTACACCGACGTCCGATTGTAGCAGGCAAATTTCCCTGCCCCAGCTGCTGGACCGTCGAAAGAAGTATACTCCCAGCCATCCACATGCCCAGCGGTTGAATGCTAGCTTGGCTAAATTGCTAGCACTTCAACTGCTGCCTTTTCAGTTGATAGACTCGGCCCCCTTCCGTGAGTTTGTTCAATGTGCGGTTCCTCAGTGGCAGGTTCCCAAACGCCACTTTTTCTCACGGAAGGCGATTCCGTCTCTCTACTGGCATGTGGAAGGCAATGTCCATGCCTCGCTGGACAGGGCGGTCAGCGGTAAGGTGCATATTACCGCTGACTCATGGTCCAGCAGGCATGGACAGGGACGTTATCTTTCTTTCACGGCCCATTGGGTCACTCTATTGGTAGCTGGGAGGGATGCAGGACAAGGTGCAGTAGTGTTGGAGGTTGTTCCGCCACCACGCCTCCAAAATGCTACTACTGGTTGTGACACACCTCTCTCCTCCACCCCCTCCTCTTCTTCTTCCTCCATGTCCTCTTCGAGTGCTCTGTCCTCGGAACCAGCGGTGCTCCGTAGGCGTACAAGGGGCTACGCGAGTACGCAGGCAAAAAGATGCCATGCCGTGCTTGCGCTGGTGTGTTTGGGGGACAGGAGCCACACTGGGCCAGAGGTTCTGGCAGCTCTGCAGGGGCAGGCCGAGAGGTGGTTGACGCCACGCCAGCTTAAGCCAGGAATGGTCGTTTCTGATAATGGCACCAACCTCCTCTCCGCCCTGCGACAGGGGCAGCTCACCCATGTGCCCTGTATGGCTCACGTCCTCAACCTGGTGGTGCAGCGGTTCTTGGGCAGGTTCCCAGGCTTACAGGATGTCCTGAGGCAGGCCAGGAAAGTCTGTGTGCATTTCCGCCGATCTTATAATGCCAGTGCTCGGCTGACTGAGCTGCAAAAGGAGCTGAACCTGCCCAAGAACCGCCTAATATGTGACATGCCCACCAGGTGGAACTCAACGTTGGCCATGCTGCAGCGACTGCACACGCAGCAGAGGGCCATCAATGAGTACCTTTGCGACTACGGCACCAGGACAGGGTCAGGGGAGCTTGGCTTTTTTTCCCCACGCCAGTGGAGCATGATCAGGGATGCATGCACTGTCCTCTCACCATTTGAGGAGGCCACGAGGATGGTGAGCAGTGACAGTGCATGCATCAGTGACACTGTACCTCTTGTCCACCTGTTGGAGCATACGCTGCGTGGGATAATGGACAGGGCACTTGAGGCAGAACAGAGGCAGGAAGAGGAGGACTTCCTTGTCTCTCAAGGCCCCCTTTATCCAGACAATGTTCCTTCTGTCCCACCCATCACACAGGAAGAGGAGGAGGAGGAGGAGGAGGATTGTGTGAGCATGGAGGTGGAGCCTGGCACTCAGCATCAGCAGCAGCAGTCTTTTAGGGATGATGTACAGTCCCAACAAACCAGTGGACTTGTACGTGGCTGGGAGGAGGTGGCTGGCGATCATGTCATCCTCAGTGACCCAGAAGACTCCGGACCGAATGCCTCAGCTAACCTACGCTGCATGGCCTCCCTGATCCTGCAAAGCCTGCGGAAGGATCCTCGTGTTCTTCGGATCAAGGAGAGTGACCATTACTGGCTGGCCACTCTCCTTGATCCACGGTACAAGGGTAAGGTTGCGGACCTTATCTTGCCGTCGCAGAGGGAGCAGAGGATGAGACATCTCAGGGAGGCCTTGCAGAAAGGTCTGTGCAACGCGTTCCCAGAAACTGGGAGGTTACAAACTCCTGGTCCTGGACGACAAGTTGCTGAGGCTTCGGTCAGTAGCAGAAGGAGCGGTGGGGAAGGTGGACGTCTGACCGATGCGTTCAGACAATTTTTTAGTCCGCAGCCCCAAGGTATGATCGGTTCCAGCAACCATCGCCAGCGTCTGATATACATGGTGCAGGAATACCTAGGGGCAAGGTCAGACTTGGACACCTTTCCCACCGAAAATCCTCTGGCTTACTGGGTCCTGAGGATGGATCACTGGCCAGAGCTTGCACAGTATGCAATTGAGCTACTGGCCTGTCCTGCATCCAGCGTTCTTTCCGAACGCACATTCAGTGCTGCTGGAGGATTTGTCACCGATCATAGGGTGCGCCTGTCCACCGACTCGGTTGATCGACTGACCTTCATAAAAATGAATCAGTCTTGGATCACCACCAGCTACCAGACACCTGAAGCGGATATAACGGAATAATTTATAATGTCACATCCCTTCAAGACTGCCTATGCTGATGCTGAGTGACTGTCCTGTTATGTTCACTGACTATCCTCTTCCTCCTCCTCAATGATCCATGCCACCACACCAGTGCCTAAGGCACAATTTTTCAGCCCCTGTATAACAGGGGCGTGTAATTACAATTTTTTAAAAAGATGCTTCGCAACAGGTGTGACTGCTGTGCTCAGAGTACAGTATCTGTGAGGGGTTGCAGTGTTGTGGCACCAGCACCAGTGCCTAAGGCACAATTTTTCAGCCCCTGTTGGGGCGTGTAATTACAATTTTTAGGCAATGCTTTGCAACAGGTCTCATTGCTGTGCTCAGAGTACAGTATCTGTGAGGGGTTGCAGTGTTGTGGCACCAGCACCAGTGCCTAAGGCACAATTTTTCAGCCCCTGTATAACAGGGGCGTGTAATTAAATTTTTTTAAAAAGATGCTTCGCAACAGGTGTGACTGCTGTGCTCAGAGTACAGTATCTGTGAGGGGTTGCAGTGTTGTGGCACCAGCACCAGTGCCTAAGGCACAATTTTTCAGCCCCTGTTGGGGCGTGTAATTACAATTTTTAGGCAATGCTTTGCAACAGGTCTCATTGCTGTGCTCAGAGTACAGTATCTGTGAGGGGTTGCAGTGTTGTGGCACCAGCACCAGTGCCTAAGGCACAATTTTTCAGCCCCTGTATAACAGGGGCGTGTAATTACAATTTTTTAAAAAGATGCTTCGCAACAGGTGTGACTGCTGTGCTCCAAGTACAGTATCTGTGAGGGGTTGCAGTGTTGTGGCACCAGCACCAATGCCTAAGGCACAATTTTTCAGCCCCTGTTTAACAGGGGCGTGTAATTACAAATCTTGATCTAATAGTTCACAGCAGGGCCCATTCCTGCGCCCACCAAGAGTAACTATGAGGGCCTACAGTCTTGTGGCAACACCGTCCACCACCACCACCACCACCAAAGGCCCAATTTTTCTGCCCTGTTCAACAGGTGCATGCAATTACAAATCTTGATCTAATAACTCACAGCAGGGCCCATTCCTGCACCCACCAAGAGTAACTGTGAGGGCTTACAGTCTTGTGGCAACACCGTCCACCACCACCACCACCAAAGGCCCAATTTTTCTGCCCGGTTCAACAGGTGCATGCAAGTACAAATCTTGATCTATTAACTCACAGCAGGGCCCATTCCTGTGCCCACCAGTCTTGTGGCTACACCAACATCTAATAGGGCAAATTTCTGCAGAGTATATACGGCAGGCCCCTACTTTCAAACATCCAACTTACAAACGACTCCTACTTGCAAACGGCAAGAGAAAACAGGAAGTGAGAGGAAATCTACCCCTAGGAAGGAAAATTCTATCCTGTTAGATTTAATTTGGGAAAAAGGTATCTCCTCTCTACTGATGCTTTATCACCAATCCTTGTTTCAATTAAAACCCCACTTTTCCAAAAACATTTGTCATTGGGACGGAAAGTGAGGTGACATGTTCTGAACAGATGTGCAAAGACAGCAAATGTTACAGGGGTGATAACCCCTCCCTATGTTCTCCAAAAAGCTTAAAAATTGATTTTTTTGGGATGTAGCTACACTTCATAATGTACCTGTTCAGATTCTACTTAAGAACAAACCTACAGTCCATGTCTTGTTTGCACCACCTATATACTGCTGTTCAGAGTATATAGGGTTGTAGGTATAGGGTTTTATTTTGGGTGCGGGGTCCCCCTTAGTATCCATACAAGACCCAAAGGGGCTGGGGTGGGGGGGGGGGTGATGGGGTAGCCATGCCATTTTTCTCAAGGATTTTCAGCCATATGGCGGCCAGGACAAGACATGACATTAAAGCCGCAAGTGGTTTTAAATGGCTTCTTTTTTTCCTTTACAAATGTCATTTTGTGCAAGGACAGTTCTAAACACGGGAAACACATGCCACTTCACAGGCATACTTTAGACACCCCCCAGGTACCATATTTAAAGGAAAATTTCACTTTTTTTTTTCACTTTATGCATCATTAAAATGACTGCTCCCGAAAAAACTTTAGTTTTTAAAATTTCTTTTTGCATTGATATATGTCCCCTGGGGCAGGACCCGGGTCCCCAAACCTGTTTTATAACATTAACATGCATATTGGCCGTTGTAATTAGCAATTTTGATTTCGAACGTTCGCGTCCATTATAACGAATAGGGTTCGAAAATTCGCGCGAACTTTCGGTCCGTTCGAAGGTTCTGGTGCGAACCGAACCCGGGGGTGTTCGGCTCATCCCTATTGGTCACCTGTTGTCATCCACATTGCATGCTGTGAATTCCTGCTGTGTCTCGTCGAGAAAACTGCCGGAAATCTCAACGAGAAAAATAGAGAACCTGCTCTTTATTTTCTCGTCGGGATACTCGCCAGCCTGTTTCCCGAAGAGAAAACTGTGTGTGTGTGTGTATGTGGCTACAAGCTTACCTGTCCTCCGACGCATGCGCGGTAGCTTACAAGGGTAGTGTAGGGTGAAGCAAGATGGCGGCGACGGCATCGAATTTGACGAGCGCATGCTTGTCATAGTCAATGACGTCACCGCGTTCTTGCCATTCAAAAGAACGGCGGTTCTTTTGAATGGCCATCTGTATGCACGGCTTGGCAAGAAAAGCTTGCCAGGAATCTCGTTCGGAAAAACAACTTTTTTTTCCTGACGGGATTCTCAGCCGTTTGTACTAGGCTTAAGTGTTATGGGTAATTTTTAGTCAGATCGGTTTAAATGGGCTGTTTAATTTTTTAAGAGTTCGAGCCAAAAGAGTGCCAGGCTTATTAGCTTTCATATAGAATTTATGTTTTGAGTTACGTAAAGGTTTGTCTGCTGAGTCAGATAGAAAGAGGTCAAGATTTAGTCTAGCTTTGTCTAGATGAGATTTAGTTGCAGGGGTTGGATTAGTTTGAAAGTTTGCGTGACATGTATTAAAGTTTGTTTCTAATGGGCCCTTACATTTTTAAATTAACCGCTTGCCAACCAGCCGCTGTCATTATACTGCGGCATGTCGGCCCATTCCCACAAATCGCCATAGCTGTACGGCGGGGGAGCTGATGCGCGTGGCCGGTGGCCGCGAGGTCCGCTGGCCATCTGAGATCGTTTCACAGAGAGCCAGAACGGGGATCTTTCAATGTAAACAAATACTGTAGATCCCCATTCTGACAGGGAGGTACAGAGTGATCTTCTGTTCCTAGTGATTAGGAACAGCAATCTCTCTGTACCTCCCAGTCAGTCCCCTGCCTCCACAGTTAGAAACACCTCCCAGGGAACACATTTAACCCCTTGATCGCCCCTAGTGTTAACCCCTTCCCTGCCAGTGTCATTTATACAGTAGAATATGAAAAGAAACTGCGCTAAACTTGCTGAAATAAAACAACCGGGTATCTCACCGATATCTCAGTTTGTGGTTGGGAGCTGCGATTATAATGTAAACAACAATACACGATAAGAAAATGGAAAAAATAAAAAATTGCGCTGACCCATAACCATACACTATCGAGTGATGGTGTGAATTAATTAAATACAATTATATGTTAACGGTGTGACACAGTTAATCAATAAAATTAATAAAGTGTTGTAAAATTAAAAGCCAAAAGATTAACATAAGACACATCAATCATAAAGTGTATAAGGTGGTGTGAAAAAAAAATCATATAGTCCATGTGTGAGTTTCCTAAATAATGTCCATTAGATGACACCAGTGCTCTGTGTAAATCAAAAAAATCCATAAAGTGAATGTTGCATCCAAACAAATTGTGAAGTTCCACCACCAATCAGCAGGAATTCCTCCTTACCAGCTAGTCATGATCCCCCATGACAGAGGATCAATGAATGCATAAATCAGGCAACTCTCCCCACAGATCAGCACAAATACATTGGTTTCTTGAGACACCAGCTTCCAACAGTCATCAATGAGTGCATGCAATATGGAAGAGATAACACACACTCCACATTAAACGTGCATTAAACGTTTAAAATGTTTATTATAGTTAAAGTGGTTGTAAACCCACTTTTTAAACAAAGCCCTACAGGTAAGCCTAGATTAAGGCTTACCTGTAGGTGCAAGAAATATCTCCTTAACCTACACGGTTAAGGAGATATTTGTATGTAAATGCGGCGACGCTGACGTCACCCCATTCACAAATTCGGCTAGGTCGCAACATTCGACGATGTAGCCGAATTCGACAGCTCACGCGCGCATGCGCGGAGTCACGTCTTCTCCGCTCCGGCCAATCACAGCGCCGGAGCGGCGCTGTGATTGGCTGCAGCGGCGATACCCGGAAGTAACATTCCGGCTATCGCCGCAGCGATGGATGCGGCTAGAGGAGGGACACGGACGACTTTGGGGGCCCCGATCGAAGGTAAGTGGTACATAATGAGCTAGTATGCTAGTCATACTAGCTCATTATAGCTTTGTCTTGCAGGTTAGTCAAAAAAAAAAAAGGGTTTACAACCACTTTAAAAAGTATTGCACTTACAATTATGCAGTTTTGTAAAGCCTTTTTAAGTCTGGTGTGCCGGCCGCTGCACATACATCAGACACCCGTCCTTCTGTGAAGCGTTCGAGGTGACGTCAGCGTGTCGCTCCGCCCTACGTCCGTTTCGAAAAAAACGTACTTCTTCCAGGGGCACAAATTTATGCATTCATTGATCCTCTGTCATGGGGGATCATGACTAGCTGGTAAGGAGGAATTCCTGCTGATTGGTGGTGGAACTTCACAATTTGTTTGGATGCAATGTTCACTTTATGGAATTTTTGGATTTACACAGAGCACTGGTGTCATCTAATGGACATTATTTAGGAAACTCACACATGGACTATATGATTTTTTTTCACACCACCTTATACACTTGTTGTGTTTATGATTGATGTGTCTTATGTTAATCTTTTGGCTATTAATTTTATACGCTTTATTAATTTTATTGATTAACAGTGTCACACCGTTAAGATATAATTTTATTTAATTAATTCACATCATCACTCGATAGTGTATGGTTATGGGTCAGCGCGATTTTTTTTTTTTCATTTATACAGTAATCAGTGCATTTTTATTGAGAAAAGGGAGCAAAAAAGGAAGCCGGTGAGGCTGCAAAATTGCGCCAAGGGGGAAGGGTGGGACTTTAAATGAAGCCTATGGTAACAAAGAAGAACAATTGTAGTGGATATAAAATATTTATTGATACATTTCTACATGTTACAACAATACATGGGTTACATAAAACAATACATCAATTGCACAGTGGCAGATGCCAGTACCTGACACGGTAATGCCAGGTGGCAACATGTCTGTATATAATGTAAAGAATTGCATACTGGCGAATGCCAGCTCCTGACACGGTAATGCCAGGCAGCAATATGTCTGAAAACAATGTACACATAAAAGCTTTAAGGGGTCCACCTATGTTCATAAATTGGGTATAATTTTAGGAAACATACAATCTGCATGGTCTAATATTGACTAATCCCTGTGGATAGATTGGCACATAACTTGGTAAACAGGTAGCTCAACGCGTTTTGCGGCTTGAAACCGCTCTTCAGGAGCAGGTGTATGAAGTTTCTGCAATGAAAAATGCATTGCTGAGTAAACTAGCTTATGTTTGTATAAGGATGGATGGATGCAATCAAACAGCCATCCCAAGGTAGAAAAGTATCACTTAAATGTGTATGTGCAATAAATGGCACACCAGCAGGGACTGTGGACCACTCAAGGGGGGTCGATATCGGGAGCTGAGGGGGCGTGTTCAGCGGAGGCGCCACCACGAACAGCGCCACAGGCGGATCCGGGCACACCGAGCACTCCTGGGGGGGGGGGCATAAAGATGATGAATAATAAACAGTGAGTATGAGTGTAATGGAAACTAAGGTAACTGATTGGAGTGGATAAAAAATGAAAATTGAAATGTGAGTGTGCAGCAATGGTGAAAGTAATAGATGGGGGTGTAGGTGGAGGACCATGGAGAAAGTCGACCCCAACACACCGGATGCCTAAAAGGTGTGCATTTTTATAAAAATGTAGCCACGTTTTAACAGGAAGTCGGATCATGGCAGTCACAAAAAATTATTTTAATAGGTTGAGAGCAATAGAAAGCAGTTTTTGCATTAAGAATACATACTTGAATAGATTTTTTTTAAAAGCAGAGTTTTCACTTAAAAAATAAAAAGCTGTTTGATAGGGCTGCAACTAACGATTATTTTCATAATCTATTAGTTGGCCAATTATTGTTTTGACTAATCGGATAATAACCTTAAAAAACATGTGATGTATAATTTAGTTAATATGTAAATAAAAAAAATAAAAAAAGACAATTTATTCTTAAATATCTATATGCAGTGGTAAATATAAATAACCAACTATAGGGTTAGGGAGTAAAATCTCTAATCCACTCTTATGCCGCGTACACACAATCGTTTTTCACGTCGTTAAATTGGGCATCAAAAACGATCGTGTGTAGGCTCCAGAGCATTTTTAACGATGTGAAAAATGGCCTAAAAAAATTAGGACCTGCTCCATTTTTTCACGTCGTTTTTCACGTCGTTTTTTTTAAAGACGTAAAAAACGGTAGTGTGTATGCTTTTACGAGGGGAAAAAAAACGCGCATGCTCAGAATCAAGTATGAGACGGGAGCGCTCGTTCTGGTAAAACTAGCGTTCGTAATGGAGATAGCACATTCGTCACGCTGTAACGGACTGAAAAGCACGAGGCTGAAAAGCGTGAATCGTCGCTCATTAAACTTTACTAACATGAAGGGTGGCGCCATTCGAACGGAACTTCCCCTTTATAGTGCCGTTGTACGTGTTGTACGTCACTACGCTTTGCTCGAGCGTTTTTTTTTAATGAACGTGTGTATGCAAGACAGGCTTGAGAGGAAACAAGAAAAATCACGTTGAGAAAAACTTTGTTTTTGAAAATGACATTAAAACGATCGTGTGTACGCGGCATAAGACCCCTTTCACACTGGATGCATTTTTCAGGCACTTTAGTGCTAAAAATAGCGCCTGTAAAGTGCCTGAAAAAAGCCTCGGCTGCAATCCCAGTGTGAAAGCTTGAGTGCTTTCATACTGGGGCCCTACGCTGGTAGGGCATCTAAAAAGTCCTGCCAGAAGCTTCTTTGTGGCAGCGGCGCTTTGCGGGCGCTTTTAACCCTTTTTCGGCCGCTAGCGGGGGGTTAAAAGCTCCCCGCTAGCGGCCAAAAAGCACTGCAAAAACAACGGTAAAGCGCCGCTAAAAATAGCGGCGTTTTACAGGCGACGCCCGGGTGCTTTCAGTGTGAAAAAACTCTAAAGCCCCATACACACTATCAGTTTTCTTGCAGGTTTTTCTCTTCAGGTTTACCAAAACCATCTAATATGAGGTCAAACCTTAAGAGTTTCAATTCGTATGCAATCAGGCAGGCCCTTGCACTACATGGTTTTGGTAAACCTGAAGAGAAAAACCTGCAAGAAAACTGATAGTGTGTATGGGGCTTAAGAATAACAGACCGAAGAGATATCCTATATATTGTGAGGGAGTTAGCTCGGCAGCGGGTGTGTGTGACCCCCGAGATGGGCTCCCCACACAAAAACAGGCCCAGCAAACGGAGGTTGTGGTTTTCAAAATCAAAAAGGTGCGGTTTATTTTCTATTTACAGTGACAAAACACAGCAAAGAAAAAGAAACATAAACAAAATAAATCCTGGTCAACTTGACCTCTGACTAAACATACAGGTTTCCTAACTAACAACTGGGATCAGCCTAGTGCTGTCCTAGTCCCTAAGTCCCTGGTTTTAAATGTCCAAGCAAATAGCCACACAGGCTTTGTCTCACCGCACAGGGGTTCACTCTCCCTAGACAGTCCACACAGGTCTGGTTCCAGGCATGAGCTAACATCTAATGAAGCTGGGAGTTCTTATAGAGGCCTAAATGAGCTGACAAGCTTCAGCTGGTCTCATCAACTCCCTGTCTGCACGACGCCCCACACTCTCCCTAGACAGTATGAGTCATCCATGAGCCCACTAGCCTCAGCTGGGCTTATACAACTCTCCACCTAGTTGTATAAGTCGGCGTAAAGCCTGAATCTGGGCGAAATATATCTACCCCCCTGGATGCAACCAGGTGACTTTACCTTCCTGCTGTCACATACCCCCCCCTCTTGTTTTAACCTCGGGGTTGGAACACCAGCAATCAGGCATTCATGTACTCGAGACAAAGCATCCACATTCCCCATTTGAACGCCAGGGCGATGCTTTACTGTGAAGTTGAATTCCTGGAGGGCCAGGAACCACCTATTCACTCTTCTATTTGTTTCCTTGTTTTGAGCCATCCACTTTAACGGAGCGTGATCCGTAGCCAAGTCAAAGTGCCTACCTAGCAGGTAGTACCGAAGGGAATCTAGAGCCCACTTCACCGCTAAACACTCCTTTTCAACGGTGGCGTAATTTACCTCATGGGACGTCAACTTCCTGCTGAGGTAAATGACTGGGTGCTCTTCCCCGTTCCAGACCTGGGACAATACTGCTCCTAACCCCACATCTGACGCATCACTTTGTACGACAAAGTCTTTAGAGAAGTCGGGTGAGTACAACACTGGCTGGCTACATAAGGCTTGTTTCAAGAATTGGAATGCTGCCTCAGCCTCGGGGGTCCATTTAATCATGACCGACCCTTTCCCCTTCGTCAGGTTGGTTAGGGGCACAGCCTTAGAAGCAAAGTGGGGAATGAATCGCCGATAATACCCAGCGATTCCCAGAAAGGCTCGTACCTGCTTCTTGCTGTTGGGACGTGGCCAACTCTGGATGGCCTCGACTTTGTTGAGTTGGGGTTTTATTACTCCCCTCCCAATGGTGTACCCAAGATATTTGGCCTCCTCCTGCCCAATGGTACACTTCTTGGGGTTAGCCGTAAACCCCGCTTCCCGAACAGAGTCCAGGACTGCTTGCACTTTTGGCAGATGTGAGGCCCAATCTGTGCTATGGACAATTACGTCGTCCAGGTAAGCCGCAGCATACTTCCGATGGGCCCTCAGCATCTGGTCCATTTTCCGCTGGAATGTGGCCGGCGCATTCTGTAACCCGAACGGCATTCTTTTATATTGGAACGCCCCGTCTGGGGTTACAAATGCGGTTTTCTCTTTGGCCGACTTGGCCAGGGGGATTTGCCAATACCCTTTTGTGAGGTCAAGAGTCGTCATGTATCGGGCTGTTCCCAGCCGGTCGATCAACTCATCTATACGTGGCATGGGGTAGGTGTCAAATTTTGTAACTTTGTTCAACTGACGAAAATCGTTACAAAATCGCCAGCTCCCATCCGGTTTAGGCACCAACACAATGGGACTAGACCAATCACTTTGGGACTCCTCTATCACCCCTAAGTTCAGCATTTTCTGTACTTCCTCCCGTATTGCCTCCCGTCGGGCCTCTGGGATCCGATAGGGTTTTAACTTCACCCTTTCACCGGGCGGGGTAATGATGTCATGCTCTACCCCAGATGTTTGTCCCAGCAGCTCAGAGAATACCTCCTTGTTGCGAAGCACAAACTCCTTAACCTCCTGTTGTTGGGGTTGTGACAAGGTGGCTGCTATTCCAACCTCAGGAATCACGCAACCAGTTTGAGCTGGTGACCAAGTGTCTGCGACTAGGGACTCTCTATCCCTCCAGGCTTTCAACAGATTAACGTGATAGATCTGTTCGGGCTTTCGCCTTCCTGGTTGTCTGACCTTGTAATTCACTTCGCTCACTTTTTCCATTATCTCGTAGGGGCCTTGCCATTTGGCAAGGAATTTACTTTCAACCGTAGGGACAAGTACCAGTATCCTATCCCCCGGGGAAAAGGTACGGGTCTTGGCTCCACGGTTGTACACTCTCTGCTGTGCTAACTGCGCTTGGGCCAAATGTTCCTTCACGATGGGCATTACCTGTGCAATTCGGTCTTGCATCAGGGCGACATGCTCAATCACACTCCTGTGGGGAGAACTCTCACTTTCCCAAGTTTCCTTGGCAATATCCAACAGCCCTCTTGGGTGTCTCCCATACAGTAACTCAAAGGGGGAGAATCCCGTAGAGGATTGGGGCACCTCCCTAATAGCAAACATCAGATAAGGAAGTAGACAGTCCCAATCCTTTCCATCTCTATCCACCACTTTCTTCAACATTTGTTTTAGGGTTTTGTTGAATCTTTCAACCAGCCCATCGGTTTGGGGGTGATACACAGATGTACGTAATTGCGTCACTTTGAACAATTTACACAGCTCCTTCATAACCCGGGACATAAAGGGTGTACCTTGGTCCGTAAGCAGTTCTTTACAAATACCCACCCGGCTAAACACAAGAGATAGCTCTTTGGCTATGGTTTTGGCCGAGGTATTTCGGAGAGGGATCGCTTCTGGATAACGGGTGGCATAGTCCATTATAACTAATATGTACTGGTGCCCCCTAGCGGACTTGATTATAGGACCTACCAAATCCATGGCGATCCTCTCAAACGGGACCTCAATGATGGGTAGAGGGACCAGCGGGCTACGGAAATGTGGCATCGGGGCCGACCTCTGACACACAGGGCAGGAGGAACAATAATTTTCTATGTCCTTCATCACCCCCGGCCAATAGAATCTCTGTAATACCCTCTCTCGGGTTTTCTCTGTCCCCAGATGACCTCCAAGAATGTGCCCATGGGCCAACTCCAACACCAACTTCCTGTAAGGTTTGGGCACCACAAGGTGCTCAACGGTTTCTTCTGCCTTTTTTGCCACCCGATACAGTAGGTCCTTCTCTACGCTGAAGTATGGGTAAGTGCAGGTATTATCTGGGTTCACTAACTCGCCATCTATTTTCACTACGTTTTCCCGTGCCTTTATTAGGGCGGGGTCTTTCAACTGTTCTGTGGCAACGTTTTCCCTGTGAACCTCAAGATCAGAAAACTCCACAGACGGTAGGTTTTCGTCTGAGGAGGTGGGCTCCTCTCCAGTTTCTTGAGTCTCCCCTGCCAATACTGATAAAGGAAATTCCGGAGAGTCCTCACCACTCTCAGGGGAGTTCTGGCTATCACATTCCTGGTACATAGGGGCACCAGTGGGGGGCTCAGGATCATCCCACAGTTCCCAGAACTTCGGAAAATCCCTTCCCACAATGGCGTCATGCGGTAACTGAGATACTAAGCCCACTGGATGAGAGAGGGTACCTTTGGGGGTCTCGAAACACACTGTAGTCACTGGATACTCTCGGGTGTCCCCATGCACACAAATAACAGCTACCTTGTTATTCCCAGAGACCTCTGTTTTAACTAACTCAGCCTTTATCAGGGTCACAAGGCTACCTGAATCCAGCAATACCACAACATTTCTACCATTAACACACATTTTGCATAAATGTTTCTCAGTTCCTCGAATGGCAGTGCATGCGACTGTCGCACACAGCGACTGACGTCTGCCCGTCAGAAAGTCACACTGCATGGGTTCCTCCACAACCGGGCAATTGGCTGCAATATGTCCCGCTTGCCGGCAGCGGTAGCAAACGATCCTTCTTGCGGCCTCTTGAGCCGCTGATTTCCCAGGCTGTTCTCGCCAAACTTGGGGTAGAGCTCCCACCCTCTCACTCTCTCCACCCTCACCCCTTGGAATCCTCTTATCCGCCCCTGGGGATGGTCTGGTCTTAGGGTGGAAAGTCCGAGTGTCTCTGGAAGAGGCCGTCAGGTTCTCTGTAGCCAAGTATTTCTCCACACGATCCACAAGACCATCGGCCGTCTCTGGGTCTCCATGGCTTACCCACTTTTGGATAGCAGTAGGAAGAGCTCTCAAAAACCGATCCATTACAACACGTTCCACAATCTTTGGTGCGGACAAAGTCTCTGGTTGTAGCCACTTTCTGCTCAGGTGAATGAGATCATACATTTGAGACCTGGGGGGTTTTCCAAGCTGGAAAGTCCAGTTATGCACACGCTGAGCCCGGACAGCCTGGGTGACACCCAGCCTTGCCAATATTTCAGCTTTTAGCATCACATAGTCTTTTGCTTGGTTAGGCTCTAGGTCATAGTAAGCTTTCTGCGATTCACCAGTTAACAGAGGAGCCACCAGTCCAGCCCACTGCTCCTCAGGCCACTTTTCTCTTTCAGCGGTCCTTTCAAATGTGGTCAAAAATACCTCTGGATCATCCTCTCCAGTCATTTTTGTCAATAAACGACTCACCCCAAAGGACGCGGTATTAGTGGGACGGCTTTCCTCACTGGTCTGCGGACGTTGCTGCATTACTGCTTCCATCTGTTGTTGTAGTCTCTGCTCTTGCTTCTGCAACAGGTCTATGAAGCGGGCCTCAGATTGCTGCTGGGCTTGTTGCTGAGCCTCCAGACTCTGTTGCAAAGTTGCGTTTGTCTGCTGCTGGGCTGCAAGGCTCTGTTGATGAGCTTGCTGCTGGGCTGCGAAGTTCTTTTGCAAACCTGCATTTGTCTGCTGTTGATTGGCATTTGCTAGAGCCAGCTGCTTCAGTATCTCCTCCATGCTGGCTTAAAAAAAAAACTGCCACTGGTTCTCCACCAACTGTGAGGGAGTTAGCTCGGCAGCGGGTGTGTGTGACCCACGAGATGGGCTCCCCACACAAAAACAGGCCCAGCAAACGGAGGTTGTGGTTTTCAAAATCAAAAAGGTGCGGTTTATTTTCTATTTACAGTGACAAAACACAGCAAAGAAAAAGAAACATAAACAAAATAAATCCTGGTCAACTTGACCTCTGACTAAACATACAGGTTTCCTAACTAACAACTGGGATCAGCCTAGTGCTGTCCTAGTCCCTAAGTCCCTGGTTTTAAATGTCCAAGCAAATAGCCACACAGGCTTTGTCTCACCGCACAGGGGTTCACTCTCCCTAGACAGTCCACACAGGTCTGGTTCCAGGCATGAGCTAACATCTAATGAAGCTGGGAGTTCTTATAGAGGCCTAAATGAGCTGACAAGCTTCAGCTGGTCTCATCAACTCCCTGTCTGCACGACGCCCCACACTCTCCCTAGACAGTATGAGTCATCCATGAGCCCACTAGCCTCAGCTGGGCTTATACAACTCTCCACCTAGTTGTATAAGTCGGCGTAAAGCCTGAATCTGGGCGAAATATATCTACCCCCCTGGATGCAACCAGGTGACTTTACCTTCCTGCTGTCACAATATACTATAAGAGGTTGAATCTGGTAAATATCATCAGACTCAGAGATCAAATTTAAAGTGGAGTTTCACCCAAAAATGGAACTTCCACTTTTTGGAATCCTCCCCCCCTCTGGTGTCACATTTGGCACCTTTCAGGGGGGAGGAGGGAGCAGATATCTGTGTAATACAGGTATTTGCTCCCACTTCCGGGCATAGATCACCTCAAGGTGATCTACGCCATTTCCGGCGCCTACTCTGTCCTCCCCCCGCTGTCTTCTGGGAGACACACAGGTCCCAGAAGACAGCAGGGACCAGTGACGACTCGCGCATGCGCAGCAGGAACCAGGAAGTAAAGCCGCAAGGCTTCACTTCCTGATTCCCTTACCGATGATGGCAGCGGCAGCAGCCGAGAGCCGTCTGACAGATCGGTTTCGGCTGCCGACATTGCGGGCGCCCTGGACAGGTGTCCATATACAGTGGGGCAAAAAAGTATTTAGTCAGCCACCAATTGTGCAAGTTCTCCCACTTAAAAAGATGAGAGAGGCCTGTAATTGTCATCATAGGTATACCTCAACTATGAGAGACAAAATGTGAAAACAAATCCAGACAATCACATTGTCTGATTTAGAAAGAATTTTTTTGGCAAATTATGGTGGAAAATAAGTATTTGGTCAATATCAAAAGTTCATCTCAATACTTTGTTATATATCCTTTGTTGACAATGACAGAGGTCAAACATTTTCTGTAAGTCTTCACAAGGCTGTCACACACTGTTGCTGGTATGTTGGCCCATTCCTCCATGCAGATCCCCTCTAGAGCAGTGATGTTTTGGGGCTGTCGCTGGGCAACACGGACTTTCAACTCCCTCCAAAGGTTTTCTATGAGGTTGAGATCTGGAGACTGGCTGGGCCACTCCAGGACCTTGAAATGGTTCTTACGAAGCCACTCCTTCGTTGCCCGGGCGGTGTGTTTGGGATCATTGTCCAGCCACGTTTCATCTTCAATTCCCTTGCTGATGGGAGGAGGTTTGCACTCAAAATCTCACGATACATGGCCCCATTCATTCTTTCATGTACACGGATCAGTCATCCTGTTACCTTTGCAGAGAAACAGCCCCAAAGCATGAAGTTGCCACCCCCATGCTTCATAGTATGTATGGTGTTCTTTGGCTGCAACTCAGCATTCTCTCTCCTCCAAACACGACGAGTTGTGTTTCTACCAAACAGTTCTTCTTTGGTTTCATCTGACCATATGACATTCTCCCAATCCTCTTCTGGATCATCCAAATGCTCTCTAGCAAACCTCAGACGGGTCCGGACATGTACTGGCTTAAGCAGGGGGACACGTCTGGCACTGCAGGATCTGAGTCCCTGGCGGCATAGTGTGTTACTGATGGTAGCTTTTGTTACGTTGGTCCCAGCTCTCTGCGGGTCATTCACTAGGTCCCCCCGTGTGGTTCTGGGATTTTTGCTCACCGTTCTTGTGATCATTTTGACCCCACGGGGTGAGATCTTGCGTGGAGCCCCAGATCGAGGGAGATTATCAGTGGTCTTGTATGTCTTCCATTTTCTAATTATTGCTCTCACAGTTGATTTCTTCATACCAAGCTGCTTGTCTATTGCAGATTCAGTATTCCCAGCCTGGTGCAGGTCTACAATTTTGTTTCTGGTGTCCTTCGACAACTCTTTGGTCTTCACCATAGTGGAGTTTGGAATGTGACTGTTTGAGGTTGTGGACAGGTGTCTTTTATACTGATAACAAGTTCAAACAGGTGCAATTAATACAGGTAATGAGTGGAGGACAGAGGAGCCTCTTAAAGAAGAAGATACAGGTCTGTGAGAGCTAGAAATCTTGCTTGTTTGTAGGTGACCAAATACTTATTTTCCACCATAATTTGCAAATAAATTATTTCCAAATCAGACAATGTGATTGTCTGGATTTGTTTCCACATTTTGTCTCTCATAGTTGAGGTTTACCTATGATGACAATTACAGGCCTCTCTCATCTTTTTAAGTGGGAGAACTTGCACAATTGGTGTCTGACTAAATACTTTTTTGCCCACTGTATATATATATATATATATATATATATATATATATATATATATAAATTTTAATTATTAATTTAATTATTTTACTTAAAGTGTTCCTAAACCCAGGACCCTGCATTCACTATATCTAGTCTCCCACTTTATACAGAACATAGAAATGCAATTATTTTTGTAAATATAAACTGCTAAATACCTTTTCTCATCAGCAGTATATAGCAGTCTTGTGACTTCTATCAGTGTCTGGTTAAAGCTTGTAGGAGGAGTTTTCATTCTAATCTGACTTGCCTATGAGGCTGCAGGACCCCTGACCCTCTGTCTGGACAGTGCTGATTGGCCCTGTGCTGATCACATACATCCTCCCAAGGAAAAAACAAAAGCTTTCTAGACAAACACACCAAGCTGAGCATGTACTGAGTGACTCCAAAGGCTCTGTCTTGTCAGGAGATGGATTGGGGACAGTGGAAGAAGGGGAGGATCAAACAGTCTTTTTACACAATTCGGATGATTAACCCCTTAGGCTTGACAGTGAGTGTAACAAGCATATACAGACTGATTTTTACTGTTGTGGGTTTAGTAACCCGTTATTTGTTTATTGGCTTGATATAAAATGGCTGGAATAGTGTGCTGTTACTGTTTCAAAAAGTGTAACATTTTACAGGGTAGCCTTTCTACTAAGTGGTTAGAACTGTTATCTTGCAGCAGGAGTTCTATCTGCATGGAGTTTGTTACTGGTTTTCCCCAGTTGGCTATTGACCAGAGGGAGTCTCTGTCATGACTGAATTTTGAAGAGAAAATTCTTCTCTTACAGATCTCTTTCTGAGAAATTATCAGTCAGCACATTCCGTCCTCCATCTCCCAACCACAAATCATCAGGAGATTGCAAATATTTTCCAGTGTCTGGACTGCCTATCGACTGACCAGTTAATGGAACAGTAAACATATAACAAGTACCATCATATATGGAGGGGGTGAGTATTCTGAACTGGGCTTTCAATGGCCACACTGTAACAGAGACTTGACTGGGGTCCTTAATTTAATTTCTAAATTGAACATCATCTGCATGGAGTTTGTTCACAGAAAAGAAAATAATTTGAATCCCCCATCAACACAGTCAGTGTTGATGAGGGAATCCGTCCTGCTGAGCTATAATATTCTCCTGGCAAGGGGAGCCATCCCGGCCGGGAGAACACGCAGTGATTAAAGCTGCTGGCAATAATTGCATGAAAAATCTGACAGGCTGGTTGTACCCAAGTTGATTGATCGATCAGTCAACGTTGGTACAATCAGCCTGCCAATAAATGGTTTGAATCTCGGCCAGTCCCTGTTGTAACGGACAAGATTCAAACAGTCTATGGCCAGCTTTAGCCATTTACATCAGTCTTGCACAAGAGGAACGTACACTCTAATGTACACCGACAGTTATAGTATACAGTATATCGTATACATAGCTCTGACATATTACACAATGCTGTATATAGAACACTGAGCCAGTTTCATCAGTCTCTGCACCAGAGGAGCTTCTCCACCAGGTGGTGTTGTTTTGCTAGGTGCTATTTGCTCACTCTTCTTTGGTCTCAGCTGAGAAGCAGCAAGCCTGGGCCTGTCCTGCAGGCTTCTCCCCCAACCACCATGCAGTGGGTGGGAGGAGATTAAGGTGGATGCTCTCCAGAGGCACTGAGGCCTACTCCATGTGCTCAAGCTGCAATGGATCCTGGGCCTGTCCTTATGCAAGAGGAGTCCTTACCAGTCTTCCAGGATAGAGTGGTGAACAGACTTTACCATATTGCTAAGGAGGAACAGAAACTTGTTGTCATGAAAGAAGATCCCAGGAAAAAAATCCCTGCATAGTAAGTCTGGAAACAGTAAAAGGAAATTTTCCAAGCCGAAGTTTCTGGAGGAGGCATTGAAAAAGCAGAAGTTGGTCGCCTCTCTGAAGGAGTGTGTTCAGAGAAAAGTCTGAGAATGAGAAAAGATTCCAACAGATAAAGGAAAGTGCCTGTGCTAGTACCAGCCAGAGGGTGGATGCCAGAGCAACAGCGACAGTATGGATGGGGGTAAGGAAGTGGCTTCACATGGTGGCCCAGTACTACTCCTGTCTCAGGATCTGTTGCACCTGAAGCCTCAAACACACAACCAATTTTCTCGGAAAGAACCAGCAAGAAAATTGCTGGCAGAGCTTTCTTGCCGAGTAAACCGTGCGTGTGTACGAGGCTTTCAGGTTTCTCGGCAAGAAAACTGGCCAGAATCTCGACGAGAAAAATAAAGAACCTGCTCTCTATTTTCTCGTCGGGATTCTCGTCGGCATGTTTCCCGACGAGAAACCCGAGAGTGTGTACACTTACCTGTCGCCGTGGAAACCCGTGCATGCTCGAAATGACTTTGACGCATGCGCGGTAGCTTCCTAGGCATAGGTAGGGTGTAGCAAGATGGCGGCGACTGCATCGAATGTGACGAGCGCACGCTCGTCGTAGTCGATGACGTCACCGCGTTCGTGCCATTCAAAAGAATGGGGGTCCTTTTGAATCGTACATGTGTACACTCGGCCGGGACAAGATTCTTATCAAGAATCTCGTCAGGAAAAACAACTGTTTTTTTCCTGACAGAACTCTCGGTCGTGTGTGCTAGACTTGAGTCAGTATTTGCCTCCCTGGGTAATCTCAGGAGGAGGTTGAGAAAAATGGTGGATTGCTGCAGGCCATTACACAAATTAAATCTCCCTTGAGTGGCACCGACTCATCAGATGAAGATCTTGGTAAAGGAGTGCTTGCTGAAAATCTCTTTCAGTGTGTGGAGGACTTTCCTGAGATTCCACCTGCCAACAGATCCTTGCAATCAGCAGGGAATGTAGGAGGAGTTGGCGTGTATCCAGACAGAGAAGTTTCTGCTGGCTATGAGGAGTTCCACACAGACACTAACAGTGCAGAGCAGGAATGTTGCATGAACATTGAAACTGCAGAGCAGGATGGCCGTATGATCGCTGAAACAGCTGGTGTTTTTTCTAAACAGAAGACTTTACTTGATGATGGTAACTGTGGTACTTCTGGGACTATGGTGAGTGGGACTGTTGTGATGAAGGGGAGGAGGGAGGATCAAGTGGTGGGTAATTTACCAAACCAGATTTCACAGCCTTATGCTAAGGCTGTGTTGGGACAAAGTCCTGCTGTTAGTGGAATGGAGCCAGTTGTGTGACTTTCACCTAACACACCTTCTTCTAATAAACGCAGGAATGTGGTACAGCTCAGGTGGGAAGGAGGAAATATTCCACCTATCAGGAGGGTGGTTGTGGATAGGGATGAGCTTCGTGTTCGAGTCGAACATACGTTCGACTCGAACATCGGCTGTTTGATCGTTCGACGAAGATCGAACGATTTGGGCCGTTCGCGCCAAATTCGAGTGACGCGAACGGCCCACAATGCACTACGCCATCGCAGTGTCATCCAGGCGCTGTGATTGGCCAAGCATGCACTGTGACCCCGCATGCTTGGCCAATCACAGCGCCGGCAGCGAGGAGAGCAATGATTGGCCACAGGCAGGATGCCTGTGGCCAATTATTGCTGAGGGTGTTTAGTACACGCCCCACACTATAAAAGGCCGCCAGCACGGCGGCCTAGTGTAGTGTGTTCCGGAGCAGGGAAAGACAAGCATAGGCAGGGACAGTGACATTTATTTCTTTCTTGCTTAACCTGGATTCCTTTAGTTTAGGGAAAGAGAAGGATAGGTAGGGAGAGTGTCAGTGTGTTTTACTGTGCCAGTCCTTGTTTCTAGGGACAAAGAAGGAAAGTGAGGGGATTTCTCCTTGTGCTATAGTGTGCTTTAAAAAAACATTTTTTCTAGGGACAGAAAACTGTAGGTAGGGAGAGTGTCAGTTTCTTTCACTGTGCCAGTCCTTGTTTCTAGGGACAAAGAAGGAAAGTGAGGGGATTTCTCCTTGTGCTATAGTGTGCTTTAAAAAAACATTTTTTCTAGGGACAGAAAACTGTAGGTAGGGAGAGTGTCAGTTTCTTTCACTGTGCCAGTCCTTGTTTCTAGGGACAAAGAAGGAAAGTGAGGGGATTTCTCCTTGTGCTATAGTGTGCTTTAAAAAAACATTTTTTCTAGGGACAGAAAACTGTAGGTAGGGAGAGTGTCAGTTTCTTTCACTGTGCCAGTCCTTGTTTCTAGGGACAAAGAAGGAAAGTGAGGGGATTTCTCCTTGTGCTATAGTGTGCTTTAAAAAAACATTTTTTCTAGGGACAGAAAACTGTAGGTAGGGAGAGTGTCAGTTTCTTTCACTGTGCCAGTCCTTGTTTCTAGGGACAAAGAAGGAAAGTGAGGGGATTTCTCCTTGTGCTATAGTGTGCTTTAAAAAAACATTTTTTCTAGGGACAGAAAACTGTAGGTAGGGAGAGTGTCAGTTTCTTTCACTGTGCCAGTCCTTGTTTCTAGGGACAAAGAAGGAAAGTGAGGGGATTTCTCCTTGTGCTATAGTGTGCTTTAAAAAAACATTTTTTCTAGGGACAGAAAACTGTAGGTAGGGAGAGTGTCAGTTTCTTTCACTGTGCCAGTCCTTGTTTCTAGGGACAAAGAAGGAAAGTGAGGGGATTTCTCCTTGTGCTATAGTGTGCTTTAAAAAAACATTTTTTCTAGGGACAGAACACTGTAGGTAGGGAGAGTGTCAGTTTCTTTCACTGTGCCAGTCCTTGTTTCTAGGGACAAAGAAGGAAAGTGAGGGGATTTCTCCTTGTGCTATAGTGTGCTTTAAAAAAACATTTTTTCTAGGGACAGAAAACTGTAGGTAGGGAGAGTGTCAGTTTCTTTCACTGTGCCAGTCCTTGTTTCTAGGGACAAAGAAGGAAAGTGAGGGGATTTCTCCTTGTGCTATAGTGTGCTTTAAAAAAACATTTTTTCTAGGGACAGAAAACTGTAGGTAGGGAGAGTGTCAGTTTCTTTCACTGTGCCAGTCCTTGTTTCTAGGGACAAAGAAGGAAAGTGAGGGGATTTCTCCTTGTGCTATAGTGTGCTTTAAAAAAACATTTTTTCTAGGGACAGAAAACTGTAGGTAGGGAGAGTGTCAGTTTCTTTCACTGTGCCAGTCCTTGTTTCTAGGGACAAAGAAGGAAAGTGAGGGGATTTCTCCTTGTGCTATAGTGTGCTTTAAAAAAACATTTTTTCTAGGGACAGAAAACTGTAGGTAGGGAGAGTGTCAGTTTCTTTCACTGTGCCAGTCCTTGTTTCTAGGGACAAAGAAGGAAAGTGAGGGGATTTCTCCTTGTGCTATAGTGTGCTTTAAAAAAACATTTTTTCTAGGGACAGAAAACTGTAGGTAGGGAGAGTGTCAGTTTCTTTCACTGTGCCAGTCCTTGTTTCTAGGGACAAAGAAGGAAAGTGAGGGGAATTCTCCTTGTGCTATAGTGTGCCAAAGCATTCCTCATCAACCATCTTTGAAATCCTTGTTTTTTGGACAGTCAGGGAAATTGTCGTTGTGCTATTCTGTGCAAAAGCAATAATCCTCAACCATATTTAGAAATCCTTAAGTAAAGGGACAGAGAAGGACACCTGAAGGTAGCCCTTATTGCTTTTTTCCCATCTCCCTGCAGGCCATCTATTAGAATGTCTGGAAGGCAAACAAGGAGAGGCAGACAGTCAGGAGGCAATAAAAGAGGGCAAGCAGGCTCTGTGTCTGGGGGCAACAGTGCTGGTCGTGGACGCGGTGCATTGTCATCAGCACATGGCCATGGGACACGCTTGTCCTTGTTTTCGGCAGCTGGACATGTTGAGCCACATCATGCCGAAGACTTGGTAGAGTGGATGACCAAGCCCTCCTCCTCCTCCTCATCCTCTCTCACCCAGGCTCAGGGTACTGGCAAAGCAGCTGCCAAAGCGTCCTCTTCCCTGGTATCAATGTCAGACTCATCATCAGTCACTCCTTCCCTAGACCCACCATGTCCTCCTCCTGAGGAGTCCCCCGAACTGTTTGAGCACAGTGTTGGGTACATGCTCCAGGAGGATGCCCAGCGTTTCGAAGGGTCTGATGATGAAACCCAGCTACAGGAAGGCAGTAGCGTGAGAGCAGACAGAGGGGATGCTCAAGAAGGACACCAATCTGGCAGTCATGTTCCAGCAGCTGCAGCATACTGCCAGATTGGCTCCAGTGATGAGGAGGGAGGGGATGATGAGGTCACTGACTCCACGTGGGTGCCTAATAGGAGAGAGGAGGAGGAGGAGGATGAGGAGGAGGCACATCTCCAACGAGGCAGGATGCCCTTTGGTGGCCAGCGTAAGGGCAGTACACCGACGGAATCACACCGCAGAGCTCCGCCTGTGCAGGGCGCTGCCTCTGCCCGTCATTCAAAAAGTTCCTTGGTGTGGGCCTTTTTTGAGGCTAGTGCATCAGATCGCACAGCTGCTGTTTGCAACATATGTCTCAAGCGTATATCGCGTGGCCAAAACATCAGCCGCTTGGGTACCACATGCCTGACCAGACATATGTTGACCTTCCATGCAGCTCGTTGGCAAGCCTACCTCAAAGACCCACACCAAAGAACAAAGCGGACCTCTCCTTGCACCGCATCAGCTGGGATCTCCAACCCCACTATAACTTCAGTCCTCTCTGAAACATGCACTGAGAGGAATGAAGGTGTAGAATTAGGTGTGTCACAGCCAAGTACTTGCGGCCACTCTGCTAGCAGTACACCGACGTCCGATTCTAGCAGGCAAATTTCCCTGCCCCAGCTGCTGGACCGTCGAAAGAAGTTCACTCCCAGCCATCCACATGCCCAGCGGTTGAATGCTAGCTTGGCTAAATTGCTAGCGCTTCAACTGCTGCCTTTTCAGTTGGTAGACTCGGCCCCCTTCCGTGAGTTTGTGCAATGTGCGGTTCCTCAGTGGCAGGTTCCCAAACGCCACTTTTTCTCACGGAAGGCTATTCCGGCTCTCTACCGGCATGTGGAAGGCAATGTCTTGGCCATGCTGGACAGGGCGGTCAGCGGTAAGGTGCATATTACCGCTGACTCATGGTCCAGCAGGCATGGACAGGGACGTTACCTTTCTTTCACGGCCCATTGGGTCACTCTTTTGGCAGCTGGGAAGGATGCAGGACAAGGTGCAGTAGTGTTGGAGGTTGTTCCACCGCCACGCCTCCAAAATGCTACTACTGGTTGTGACACACCTCTCTCCTCCACCCCCTCCTCTTCTTCTTCCTCCATGGCCTCTTCCTGTGGTTTTTCCTATGAACCAGCGGTGCTCCGTAGCCGTTCACGGGGCTACGCAAGTACGCAGGCAAAAAGATGCCATGCCGTGCTTGCGCTGGTGTGTTTGGGGGACAGAAGCCACACTGGGGCAGAGGTCCTGTCTGCTCTGCAGGGCCAGGCCGAGAGGTGGTTGACGCCACGCCAGCTTAAGCCAGGAATGGTGGTTTGCGACAATGGCACCAACCTCCTCTCCGCCCTCCGACAGGGACAACTGACCCATGTGCCCTGTGTGGCTCACGTCCTTAACCTGGTGGTGCAGCGGTTCTTGGGCAGGTACCCGGGCTTACAGGATGTCCTGAGGCAGGCCAGGAAAGTCTGTGTGCATTTCCGCAGATCTTATAATGCCAGTGCTCGCCTGGCTGAGCTGCAAAAGGAGTTGAACCTGCCCAAGAACCGCCTTATATGTGACATGCCCACCAGGTGGAACTCAACGTTGGCCATGCTGCAGCGGCTGCACACGCAGCAGAGGGCCATCAATGAGTACCTGTGCGACTACGGCACCAGGACAGGGTCAGGGGAGCTTGGTTTTTTTTCTCCACGCCAGTGGGGCATGATCAGGGATGCATGCACTGTCCTGGCACCATTTGAGGAGGCCACGAGGATGGTGAGCAGTGACAGTGCATGCATCAGTGACACTGTACCTCTTGTCCACCTGTTGGAGCACACGCTGCGTGGAATAATGGACAGGGCACTTGAGGCAGAACAGAGGCAGGAAGAGGAGGACTTCCTTGCCTCTCAAGGCCCCCTTTACCCAGACAGTGTTCCTTCTGTCCCACCCATCGCACAGGAAGAGGAAGAGGAGGAGGAGGAGGAGGAGGATTGTGTCAGCATGGAGGTGGAGGCTGGCACTCAGCATCATCAGCAGCAGTCTTTTAGGGATGATTTACAGTCCCAAGAAACCAGTGGACTTGTACGTGGCTGGGAGGAGGTGGCTGCGGATCATGTCGTCCTTAGTGACCCAGAGGACTCCGGAGCGAATGCCTCAGCAAACCTACGCTGCATGGCCTCCCTGATCCTGCAAAGTCTGCGGAAGGATCCTCGTATTCTTCGGATCAAGGAGAGGGACCATTACTGGCTGGCCACTCTCCTTGATCCACGGTACAAGGGTAAGGTTGCGGACCTTATGTTACCTTCGCAGAGGGAGCAGAGGATGAGACAACTCCGGGAGGCCTTGCAGAAAGGTCTGTGCAACGCGTTCCCAGAGACTGGGAGGTTACAAACTCCTGGTCCTGGACAACGAGTTGCTGAGGCTTCGGCCAGTCAAAGAAGGAGCGGTGGGGAAGGTGGCCGTCTGACCGATGCGTTCAGACAATTCTTTAGTCCGCAGCCCCAAAGTATGATCGGTTCCAGCAACCATCGCCAGCGTCTGATAAACATGGTGCAGGAATATCTAGGGGCAAGGTCAGACTTGGACACCTTCCCCACCGAAAATCCTCTGGCTTACTGGGTCTTGAGGATGGATCAGTGGCCAGAGCTTGCACAGTATGCAATTGAGCTACTGGCCTGTCCTGCATCCAGCGTTCTTTCGGAACGCACATTCAGTGCTGCTGGAGGATTTGTCACGGATCACAGGGTGCGCCTGTCCACCGACTCGGTTGATCGACTGACTTTCATCAAGATGAACCAGTCTTGGATCACCACCAGCTACCACACACCTGATGCTGATATAACAGACTAATTGATTTTAACATGTCACATCCCTTCAAGACTGATGCTGATGCTGAGTGCCTGTGCTGTTATGTTGACTGGCTATCCTCCTCCTCCGAGTCCTCAATGATACGATTGATGATGATAGCTTGGAAGATCATTTTTGTTTATGGGTGCCGCCACCAGTGGCTAAGGCCCAATTTTTCAGCCCCTGTTTTACAGGGGCGTGTAATTACAATTTTTTTAGCAATAATTTGCCATAGGGCTCATTGCTGTGCTCCAAGTACAGTATCTGTGAGGGGTTGGAGTGTTGTGGCACCAGTGCCTAAGGCCCAATTTTTCAGCCCCTGTTTAACAGGGGCGTGTCATTACAATTTTTGAAGCAATACTTTGCAACAGGGCTCATTGCTGTTCTCCAAGTAACGTATCTGTGAGGGGTTGTAGTGTTGTGCCACCAGTGCCTAAGGCCCAATTTTTCAGCCCCTGTTCAAAAGGGGCATGTAATTACAATTCTTGATCTAATAATTCACAGCAGGGCCCATTCCTGCACCCACCAAGAGTAACTCTGAGGGCTTACAGTGTTGTGGCAACACCACCACCACCACCACCACGAAAGGCCCAATTTTTCAGCCCCTGTTCAAAAGGGGCATGTAATTACAATTCTTGATCTAATAATTCACAGCAGGGCCCATTCCTGCACCCACCAAGAGTAACTCTGAGGGCTTACAGTGTTGTGGCAACACCACCACCACCACCACCACCACGAAAGGCCCAATTTTTCAGCCCCTGTTCAACAGGGGCATGCAATTACAATTCTTGATCTAATAATTCACAGCAGGGCCCATTGCTGCACCCACCAAGAGTAACTGTCAGGGCTTACAGTGTTGTGGCACCAGCACCACCATCAAAGGACCAATTTTTACTACCACTGTTCAACAATTATATGTAATTAAAATTCCTGATATAATAGTTGACAGCAGGGCGTTCCAGCACCAACCAAGAGTAACTGTGAGTGCTTACAGTGTTGTGCCAACACCAACAACTAAGGGGCCTATTTCTGCAGAGTATATACGGCAGGTCCCTACTTTCAAACATCCAACTTACAAACGACTCCTACTTGCAAACGCAAGAAGACAACAGGAAGTGAGAGGAAATCTACCCCTAGGAAGGAAAATTCTCTCCTGTAAGAATAAATATGGGAGAAAGGTGTCTCCTCTGTACTGATGCTTTATCAGCAATCCTTGTTTCAAGAAAAACACCACATTTCAAAAACAGTTGACATTGGGACGGAAAGTGAGGTGAAATGTTCTGAACAGGGGCACAGACAGCAAAACAAATGTTACAGGGGTGATAACCCTTACCTATGTTTTCCAAAAAGTTTAAAAATAGATTTTTGGGCTGGAGCTACACTTCAACAATGTACCTGTTCAAAATTACAAACAGATTCTACATAAGAACAAACCTACAGTCCCTGTCTTGTATGCACCGCCTGTATACGGCTGTTCAGAGTATATAGGGCCTTTTTTATTTTATGTGCGGGGTTCCCCTTAATATCCATACAAGACCCAAAGGGGCTGGTAATGGGCTGGGGTAGGGGGGGGGGGGTCATGGGGTAGCTATGCCATTTTTCTTAAAGATTTTCATCCATATTACCGGGACCAGACATTACATTAAAGCCGCAAGCAGTTTTAAATGGCTTTTTTTTCCTTTAGAAGTGTCATTTTGTGCAGGGACAGTTCTAAACACGGGAAACACGTGGCACTTCACAGGCATACTTTAGACACCCCCAAGGTACGATATTTAAAGGAATATTTGACTTTTTTTTTTTCACTTTATGCATCATTAAAATGACTGCTCCCGAAAAACGACCGTTTTTAAAACTTCTTTTTGCATTGATACATGTCCCCTGGTGCAGAACCCGGGTTCCCAAACCCTTTTTAGGACAATAACATGCATAATAGTTGTTATAATTAGCAATTTAGAATTCGAACGTTCGCATCCATTGTATTTAATAGGGTTCTAATGTTCGTACGAACTTTCGGTCCGTTCGCGGGTTCTGGTGCGAACCGAACCCGGGGGTGTTCGGCTCATCACTAGTTGTGGATAAGATCCTAGCCATGGGATTTAAGGCAGAGGATATTTATGCTTTTATCAGTCCGGCTGGTTCCTTTGAATATGATTTGTCATTTGTGCGTCCAGAATCACTAGGAACAGCGGATCTCCATTATGTCTCCTGTCAGAAGGAAGATCCCGTTCTACCTCTGTGTAACGCGATCGCGGGTCGCCGGCGGACATCGGGCCCACGCAGTTTAACATGCACGGACCGACGTACGGATGCGTCGGTTTGCGGAGCAGTACAGACCTGCTGCCGCGTATGTATGTGTGTATATTATTATTATTATTTCGATACTTATATAGCGCCGTCAATTTACGCAGCGCTTTACATATACATTGTACATTCACATCGGTCCCTACTCTCAAGGAGCTTACAATCTAAGGTCCCTAACTCACATTCATATACTAGGCCCAATTTAGACAGAAGCCAATTAACCTACCAGCATGTCTTTGGAGTGTGGGAGGAAGCCAGAGTACCCAGAGGAAACCCACACAGGCACAGGGAGAACATGCAAACTCTAGGCAGGTAGTGGCATGGTTGGGATGCGAACCAGCGACCCTTTTTACTGCTAGGCGAGAGTGCTACCCACTACACCACTGTGATATATATATATAGGCTGGTCGGCAAGTGGTTAACATACTGTTACCAGTCAGTATTAGGGATGAGCTTCGTGTTCGAGTCGAACCCATGTTCGACTCGAACATCGGCTGTTCGCCGAATTGCGAACATTATGGGCCGTTCGTGCCAAATTCGAGTGGCGCGTCACGGCCTATAATTCACTGTGGCATCGCAGTGCATTGCTGACTGATGATTGGCCAAGCATGCACTATGACCCGCATGCTTGGCCAATGACAGCGTGGAAGAAACGGAGAGCCATAATTGGCAAAAGCCAGGGTGGCTTTGGCCAATTATGTGTAGCGGGTGGTTACATTTAGGGGAGGAATCTGAGTGATAAATGGCTCAGATGCAGCAATTGTTAGGGTTCATGGACCAATTTATGCCAGTGGAGAATGCAGGGGTGTCCAGTTCCCTGTGGCCTGTAGGTGGCGCTGTCGCCATAGGCCGGGATTGAACCACCATTGCAAGTCTGTACCCTTTTTGTCCTCTCGCAGCAGTAGTACAGCTGGGCGGGGAACCTGCTGTGCATGCTGGGAGAGGGGATAAAAGGGGCAGACATCTTCCACTCGAGGTCCATGCCAAGGCACTTTCAGCCTGGGTGTGAGTGCTGGTGTTCTCTGGGCGCCCTCGGCCCGGGGATGGAGCTGCGATTCCACCCCAGACACCTTTAGTCTGGGGTGAGGTACTCTCTGGAGGCCTGGGGCCCAGTACCTTCGACTGGGTCCCGCAAGGGATGGAGGATTTCTAGGGTGTCCTCCGGTATTGGACACCCGAATCTAGGGTGAGGGGGACCAGAAAGGTGACCTTCCCGGAGATCCAGCACAGCATTGGCTGGTGACGGCGGAGGCCTCTGGTGACCGTCCAGATGCATGATTCCCCTGACAGGGGCCGCATCTCAAGAAGGTAGTCCACGTTCTAATGGTCAGTGGCAGCAACCCAACTAAAACCCAGGTCGGTGGCAGAGACCTCAAGTCCAATTCACCCGGTCGGTGGCAGCGACCACCCTCACGGTCGGTGGCAGTGACCGTGCGCCAAGCCTGTTTGCGCATACCGAAACAGGAGAGTAACAAGTTTATGTTTGTGCCTGGACCTTCCTCACCACCTTGTCTGTTTGTTGTCTAACCAGTCTGCTCTCAAAGGACTATTTATTGCTCTAAAAGAATAAATAAGTTTTGGACTTTCAATGGTGTGGAACTTGGTATTCTGGGAGTTTAAGGATCATCCTCAAGGGGAGCTTTGGCTCTGGACAGGGGCACAGACCCGAAGGTAATTGGGTATAGCTCACACCTCTATACACTAGAGGATACGAGCTGGTGGTGGTGCGTCACACTCTCCTCCCTGGTCCCCTAGACGAGAGCCATTGACATTGACAGAGAAGGAGGGAGTGAGAGGTGAGGTCGCTACATATATATATATATATATATATATATATATATATATATATATATATACATCCCACTTTTGTGCAGCTACATCTCACTGCAGGCCATTAGTATGTCTGGAAGGCAAACAAGGAGAGGCAGACGGTCACGAGGCAATAAAAGAGGGCAAGCAGGCTCTGTGTCTACAGGCAACAGTGCTGGTCGTGGACACGGTGCATCCTCATCAGCACGTGGCCGTGGGACAAGCTTGTCCTTCTTTTCGGCAGCTGGCTATGTTGAGCCGCAACATGCCCAAGACTTGGAAGAGTGGATGACCAAGCCGTCCTCCTCCTCCTCCTCCTCTATCCTCTATCACCCAGGGCTCAGGGTACTTTGTCTGGAAAAGCAGCTGCCAAAGCGGCCTCTTCCCTCGGCTCAATGGCATCAGTTAGCCCCACCATGTCCTCCTGAGGAGTCCCCCAAACTGTTTGACCACAGTGTTGGGTACATGCTCCAGGAGGATGCCCAGCGATTTGAAGGCTTCGATGATGGAACCCAGCTGGAGGAAGGCAGTAACGTGAGCCCAGAGAGAGGGGGGTAGTAACGTGAGCCCAGAGAGAGGGTGTTCCCCCAGCTGCAGCATACTGCCAGATTTGCTCCAGTGATGAGGAGGGAGGGGAGGATGAAGTCACTGACTCCATGTGGGTGCCTGATAGGAGAGAGGAGGAGGAGGAGGCACATCTCCAACGAGGCAGGATGCCCTCCAGGGGCCAGCTTAAGGGCAGCATACCGACTGCATCACACCACAGAGCTCCGCATGTGCAGGGCGCTGCTGTCTCTGCGCGTTATTCCAAAAGTTCTTTGGTGTGGGCCTTTTTTCAGACGTGTGCAGCAGATCGCACCGTTGCCATTTGCAACATATGTCTAAAGCGTATCTCGCGTGGCCAAAACATCAGCCGCTTGGGCACCATGTGCTTGACCAGACATATGTCGACCTGCCATGCAGTTCAATGGCAAGCTTACCTAAAAGACCTACACCAAAGAACAAAGCGGACCTCTCCTTGCTTCTCATCAGCTGGGATCTCCAACCCCACTATACCTTTAGTCCTCTCTGAAACCTGCACTGAGAGGAATGAAGATGTAGAATTAGATGTGTCACAGCCAAGTACTTGCGGGCAATCTATCGGTACACTGACATCTGATTGTACCAGGCAAATTTCGCTGCCCCAGCTGCTGCACCGCCAAAAGAAGTTCGCTCCCAGCCATCCACATGCCCAGCGGTTGAATGCTAGCTTAGCTAAATTGTTAGCACTTCAACTGCTGCCTTTTCAGTTGGTAGATTCTGCCCCCTTCCGTGAGTTTGTGGAATGTGCGGTTCCTCAGTGGCAGGTTCCCAAACGCCACTTTTTCTCACGGAAGACTCTCTACCGACATGTGGAAGGCAATGTCTTGGCCATGCTGGACAGGGTGGTCAGGTGCATATTACCACTGACTCTTGGTCCAGCAGGCATGGACAGGGACGTTACTTATCTTTCACAGCGCATTGGGTGACTCTGCTGGCAGCTGGGAAGGATGCAGGACAAGGTGTAGTAGTGTTGGAGGTTTTTCCGCCACCACGCCTCCAAAATGTTACTACTGGTGATTCTGACACACCTCTCTCCTCCACCCCCTCCTCTTCTTCTTCCTCCATGGCCTCTATTTGTGCTTTGTCCTCAGAACCAGCGGTGCTCCGTAGGCGTTCAAGGGGCTACGCAAGTACGCAGGCAAAAAGATGCCATGCGGTGCTTGAGCTGGTGTGCTTGGGGGACAGGAGCCACACTGGGGCAGAGATTCTGTCAGCTCTGCAGGGGCAGGCTCAGAGGTGGTTGACGCCATGCCAGCTTAAGCCAGGAAAGGTGGTTTCCGTCAATGGCACCAACCTCCTCTCCGCCCTCCGACAGGGACAACTGACCCATGTGCCCCGTTTGGCTCAAGTCCTTAACTTGGTGGTGCAGCGGTTCTTGGGCAGGTACCCGGGCTTACAGGAGGTCCTGAAGCAGGCCAGGAAACTCTGTGGGCATTTCCGCCGGTCATATAATGCCAGTGCTCGGCTGGCTGAGCTGCAAAAGGATTACAACCTGCCCAAGAACCGCCTAATCTGTGACATGCCCACAGGTGGAACTCTACGTTGGCCATACTGCAGCGGTTGCACACACAGCAGAGGGCTATCAATGAGTATCTTGCAATATGGCACCAGGACAGGGTCAGGGGAGCTTGGATTTTTTCTCCTCGCCAGTGGGCCATGATCAGGGATGTATGCACTGTCCTGGCACCATTTGAGGAGGCCACAAGGATGGTGAGTAGTGACAGTTGTTGTGGAGATTTTTATGGAAATGTATTAATGTATGTTGTCAGATGTCCCCCCAGTGTCAGTTTTGCTGTAATGCGCTCATCTGAGCGTATTTGCACATACAGACGTTGGTGGAAGATCGGTGGCGGGAAAATCTTCCTGTGGAAACAGCGATGTTTGCTGCATTTAGAGATGTTGTTTTGCGCCCCGTTGGGGGAACTGGCCAGCCCCTGGCGGGGGGCGTTAAATGACTCTGAGCGCACATATCTGTGTCCACAGGAACGGTAGCATAACTATAAAATAATTGTGGTCCATTGAGGCATAATTGTCATGTAGTTTCCGTCATTGGTAGCAGTGAGTTGGTTTGCACACGGCTCTGTACAAAGCCATGCTTTCTACTGTTCCTTTGTCTCACAGAAAGCATGACCCCTGTACACAGCCGTTTGCACACGTCACTGCTGGGATTATATTTGAATTTAAACATGTCTGTGATTGGTTCTTTTGAAAATATACAAAATGTCTGAATGGCTGTTCTGTGAAGCCACACCTTCTTTTGTTACTCATGTTTACTATAAATAAAAAGAGCTGGCTATCCCAGGGACACTCTGCTCTGAGATGACTTGACCATAAGACCTGTGTTGGTGGTTTCCTTGATTGAATGATGGAATGAACGGTGAGTGGATCTTTAGCAAACTTAAAGATAGCATTATTGCAAAAAGATGAAATCTGATGTGTGCTTAGATAGCACAGAAATTATAGGCTGTGTGCTCGACAAACAGCCTAGGAATTCCACAACAGAATGGCGACTCACGGTTGGGACCAATTGCGGCCTCTTTGAGCATCAGATCAGCAGAGGAGGAGAGTGGACCTGCGATGTGATTGATGCGTAAAGAGGCTGTACTTTGAAACGAAAAAAAAAAAAAAAATTGTCTTTTTGAAATCATGCTTTAAGTTTGCAGCGTGTGCATGTGTGTGTGTGATTTTGTCATGGATCGTATGCCTGTGAATTTGATTGTGTGTGGGTATGCCTGCATGTGCCTGTGTGATTAGATTGTTTGTGTGATGTAGGACATGTGTACCCATCAGTGCGATTGAAATTGTGTAAGAGATGGCTGTTTGTGCGATGTATTGAGCAGTCTGCTGCCAGCCATGGCTGCTGCATTGTTCTGGTCCTTGTGAGCCATGAGGTTTAGTGGGGGTGGGGCAGGCAACATCTCAGTTACAATGGTAAAAGTTGGTGACTTTCTGTAAATAGCATGCAGGAGTTTTGTAGTGGGAGGGCCCTGAGAGAGGATCTGATGGAAACTGTGGGCTGTAAGAGTGTAACTAAGCGAGAAATATAAACTGTATATTGTGTATGAAATGAAGGTATAGCTGTGGTATTTAGTGCACTGAGAAGTTTGTAAGTAGATTGTTTGGCTGCCATGTGCTTGAATGGAGGAAGGGCTTGCCCACTGCTTTGTGTTGCAGAGGTTGTGCCCTAAGGCATAGTTGCCAACATTGCAAAAAAAACATCTGGGACACTTTTTTTGTATTGAGGCGGAGCCTTGCTATGATCAGGGGGCGGGGCATTCGTTTGTAGGCGTGTCATGCTGTAGTGAAAAATGCGGCGTGGTTTACGCACGATAGTGGGTGTGGTTTAAATGGGCGTGGTTCAAAGGGGTGTGGCTAGAGTCCGAGGTGAGAGAAAGAGAGAGAAAGAAATAGAAAGAAAGAAGCCAGATCCTACACCACAATAGTAATGTGTAACAAAATTGGCAGATAAGGATACTCCAAAACACCTGTTGGCGCTTCAATCATCCCGGCACCATGGTTGTTACGGTGTTAGGATGATTGAAGTGCATTATTTCTATTTTTACATTGTAATATAAAATGAAATCATTCAACTCACCATAATGCCGAATCAGTGGAAGCCCTGAGCGTGTTACCTGCCACGTCGCCTGCCACCAGATGGCCTCCCCAGCAGTCCGTCCTTGCATCAGGTGCCTCCCAGCAGTCCGTCCTTGCATCAGGTGCCTCCCCAGCAGTCCGTCCTTGCATCAGGTGCCTCCCCAGCAGTCCGTCCTTGCATCAGGTGCCTCCCCAGCAGTCCGTCCTTGCATCAGGTGCCTCCCCACACTTGTGGACAAGGGTCCAAAAATCGTGCTTGTCCCGGGAAATTCGGGACTGTTGGTAACTATGCAGGCGTCCCCAGTGGAGTCCCCCCTTACATCAGGCGTCCCCAGTGGAGTCCCCCCTTACATCAAGTGTCCCCAGAGGAGTCCCTCCTTACATCAGGCGTCCCCAGCGGAGTCCCTCCTTACATCAGGCGTCCCCAGAGGAGTCCCTCCTTACCTCAGGCGTACCCAGCGGAGTCCTTCCTTACATCAGGTGTACCCAGAGGAGTCCCCCTTACATCAGGCGTCCCCAGCAGAGTCCCCCTTACATCAGGCGTCCCCAGCAGAGTCCCCCCTTACATCAGGCGTCCCCAGCGGAGTCCCCCCTTACATCAGGCGTCCCCAGCGGAGTCCCCCTTACATCAGGCGTCCCCATCGGAGTCCCCCCTTACATCAGGCGTCCCCAGCGGAGTCCCCCCTTACATCAGGCGTCCCCAGCGGAGTCCCCCCTTACATCAGGCGTCCCCAGTGGAGTCCCCCTTACATCAAGTGTCCCCAGCGGAGTCCCCCCTTACCTCAGGCGTCCCCAGCGGAGTCCTCCCTTACCACAGGCGTTCCCAGCGGAGTCCCTCCTTACCACAGGCATCCCCAGCGTAGTCCCCCCTTAACCACAGGCGTCTCCTGTCTCGGCCGCCATTATTGTTTCCCCTTCCCCGAAGGGGAACAAAATAGAGGCGGAGCCGACAGTGTGGCTGAAAAAAAATAATTAAACTGTGGCGCTGCCGACCCCCGCCCCTTTCCATTACAGACAGACCTGCAGCGGGGCGGGGCGGGGCGGGGGGGTGGCCTGCCGGCCAGCCAAAACACAGATGTAGTACAATAGAAGATAAAGCTGCTGCGGCGCCGCCCACCCCCGGGGAGGTGCGGGGTGTGGGCGGCGCCGCAGCGGCTTTATTTTCTATTGTACTACATCCGTGTTTTGGTCTTCTTAAACATGGCGGCCGGCGGAGACATTGTCTCCGCCAGCCGTGGACCTCTAGCGGCGGCGGCCTGCGGCGTCCAAATTCGGGGAAAACGGGAAAAATCGGATTGGCCGGGACATTGGCCGGGACAAAATAAATCCGGGAAAAGGGTTTGAATCCCGGGAATGTCCCGGCCAATCCGTGACTGTTGGCAACTATGCTAAGGGAAGGACAATGGTGCTGGAAGGGAAACGCCCTGAGAGATGATCTGATGTTACAAGCAACAATATACTGTATGTGTGTGGTGTTTGTGATTTCTATGAAAAATAGAAATGGTTAGATTGTGATTTTTGTAGGGGACAAAGACACATGTCCCCATAAGTGTAAAAATATTTTAACGAAAGTGTTTGGTTTTAAAGTTGAAAATTCCTGCCGCATATTCAAGTGGCCAGGCATTGTTGGAAGCCAGACAATAGTAGCTGTTTGTTGAAAGGAATACGCCCTTTGAATGGTTGCAGGCTGTTTTGGATGCTAGCATTGAGGAGGTATGTCTCTGCAATGGCTTTGTTATGGAAGCTGAGGCCACTGTGTGTGAACTTTAGGTAGAGAAAAGTGGTGAATATCTCAGAGTATATGAACTTAGAGAAATGAATATGTTTTTAATATTGTCATGTAACTAACATTTATTGAATGTGCTGTTTAGTTGGCAAAAGGGAGGCTAAGTTTGTAAGTGTACATGTGGTCCTTGTAGAGTGTAGCTGACACCTTTTTCAGTGGATTTTGTTGATCATTTAGAAAAGTTTCAATTGTGTAGTCAGTCTTTGTGGAGAAAAGCATTTTTGGTTCTCTAGTGAAGAGATCCTGGTTTTGGCGGGAAAAAGTAATGGCGCCATTCTTGGCTTTTGTTAACCTTGCGGTCTGCCTGCCATTTTGAGGCACAGTTTTGTCTTAGCCTGTGGGTATCCTATAAGGGAAGGTACAGCCACCTTTCCTTTGGGTGTGATGATATGTGACCATACTGTGGCATTCGTCAGCTATGTTGCTGATAGAATTTCTCAGTTTTTGATGTTTAGTGCGAATTGGGTAGTGCGGCCTTTTTAACCTGCTGGAGGCCATTTGTGTTTGTCTTTGTGTGGGGGAACCCATGTGGTGTTCATTGTGACGTCCCATGCTGGTTTTGGCGGGAAAAATTGCATGCGTCAATGGCGCAATTCTTGTTGTCCATGAGGTGCTGTGGTGGGTCATCCACCATTTTGTAGTCCTGGCTTGTCGGCCATTTTGAGAGACGTTTACAGTTTGAGATAGGAAGTTCCAGTTTAGCAAACACGACTCCTGAATATGCTGTATTGGCATTTGTTGATTGGCACAGTTTTGTCTCTGGTTTAAATTGCTTTTCTAAGCATCACCTTTTGAGGTGAGTTGAGAGGTATCTTAAAATAGCGCGGTTTTACCCCGAGGGGCCACAACGTGCTTGCAGACACACGCACATGCTGGGGCCTATTTATGGATGGGATCTGGCTGATCTACCAGCAGTTGGAGTGTGGGAGGAGGCCAACGCAGAGACAGGGACAACATGCAAACTCCATGCAGATGGTGTTAGGAGAAAGGTTTCTCTGTTTTCATTTAAGTGAATGTAAGCTATTGCAGGGTCAGCTGACTTTGCAGTATATGCGCGGCGGTTTTTTTGCATTGGATTTTGGTTTTAAGAAAAACTTCACTTTACACTGAATTTTGATAGATTGTAAGACTAACAGAGTTTTTGTACAATGATGTGTTTTTATGTTTAAATATTTGGGAGTTTCCCAGAGAGCAATTCATTTTTTTGGATCTTGTACTGTATAGCCATCTTTTGGCAGGAGTTTGTATTTTGAGTCCCAACTTATGGTTTGACTTCCAGGGAATGTGGGTCAGGGGGGATTCCCTCCCATTTGCAAAGGGGGGTTTATTCCATAATTTCCTTGACAAGGTTTTAAATGGTTGAAATATATAATGTGTAGCCATGGATTTTTTTGGAGTCTTGATAGACAAGGCGATTCTAAGGCCTCCCCTCCCCCTCCCTCTTCCTGAACAATTGATATGTAAATAAACCAGTTTTTTTTTTTTAAGTAGCTGAGCATAACCGGAAGTTTCTTTTCAGCATTTATATATCAGCAGAAAGTTGGTGGGAGGAGCTTGGGGTTTTTAAAGGTGAGCAATGAGATTTGTGTCTGGAAGGAAAATGGAAAGCATTTTGGCGTTTAAAAGTGTTTTATATTTTGTTCCAGTTTTGTGAAGTTTTGTACTGTAATACAGTTTTGGGTAGAGAGAAAAACAGGGGGTATCACCATTATTTTATCATCTAGATACAGAGAGAAGCCACATTGTTCTGCAGGTGGTAAACTGGCGTAAGTGTTCTGTGAGGTTTAGTCTGACAACGCAGTGTATGGGTGTATAGCGGAAAACGCTTGTGTATGCATGCACTGTGAGGGGTAGAGGCCTAATTCGGGGGTTGATCTGTGGTTGTTCTGTAGTTCCAAAAGTGTTGGGACAACAAGCCATAGAGTTGACGCCTCGGTTAGGGTTTCTAGTTGGAGGACTTGACCATATAGTGGTTGTAGTTCTGCAATTCACCGTATAAGAAGACACCGGGCGGTGATCTCCGAAAATGGGTGCAACGGTTTAACCTGGACGCAGGTTTAAGATGATAAGCCGATTCTAATCGCCATGGACACAAGGAGGTCTGTGCAAAGGGAAGGAATGGAGGCTTCCCATAGTCAGACGGTCACACAGTGCACGAAGCCTAGTTTTGGGGCAAAGGCATTTGAACCCCAAAAAGATTAACATAGGTGGTCCAAGGATACTATTTTGGGTATCCCTCTGGAATGGATGTAGTTAAGCTGCGGCTTCAGAAATCTGTAATGATGAGTGTTGATGGAGGTGTAGTCTCATGCCCGTTTGTTTGAACTTTGTATGGCTGGTACATGCAAGCTTCTCGAGTTGCTCTCATATTCCCATTGTATTTTTTTCTATTGCTGAAAGAGTGAAGGGAGAATTCTGCCTGTTTGTTTTTTTTAATTTTTGGTTTTGGAAACTATGAAGTATCTGCCCCATGTTTGTATCTGAGTGTTTATATGTAGTAACGTGAATATGTTCGAACTTACCACGGCGATCCTTCGATGCGTCGCGGCTGTTGTATTTTTGTAGGAACGGGAAAAGTAAGGGTTACAGAGGGTTTTGTTTGAATCAGTTTTGAAAGAATGTCATTGACAATTTACCAATGTACAGGAATGTCATTATTATTTTCCATTCTTTGCAGGTTAAATATGAAGGATAGAGTAATGATTTTGCTTAAAAGTATTTTTCAGGTCCAAGGAGTTTGTACACAGAGAACAGGTGTATGTAGACAGCTGTACATATGGATAAATATGAGTCTAAGGCGGTAAAAGTATCATAGGCTATTTCATTGTTTCTTTTTTCCTGCACCACGCATTTCTTCCTTCAGTCTGTAATGAGGAAGAAAAGGGGGGAGAAGTGATAAATGTAAGAGTGACAGTTTTTTTTTTTTTCAAACTAATAATAACCTCTGTAATTCTAACCAAGTTTGTGCCAAGACTGTCTTTCTTTGATAGAATTTGAATCGGCAAGCAGCAGTCTGGTGAAGTAGGTTCCCATCCCAGAGGCTAAGAACCTTATCAATGGTTCCAGGTATTGTAAGCCACGCACAGGTTATGCAGTGACCACAGTCCCGATGTCTGGGTTATTGTCATATGAGGGTTGTTTGGAGGTCAATCAAAACCATAGTCGTACTCTCCTCATTAGCTGTCACTTATATTCTCGGCTGATGGGGGAGGTGCGATCGCTGTGACATGAACTTCAAAATGTCCACCAAAAGGTTTTCACGAGTCCCTCCTGGACCCTGACTTAATAATCAGTTTACATTCTTTCCAACCAGGTGACTGGGTCGTTGTAAAGAAGCTTGAGGGATGAGACCACGCCAACCACTGCAAGAAGCGGCTCAACCACACCAAAGAATGAGGAGTATCTTTGTTTATTTATATTTTTGTTGTTTAGTAAATTTTAGCGAGGGTAACGGTGAAAAGCATCCCAAGTTATTATTTAAAGTGTATGTCCTGACTAGCTGGTCAGACCGATGGTCTGTTCTGAGTCTTCACCGAGTTTTAGTCCCCAGCGATGACAGCGGTACATGCCATTTATGATGTTATTATGGGTATGAGGAGTTTTAGTCCCCAGCGATGACAGAGGTACATGCCATTTATGATGTTATTATGGGTATGAGGAGTTTTAGTCCCCAGCGATGACAGCGGTACATGCCATTTATGATGTTGTTTTGGGTATGAGGAGTTTTGACAAACTAGTGAAGACTCCAGACAGACACTTGTCAATGGAATCTAACGATGTATTTTTAGAGGGTAAAATTGGTTTTAGTTTTAATGGCTCTGTCTCTTGTCGGTTTGGGTATCTAGGCAGCCCACAAGTGTGTTTGAACTTTAGTTTGGTGTTTATGTGGATCTGCAGCTTATAAAGGTAATTCCCCCAAAGCAAGAGGTTCATGCGCGATGGTGAAGCTGTCCCAACATTTTAGGTCGCGGCCGATCGCGAGGATCTGATGGCGCAGGAAATTAAGAATGGCAGGGACAGCTAGAAGGGATTTGTTCACCAATCCCGACCAGGTCTGGGCATGGGGTCCTGCATGTACAAGGTGGGGGGGGCTCGGGCTTGGGATACGATTGAACAATTCTCATCCGTTAAGGATAGGGTTCTTCATGTAATTGTTGAAGCCAGAGCTGTAGCTAAGTGAAGGTTGGGAGTCTATTTTAAGGGTCTGGGAATCTTTGGGGATCTAATTTTTATTTTACAGCGGATCGTGGTTAAAGGAAGTGGGAATATATATACTCATGTCGTTTTTATTTATATTCTTTCTATGTCGTGACAAGAGGCTCCTGTTGCCTGATTTGACGCGTGACCAGAGTTTCCTTGATGAGACGCCCCGAAACCGGACCCACATACAAGACACAGAGGATCACAGACGGATCAGCGATTACTACAGCTCACCATGTCGTGTCTTCCTTTATAAGTCATGCCCCTGAAGAGTAGAGTCTACATGTCAAGCCGTGTTTTCCTTTTTATGGACTAAGGACTGATTCATTTCCAGGTGTAAGAAGCAGATCAACTCTCATCGATGGACACATGGGGTGCATATGACAAAAAAGGGAGGACTGTTGTGGAGATTTTTATGGAAATGTATTAATGTATGTTGTCAGATGTCCCCCCAGTGTCAGTTTTGCTGTAATGCGCTCATCTGAGCGTATTTGCACATACAGACGTTGGTGGAAGATCGGTGGCGGGAAAATCTTCCTGTGGAAACAGCGATGTTTGCTGCATTTAGAGATGTTGTTTTGCGCCCCGTTGGGGGAACTGGCCAGCCCCTGGCGGGGGGCGTTAAATGACTCTGAGCGCACATATCTGTGTCCACAGGAACGGTAGCATAACTATAAAATAATTGTGGTCCATTGAGGCATAATTGTCATGTCGTTTCCGTCATTGGTAGCAGTGAGTTGGTTTGCACACGGCTCTGTACAAAGCCATGCTTTCTACTGTTCCTTTGTCTCACAGAAAGCATGACCCCTGTACACAGCCGTTTGCACACGTCACTGCTGGGATTATATTTGAATTTAAACATGTCTGTGATTGGTTCTTTTGAAAATATACAAAATGTCTGAATGGCTGTTCTGTGAAGCCACACCTTCTTTTGTTACTCATGTTTACTATAAATAAAAAGAGCTGGCTATCCCAGGGACACTCTGCTCTGAGATGACTTGACCATAAGACCTGTGTTGGTGGTTTCCTTGATTGAATGATGGAATGAACGGTGAGTGGATTTTAGCAAACTTAGGCTAAAGATAGCATTATTGCAAAAAGATGAAATCTGATGTGTGCTTAGATAGCACAGGAATTATAGGCTGTGTGCTCTGCAAACAGCCTAGGAATTCCACAACACAGTGCATGCATCAATGACACTGTCCCTCTTGTTCACCTGTTGGAGCACACTCTGCGTGGAATAATGGACAGGGCACTTGAGGCAGAACAGAGACAGGAAGAGGAGGACTTTCTTACCTCTCAAGGCCCCCTTTATCCATACAGTGTTCCTGCTGGCCTGGCTATCACACAGGACGAGGAGGAGGAGGAGGATTATTGTGTCAGCATGTAGGTGGAGCCTAGCACTCAGCATCAGCAGCAGTCTTCTTTTAGGGATCAATTACAGTCCCAAGACACCCATGGACTTGTACGTGGCTGGGAGGAGGTGGCTGCGGATCATGTCGTCCTCAGTGACCCAGAGGACTCTGCACCGAATGCCTCAGCAAACCTACGCTGCATGGCCTCCCTGATCCTGCAAAGCCTACGGAAGGATCATCGTATTCGTGCGATCAAGGAGAGGGATCATTACTGGCTGGCAACCCTCCTTGATCCACGTTACAAGGGTAAGGTTGCGGACCTTATCTTGCCATCGCAGAGGGAGCAGAGGATGAAGCATCTTCGGGAGGCCTTGCAGAAAGGTCTGTGCAACGTGTTCCCAGAGACTGAGAGGTTACAAATTTCTGGTCCTGGACAACGTGTTGCTGAGGCTCCGGTCAGTCAAAGAAGGAGCGTTGGAGAAGGTGGCCGTCTGACCGATGCGTTCAGACAATTTTTTAGTACGCAGCCCCAAGGTATGATCGGTGCCAGCAACCATCGCCAGCGTCTGGTTTACATGGTGCAGGAATACCTAGGGGCAAGATCAGACTTGGACACCTTTCCCACCGAAAATCCTCTGGGTTACTGGGTCTTGAGGATGGATCACTGGCCAGAGCTTGCACAGTATGCAAATGAGGAACTGGCTTGTCCTGCATCCAGCGTTCTTTCGGAACGCACATTCAGTGCTGCTGGAGGCTTTCTAACCGATCACAGGGTGCGCCTGTCCACCGACTCGGTCGATCGACTGACCTTCATAAAAATGAATCAGTCTTGGATCAACACCACGCTGATGTAACCCAATTTTTTTTTTTAAATGTCAGATCCCTTCAAGACTGCCTATGCTGATGCTGAGTGACTATCCTGTTATGCTGAGTGACGATCCTGTTATGCTGAGTGACTATCCTCTTCCTCCTCAATGATCATGCTGATAGCTTGTAAGAACATTTTTGGTTCTGGGCACCGCCACCAGTGGCTAAGGTCCAATTTTTCAGCCCCTGTTTAACAGGGGCGTGTAATTACAATTTTTGATGCAATACTTTGCAGCAGGGCTCATTGCTGCGCTCCAAATACAGTATCTGTGAGGGGTTGCGGTGTTGTGGCACCATTGCCTAAGGCCCAATTTTTATGGCCCTGTTCAACAGGGGCATGTAATTACAATTCTTGATCTAATATTTCACAGCAGGGCCCATTCCTGCACCCACCAAGAGTAACTGTGAGGGCTTACAGTGTTGTGGCAACACCACCACCACCACCAAAGGCCCAATTTTTCTGTCCCTGTTCAATAGGGGCATGTAATTACAGTTCTTGATCTAATATTTCACAGCAGGGCCCATTCCTGCGCCCACCAAGAGTAACTGTGAGGGCTTACAGTGTTGTGGCAACACCACCACCACCAGCAAAGGCCCAATTTTTCTGTCCCTGTTCAACAGGGGCATGTAATTACAATTCTTGATCTAATATTTCACAGCTGGGCCCATTCCTGCGCCCACCAAGAGTAACTGTGAGGACTTAGTGTTGTGGCACCAGCACCACCACCAAAGGCCCAATTTTTCCTACCATGTTCAACAATGGCATGTATTTACAATTCTTGATATAATAGTTCACAGCAGGGTGTTCCAGCACCCACCAAGAGTAACTGTGAGGGCTTAAATTCTCTCCTGTAAGAGTTAATATGGGAAAAAGGTGTCTCCTCTCCACTGATGCTTTATCACCAATCCTTGTTTCAATAAAAAAACCAAATTTTCAAAAAACATTTGTCATTAGGACGGAAAGTGAGGTGAAATGTTATGAACAGGTGCACAGACAGCAAAACAAATGTTACAGGTGTGATAACCCTTCCCTATGTTTTCCAAAAAGCTTAAAAATATTTTTTTTGGCTGGAGCTACACTTAAAAAATGTACCTGTTCCAAATTACAAACAGATTCTACTTAAGAACAAACCTACAGTCCCTGTCTTGTTTGCACCGCCTGTATACTGCTGTTCAGAGTATATAGGGCCTTTTTTAATTTGGGTGCGGGGTTCCCCTTAATATCCATACAAGACCCAAAGGGGCTGGTAGTGGGCTGGGGGAGGGGGGTGGGGGGGTATCCATGCCATTTTTCTCAATGATTTGCATCCATATTGCCGGGACCAAACATTACATTAAAGCCGCAAGCAGTTTTAAATGACTTTTTTTCCTTTAGAAATGTCATTTTGTGCAGGGACAGTTCTAAACACGGGAAACACGTGCCACTTCACAGGCATACTTTAGACACCCCCCAGGTACGATATTTAAAAGAATATTTCACTTTTTTTTTTCACTTTTTGCATTGATACATGTCCCCTGGGGCAGGACCCGGGTCCCCAAACCCTTTTTAGGACAATAACTTGCATATTAGCCGTTATAATTAGCACTTTTGATTAAACGTTTGAGTCCATTCTATTTAATAGGGTTCTAAAGTCAGTGCAAACTTTCGGTCCGTTCGCAGGTTCTGGTGCAAACCGAACCGGGGGGGTGTTCAGCTCATCCCTAGTCAGTATCACTGCTACACAAGTCAAATGATGATGATGTACTGCACTGGTGGCAGTATGTACCAAAAAAAGTGAAAAACAAATTTTATTAAATTTCTTAATTTTCCAAAGAATTGTGACAAAAAATGACAACTTCAAAAAACTCACAATGCCACTTACTAAATACCCCAGACTGTCTATATGTTAAAAAAGGAGTCATTTGGGTGGTATTTGTTCTGTACTGGCATTTTAGGGCCTCAAGAAATGAGACAGGCTGTCAGAATATCAGGACTGATCAATTCTTAAATATATACTGTATATACGAAAGTTTGTAGACTCTATAACTTTCACATAGACTAAATAATATACACTGATTTGGGTTATTTTTACCTAAGAAATGTAGCAGACTACCTTTTGGTCTAAGTGTTTGAAGACAGATTATTTCTTTGTAAAATTTTTATAACCGAAACGTAGAAAAACATGATTTTTTTTTTCACATTTTTGGGTGTTTTTTTGTTTATATAACAAGAAATCAAAAATCTCAGTGATGATTAAATACCACAAAAATAAAGCTCTATTTGTGTGAAAAAAATAACACAAAATTAATTTGTGTACAATGTTGCATGACCGAGCAATAGCCAGTTAAACTGGCACAGTGCTGAATAACAAAAATGTCCTGGTTGTGAAGGGGGTAATACCTTCTAATGATTAAGGTGAGAAAATGTACCATTTTAAGAAAAAAATAAGGCAATTTTGAAAGTGATGTCAGCAACATGTCTCAAATAAGTAAGCACAGGGCCTTGTTTACCAGAGTGTAGCATTCCCCCCTCTTTTAACAACACTTTGTAAATGTCTGGGAACTTGAGGAGACCAGATGCTGGAGCTTTGAGAGAGGAATGTTGTCCCATACTTGTCTGATATAGAATTCTAACTGCTCAACAGTCCTGGGTCTCCGTTGTTGAATTTTTTGTTTCAAGATGTGCCAAATATTTTTAATTGGTGAAAGGTCTGGACTGCAGACAGGCCAGTTAAGCGCTCAGACTCTTCTACCATGAAGCAATGCTGTTGTCACAGATGCAGTATGCAGTTTATTGTCCTACTGAAGTACAGTAGGTGCCGCCGATATTGTATATCTATCGCGCTCCCATCGCCGAGATTCTCGGCGACAGGAGTACCGAGATCTCGGCAACAGGGTGGCGACACGTGTCGCGCTCGCTGCAATAGCGAGAGGGAGACGCGACACTGTATTGAACGGGATCCGACGTGGATTCCCGCCAATACCAGGCACTGCGTTTGGTATGAATCCTGAGCGGGAACTCTACGCCAATTTTTAAAGAAAAAAACGGCGTGGGTTCCCCCTCCAGGAGCATGCCAGGCCCTTGGGTCTGGTCTGGATTTGAAGGGAAATCCTACGCCGAAAAAACGGCGTGGGGGTCCCCCCAAAATCCAAACCAGACCCTTATCCGAGCACGCAACCTGGCAGGCCTCAGGGGAAGAGGGGGGGACGAGAGAGCGGCCCCCCCTCCCTCCTGAACCGTACCAGGCCACATGCCCTCAACATGGGGGTTTGGTGCTCTGGGGCAGGGGGGCGACCTGCGGCCCCCCCACCCCAGAGCACCCTGCCCCCATGTTGATGAGGACAGGGCCTCTTCCCGACAACCCTGGCCGTTGGTTGTCGGGGTCTGCAGGCGGGGGGCTTATCGGAATCCGGGAGCCCCTTTAATAAGGGGGCCCCCAGATCCCGGCCCCCCCACCCTATGTGAATGAGTATGGGGTACATTGTACCCCTACCCATTCACCTGGTGGAAAAAAATGGCAATAAAAACACAACACAGTTTTTAAAAGTATTTTATTGCACAGCTCCGGGGGTCTTCTTCCGACTTCGGGGGTCTCCGAGGAGGAGAAGAGGGAAGAAGACGCAGACGGCGACGATGGGAAGACCGGCCCCTCCACTAGCAAAAGAGCTACAAGAAGTTAGTGGAGGGGCCGGCAGAAGGACAACGGAGAGCCGGACGAGACGATGGAGAAGACCGGGCCTCCGCTAGCAAAAGAGCTAAAAGAAGTTAGCGGAGGCCCGGCGGAAGAAAGAAAGAACCGGAGAGAAGAAGAGGGGAGAAGGCGACGGAGAAGACCGGGCCCCGCTAGCAAAAGAGTTGGAAGAAGATAGCGGTGGCCCAGCAGAAGAAAGAACCGGAGAGCGTGGCGACAACACCGGAGACCCCCAAAGTCGAAAGAAGACCCCCGGAGCTGTGCAATAAAATACTTTTAAAAACTGTGTTGTGTTTTTATTGCCATTTTTTTCCACCAGGTGAATGGGTAGGGGTACGATGTACCCCATACTCATTCACATAGGGTGGGGGGGCCGGGATCTGGGGGCCCCCTTATTAAAGGGGCTCCCGGATTCCGATAAGCCCCCCGCCCGCAGACCCTGACAACCAACGGCCAGGGTTGTCGGGAAGAGGCCCTGTCCTCATCAACATGGGGGCAGGGTGCTCTGGGGTGGGGGGGGGGCGCAGGTCGCCCCCCTGCCCCAGAGCACCAAACCCCCCATGTTGAGGGCATGTGGCCTGGTACGGTTCAGGAGGGAGGGGGGGCCGCTCTCTCGTCCCCCCTCTTCCCCTGCGACCTGCCAGGTTGCGTGCTCGGATAAGGGTCTGGTTTGGATTTTGGGGGGGACCCCCACGCCGTTTTTTCGGCGTAGGGTTCCCCTTCAAATCCAGACCAGACCCAAGGGCCTGGCATGCTCCTGGAGGGGGAACCCATGCCGTTTTTTTCTTTAAAAATTGACGTGGAGTTCCCGCTCAGGAGTCATACCAAATGCAGTGCCTGGTATTGGCGGGAATCCACGTCGGATCCCCGCCTATCGGCAATGCGTGTCGCTCATCGTGAAAGGAACATTTTTTTCCTTTCCCGATGACGAGACAGCTCGGCGCTGGCTCTCGCGACGGAGCTGATAGGGTGTCAATCTCGCCGCTAGAAGCGGCGAGATTGACACAATATCGGCGGCACCTACTGTATGTAAGGCCTTCCCTGAAAAAACACGTCATCTGGATGGGGTCATATGCTGCTCTCAAACCTGGATATATAGTTTAGCATTGATGATGCCTTTCCAGCTGTGCAAGCTGCCCATCCTGTGTGCACTAATGCACCACAATATCATCAGAGATGCAGGTTTTGAACTGAGCGCTGATAACAAGCCAGAAAGTCCCTCTCCTCTATAGTCCGGAGAACGTGGCACCCATGGTTGCCATAAAGAATGTAACATTTTGATTTGTCTGACCACAGAATAGTTTTTCGCTTTGCAACAGACCATTTTAAAAGAACTTTGGCCCAGAGAAGACAGCAGTGTTTCTGGATCATGCCCAGATATGGCTTCCTCTTTGCATGGTAGAGCTTTACCTTGCATTTTTGGATGGCACGGCAAGCTGTTCAGACTTTTGGGAAGCATTCCTGAGCCCATGCAGTGATGTCCATCACAGAATCTTGCCTGTTTTTATTGCAGTGCTGCCTGAGGGCCTGAAGATCATGGGCATCCAATGTTGCTTACTGGCCTTGTCCACCAAGATTTCTCCAGATTCTTGGAAACTTTTGATGACATTATGTACTGTAGATAATGATATAATTAAAGTCTTTGCAATTTTATTGTTTGACGCAGCTTTTCACAAATTGGCGAACTGCTGCCCACCTTTACTTCTAAGACACCCTGACTCTCTAAAGGTGACCTTTTTATACCCAATCATGCTACAGACCTGTAGAGCACATCAACTATTACAGGACAGTTGTCAGGGTAAATACATCAAAAATTATGGTCAACAGTCATGCAGGGAAAGTATAAAGTCTGAATGGAGCATGTCAAAAAAGGAAAAAGAAAATAGAACTGCTTTGAGACGTAACAGTATTTTAAGTGGCCGACAGCCAGCAGTGTCAGTCACTTCCTGAGATAATGAGCAGAGTATCAAGTACAGAGGCTGACTACTCCAAAGCAAGACTCAGAGGCACTCTTCATATCTCATCTTCCCTGATGTCACCACCAACCCTCCCTGAATGACAAAAATATGCTGAACACTGTATACTATTTTTCTGTAAGCAGACAATCTTCCTGTTACTGGTCACAGTGCAGTAAGCAGAATATAGTTAAATGGTATTATTTATCATATGGATGCTGCCACTGTTGTGTAATCACAGTGGAAATTCAAGTGCATTTAAAGTGTTACTAAACCCACAACAGTAAAATCAGTCTGTATATGCAGTAAAGCATGCTTGTTATACTCACGGTGGAACCTAAGGGGTTAATCCTCTGCATTGTGTAAAAAGGTTGTTTGATCCTGTCTTCTCTGATCCTTTGCTTCTTCCACTGTCCCCAATCCATCTGCTGATAGTACAGAGCCTTTGGGGCACTCTGCACATGCTCAATCAGCACTGTCCAGACAGAGGGTCAGGGTCATGCAGCCTCAAAGGACAGTCAGAGGAAAATGAAAACTCCTCTTACAAGCTTTAAAAGAGAAGTATGGGTTGTTGTGTTTTTTTTGCCTATTCATACTTACCTAGGTGGATGCAGCATCAGACTGATGCTGCATCTGTCCCCCGCCCCCTTTTTACTGAGAACTGAGTCACCGAACATCGCAGATGGCTCGGTTCTCTCACCTCCCTGAGTGGAGAGATGCTGCCTGTCAGTTAGTATCTCTCCTGCTCTGCTCCTCCACGCTCATTGGAGCACTGAGCTGTGCGAGGAGTGGCTGCCTCAGTGGCTAGCTGAGAGGCTGAGACTGCCATCAGTCTAGGCAGCTGGTGGATCCAGACTTCCTAAATCAGGATGATGCGCTGCCTGGACTGATTCCAGTCATGTCTGCGGTGAGAGGACTTCAGACCGCTCTCCGCTGAAAACGGGTCACAGAAGTGCAAAACGGATTGCACTCCGGTGACCAATAGGAGAAGCCCAGCACAGGGCCGTCTTAATAGTATCATGGGCCCCTGGGCAAAGTAATGCTTTGGGGCCCCTATAATGGAGACAGTGCAGGTAAATAGACATCAAGTAGGTAGGAGGCAAACAAGCGGAGCTTCCCCTTTTGGGTGGAGCTCCCCATTAACTACCTGAACAAACATTCTGTACAGCAAAGAAACAGTGGGAAATACTACATACATAAAGTAACAAACCTGTCCTGTGCATATAATATATCTGCTAGATTGATGCCTCCCCAGCACTATGGCACCTCTACACCCTAGATATCCCCTCAGCACTCTGACCCCTCTACACCCCAGATATCCCCCCAGCACTCTGACCCCTCTACACCCCAGATATCCCCCAGCACTCTGACCCCTCTACACCCCAGATATCCCCCCCAGCACTCTGACCCCTCTGCACCCTAGATATCCCCCCAGCACTCTGACCCCTCTACAGCCCAGATATCCCCCCAGCACTCTGACCCCTCTACAGCCCAGATATCCCCCCAGCACTCTGACCCCTCTACACCCTAGATATCCCCCCAGCACTCTGACCCCTCTACTTCTCAGATAGCCCCCCAGCACTCTGACCCCTCTACATCCCAGATATCCCCCCAGCACTCTGACCCCTCTACATCCCAGATATCCCCCCAGCACTCTGACCCCTCTACATCCCAGATATTCCCCCAGCACACTGACCCCTCTACATTCCAGATATCCCCCCAGCACTCTGACCCCTCTACACCCTATATATTCCCCCAGCACTGTTACCATATAATACCCCTTGTATTGTGACCCCACTATATCCCTGATATCCCCTACATCCCTAATACCTCTTGCACTGTAGCCACCCAAGCTACCCCAAGCATTGCTAACCCCTATACACCCCAGATCCTCCCACAGCATTGTTTTCCCCCATACACCCTTGATATCCCCCAGCACCATTATTCCATCTATGTAGTACCCCCTTTTTCAGTGGAGATACAGTGCATGTAAACTTTTGGCTATGTGCCCACCTCCAGCACTGGACTTACCTATACTAATCAAGCAGGCAGAAGGCAGGGCGGAGGAGGGAGCATCCCTCCAGGCATTCCAAGCCCTTCGGTGCAAACAATTCTGGACAGCTGGGCTCGCCATGACACCATCCACAATGCCACTTCCGCAGTCGGGCTCTCAGTGCTGCCGACTCAGCAGCTCCCACTCCAGCTCTGACCCTGCAGCCTTCGAGTCCCGAGCATTCAAGCTGCATGGGACAGGATCAGAGCATTACTGGCGCTCCAGCCCTGCCCCTCCCTGCTGGTTGTGAAGTAATAGGTATCGTTCTGCACAGCATGGCACTAGTGTTGCCACATCATCACTTTAATCCATGACACATATTAATTACACCGGTTCTGAGGCTGATTTAATGCAGATAAGGCATCAAGTGAGTTTAATTACCACCTTAATCAGCCACAGAACCTGTGTGTCATAGAAATCCTGTCAGCTACAGGATTCCTGGACTTCCTGATTCCGAATCTCGGGCACGTCCACGCACGCCGGCACGCGCGCGCGCGATGGCGAGCACGTGCGCGCGCACGCGCTTAGCGGGGGCGCGCGCACGCTCCACAAAGCGCGCCAGAAGAGCTATTTAAACATGCCTGTGACAGACAGTCCCTGCTGTCTGCTCTACAGCGTGTAGTACCCAAAGAGACCTGATTCGTGTATTTACCTGCATCCGACCCGGCTTACCTTGACCCTTCCAGTTTCCTGCCTGCCTCTGACCCCCGGCTTTGTTTGACCAATCTTCTGCCTGATCCTCCAGTACCTTGCCGTCAGCCAATACTACCGACCCGGCTTGTCCGACCAATCTCTCCAGTTGCTGTGTCCTGGTTCCAGTCCAGTCAGCCTCATCAGTTCCAGTCCAGCTGCTTGTTCCTAGTTCCAGTCCAGTTGCTTGTTCCTGGTTCCAGTCCAGTTGCTGTATCCTGGTTCCAGTCCAGCCAGTCTCTTCAGTTCCAGTCCAGTTGCTGTGTTCCTGGTTCCGGTTCAGCCTGCCATACTTCCTGGGTGCCTGGATCCGTCCCAGTCTTCAGACTCTACTCTACCTTGATCCATCCTGCCAGGCACTCGTACCCCTTCTACCTCCGTGCCTCCTGTCTTCAGTACCAGGGGCCGCCGGTGGAAGCCGTAAGAGAGGCCTCCCTCTGCAGATCCGGGCTCGTCACCGTCAGGTACGTGACAGTAGCAGACAGCCATGTCTGAGCCCGGGCAGGGAGCCTCACCTATGGAGGAACTCTGTCGGCACCTGGCAGGTTTGTCTGAAGCAGTCAAGAGTCTTCAACAAGGATACACCCGCTTGGAAGAACAAGTGCGGGTCCTCTCCAATCCCTCTGCCATCCAAGAGGGGCCCCACGCCTCTGCTTCCACAGCCGGAACAAGTTCCTCACCCACAGTGGTCATGCTTCCTCCTGAACCTAAGGTTCCTACACCCGAAAGATTTTCCGGGGATCGGAGCAAGTTTAGGGCCTTCCGGAATTCGTGTGAACTGTATTTTGCCCTACAGCCCCGTACCTTTTCTCTAGAGGCCACCAAGGTGGGCTTTGTGGTCTCTTTGCTCGCTGGAGACCCTCAGAGTTGGGCCCACCGTCTCTTTGAACAGAAGGATGTATCACTAAACAACCTCGCTGCTTTTTTCGATGCCCTGGCCCAGCTATACGAAGATCCCCAACTCTCAGTAACCGCAGAAGCCGCCTTGCGTTCCCTTCAACAAGGACGCAGACCAGCGGAGGACTATGTGGCAGAATTCAGGCGGTGGAGTGCGGATACCAATTGGAATGATGCCGCCCTCCGCCATCAGTTTCGCTTAGGACTTTCCGATTCCTTGAAGGACGAGCTAGCTAGAGTTGGTGTACCACAGACACTCAACCTGTTGATTGATCTAACCATCCAGATTGACCGACGTCTGAGGGAACGGAGGGCTGAGAGGACCACTGGCTTCTCCCGCCCAACCTGGATGCTTCCTCGGGCTCCTAGTCACCTGTACTCGGCTCCTGCTACACCTCCAACTCCCACATCTGACACGCCTGAACCAATGCAGCTCGGGCTCCTTCGTCCATCCCTCGCTCCTGAGGAACGCCAGCGCCGCCGAATAAATAATCTGTGCCTGTACTGCGGGGACCCCGGACATTTCGTTAGAACCTGTCCCCTGAAGCTTCGTAAGTTTCTTTCAGTTTCTTCTAACATGACTAACCTACAAGCCAAAACCACATCTCACCTTGCCCTCTCTGTTTCATTACAGCTCCCAGGAAGGACTTTGCAAGTACCCGCCATTATTGATTCCGGAGCATGCAGCTGCTTTATGGACTCAGCCTTTGCCATTAAACACCAAATTCCCCTTCGTACCAAGACCCACGGACTTTGTGTCCATCTGGCTGATGGTTCCGTCATTAAGTCCGGACCTGTGACCCAGGAGACCACTCCTATACCCGCTACCATCTTTACCACCTCTGGAACCCACCAAGAATGCTTGTGTCTGGACATCATCTCTTCCCCGTTGTTTCCCTTGATCCTTGGTATGCCTTGGTTACAAGCCCACAATCCCACTATCAACTGGACTACGGGAATAGTTGCCTTTCCTTCTTCCTATTGCCAACAGTCCTGTGGCTCATATAAACCTCCTGGGCCGGCCTCGTTACTATGCATTGACACCGAAGATGGCACCCGTCAATCCATCCCAGAAGTTTACCACGACTTTCTTGACGTATTTAGTAAACAAAAGGCAGAGACTCTACCACCCCATCGGGCCTACGATTGCCCCATCGACCTACTTCCTGGAGCAAAGATTCCGTTCGGTAGAGTCTTCCCTTTAACGGAGGTGGAACAAGGGGCTTTAAAAAATTATGTTGATGAGAACTTGCAAAAAGGGTTCATCTGCCCTTCCACATCCCCAGCAGGCGCAGGCATCTTTTTTGTAGAGAAAAAGGACCACACCCTTCGACCTTGTGTGGATTACCGGGAATTGAATAAAATTACAGTAAAAAATCGCTACCCTCTCCCCCTGGTACCAGAGTTATTTCAGAGACTAGGAACTGCCACCATCTTTACCAAACTTGACCTCCGCGGAGCCTACAACTTGATCCGTATCAAAGAAGGTGACGAATGGAAGACCGCCTTCCGTACCCGGTATGGACATTTTGAGTACTTGGTAATGCCATTCGGGTTGTGTAACGCCCCTGCCACTTTCCAGTATTTTATCAACGATGTTCTACGGGACTTCCTAGACCTCTTTGTTATTGTTTATCTTGATGATATCTTAATTTTTTCTTCCTCCCTTGATTCTCATCGCAGACATGTCAAAAATGTGTTGGGTCGGCTCCGCCAGCATGGCCTGTATGCGAAGGCCGAAAAATGCGAGTTCGAGCAAGAGAGTATATCATTTCTGGGGTTAATCATTTCCAGCGAGGGCATCAAGATGGATCCTCAAAAGATTACCGCAATCCTGGACTGGCCAGAACCGGTGGACAAGAAGGGAATCCAACGTTTCGTTGGATTCGCCAACTTCTACCGCAAGTTCATCAGGGGGTTTTCAGCTATTATCGCACCCATTACTCAACTCACCAAGCAAGGAACACGTTTTCACTGGTCTCCTGAAGCCCAAGAAGCTTTTGAACGCCTGAAGGCCCTATTTACCTCAGCCTCTATCTTGAAACACCCAGACTCCTCACTACCATTCGTACTTGAGGTAGACGCCTCCGAAATAGCGGTAGGAGCAATACTGTCCCAAAGACAGGGAGTCAAAGCCTTGCTCCACCCAGTAGCCTTCTTCTCCCGCAAGCTTTCTGCAGCAGAGAGGAACTACGACGTGGGGGATCGGGAGCTACTAGCGATCAAGTCTGCACTAGAAGAATGGCGGTACCTGCTGGAGGGCGCGGCTCATCCGATCCTAATATTCACTGACCACAAGAACCTGGAGTACCTGAAAGCCGCGAGAAGATTGAATCCACGGCAAGCCAGGTGGGCACTCTTCTTCTCCCGGTTCTCTTTTCATGTTACTTATCGTCCTGGGGCCAAGAATATTAAGCCTGACGCCCTGTCTCGGATGTTCCATAAGTCCAAGGAGACTTCTCCGCCTGATACCATCCTTGCCCCCGGAAATTTCCTTCTTCTACAGGAGAACCTGTTCACTCAAATCAAACAAGCTTCCACCGGGCAGAGACAGTTCTCCGAGCCGGAATTGCAGGTTAAGGATGGACTATTGTGGTACCAAGACAGAATCTACGTACCTGAGAAACTAAGAGTAACCGCATTAGAACTCTGCCACGACCACGCCCTGGCCGGGCATTTTGGCGTTGCCAAGACCACTGACCTGGTACAGCGCACCTTCTGGTGGCCTTGAGTACGTGAAGACTGTAGGAGGTTTGTAGATTCTTGTACAACTTGTACCCGAAACAAGGGTTCCAGATCCAAGGCCTGGGGACTACTAAAACCCTTACCCGTTCCAGATAGGCCCTGGAGAATGTTGTCCATCGACTTCATTGTCGAGTTACCCCCGGCCGAGAACCATTCCACCATCTTCGTTATTGTGGACCGTCTGTCCAAGATGGCACACTTCATCCCTATGAAAGGGACTCCCTCCGCTCCTGAAACCGCACAGGTATTCATCAGAGAAATAGTCAGACTCCACGGGGTACCAGCCAATATTGTTTCCGATCGCGGGGTTCAATTTACCTCTCGATTCTGGAGATCCCTTTGCAAAACCTTGAAAATCGAATTATCGTTTTCCTCTGCTTACCATCCACAGACCAACGGACAGACGGAGAGAACGAATCAGACGCTCGAGCAATACCTGCGATGCTTCTCCTCTTTTGCTCAGGACAACTGGGTTTCCCTACTTCCGTTGGCCGAGTTTGCGTATAACAATTCCATCCACTCCGCTACCTGCCAGACTCCTTTCTTTGCAAACTATGGTTTTCATCCTACTTTTCTGCCTAACTCCCTTCCTGAGTGTCCTGTACCTGCAGTCCAGGAAAAGTTAAATTTTTTCTCGGTCAATAACCAGCTTTTACAAGAGACCATGACCAAGACTCAAGAACGCAACAAGACAATCTATGACAAGAAGAGACGGGGTGAATTAGTGTTGGTACCCGGCGACCAAGTATGGCTATCTACCACAAACCTAAGAATGGCATGCCCTTCTAAAAAACTGGGCCCCAAATTTTTAGGTCCATTCCCTGTTAAGAGGAAAATTAATGAAGTAGCTTATGAATTGGAACTTCCTGACTCTCTTAGAATCCATCCAGTTTTTCATGTCTCTCTCCTAAAACCCACAGTCTCTAATCCGTTTCCAGATCGGAAGCCGGATCACCCTGATCCGATCATTATTGACGGTGAGCAGGAATTCGAAGTAGAAGCTATCATGGACTTCAGGAGAAGAAATAACCAGAACCAATTCCTAATTAAATGGAAGGGCTACGGACCCGAGGAAAACTCATGGGAACCCGAGGAGAATATCCATGCCAGGAGTTTGATACAGGCTTTCAAAAGGACTCACCCTGGAAGGTTCACCCGGCTGGGCATCCGGAGGCTGTCCCTTGGGGGGGGGGGCAATGTCATAGAAATCCTGTCAGCTACAGGATTCCTGGACTTCCTGATTCCGAATCTCGGGCACGTCCACGCGCGCGCGCGATGGCGTGCACGCGCACGCGCTTAGCGGGGGCGCGCGCACGCTCCACAAAGCGCGCCAGAAGAGCTATTTAAACATGCCTGTGACAGACAGTCCCTGCTGTCTGCTCTACAGCGTGTAGTACCCAAAGAGACCTGATTCGTGTATTTACCTGCATCCGACCCGGCTTACCTTGACCCTTCCAGTTTCCTGCCTGCCTCTGACCCCCGGCTTTGTTTGACCAATCTTCTGCCTGATCCTCCAGTACCTTGCCGTCAGCCAATACTACCGACCCGGCTTGTCCGACCAATCTCTCCAGTTGCTGTGTCCTGGTTCCAGTCCAGTCAGCCTCATCAGTTCCAGTCCAGCTGCTTGTTCCTAGTTCCAGTCCAGTTGCTTGTTCCTGGTTCCAGTCCAGTTGCTGTATCCTGGTTCCAGTCCAGCCAGTCTCTTCAGTTCCAGTCCAGTTGCTGTGTTCCTGGTTCCGGTTCAGCCTGCCATACTTCCTGGGTGCCTGGATCCGTCCCAGTCTTCAGACTCTACTCTACCTTGATCCATCCTGCCAGGCACTCGTACCCCTTCTACCTCCGTGCCTCCTGTCTTCAGTACCAGGGGCCGCCGGTGGAAGCCGTAAGAGAGGCCTCCCTCTGCAGATCCGGGCTTGTCACCGTCAGGTACGTGACACTGTGTAATTAATGGGTGTCCTGGATTAAAGGGATGATGTGGCAACCCTACACGGCACACCACTGCCAGCCTGCCTCCCCTGTGTATCCATCGCTCTCAGTGCCATCATGGGGCCCCCAATTTTGGGACAGCGTGGGCTCAAGGACCAGCTGCTTTGGGGAAAGTGCAGGAGCCCCCATGCAGCTGGGGCCCCTGGGCAGTGCCCAGGTGTGCCCACTCATTAAGACAGCCCTGCCCCAGCCTAAAAAGCTCAGGCTGGACTTCTTCTTTAACCACTTCACACAAATCGCCGTACCCATATGTCGGTACTTTGACGCTAAATACCATTGTTATGGCAGCAGCTATTTCCTATTCCTATTTCCCCATCCCGAAGAGCTTGCTCGCAGAAGCGAACGCATTTGTGGGTAGCGCCCACATATCAAAACAGTCTTCAAACTACACATGTGAGATATTGGCACGATCATTAGAGCGAGAGTAATCATTCTAACCCTAGACCTCCTCTGTAACTCAAAACTGGTAACCTGTAGACATTTTTAAACATCGACTATGGAGATTTTTAGGGGTAAAAGTTTGTCGCCATTCCACGAGCGGGCGCAATTTTGAAGCGTGACATGTTGGGTATCAATTTACTCGGCGTAATATTATCTTTCACAATATAAAAAAAAAATGGGCTAACTTTATTGTTGTCTTATTTTTTCATTCAAAAAAGTGTATTTTTTCCCCCAAAAAAAGGGCGCTTGTGTGAGGTATTTAGTAAGAGGTATTGCAAGTTTTTTTAACCGCTTGCCAAGCGCCGCACACACATTTACGTTGGCAGAAGGGCTCGTACAAGCAAATGGGCGTACCTGTACGTCCCTTTGAATTTGCCGCCTTGCGGGCACATGCCCGCGGGTCACGCAAACTCGATGTTCGCCGGTGGCCTGCCATCGTGAGACGGAGAGGCAGAATGGGTATGTAAACAAGGCATTTCCCTGTTCTGCCTAGTGACATGACATGGATCTACTGCTCCCTGTCATCGGGAGCAGTGATCACTGTCATGTCAGTGGTAGCCCATCCCCCCCCACATTTAGAATCACTCCTTAGACACACTTAACCCCTTGATCGCCCCTAGTGTTTAACCCCTTCCCTGCCAGTGTCATTTATACAGTAATCAGTGGCTATTTATAGCACTGATCACTGTATAAATGACAATAGTCCCAAAATGGTGTCAAAAGTGTCCGATGTGTCCGCCATAATGTCGCAGTCCCCATAAAAATCGCAGATCCCTGTCATTACTAGTAAAAAAAAAAATTAATAACAAAAATGGCATAAATCTGTCTCCTATTTTGTAGACGCTATAACTTTTGTAAAAAACCAAACAATATACGCTTATTGCAAAAAAAAATACCAAAAATATGTAGAAGAATACATATCGGCCTAAACTGAGGAAAAAATTAGTTTTTTTTAAATATTTTTTAGGTATATTTATTATAGCAAAAAGTAAAAAATATTGCTTTTTTTTCAAAATTGTCGCAATTTTTTTGCTTATAGCGCAAAAAATAAAAACCGCAGAGGAAAAAAAAGGACGTCAATTTTGTTTGGGTACAACATCACACGGCCGCGTAACTGTCAGCTAAAGTAACGCAGTGCCGAATCGCAAAAAATCCTCTGGTCAGGAAGGGGGTAAATTCTTCCAGGGCTGAAGTGGTTAAGTTGTAATTTTTTTGTCACGATTTTTTATTTTTATTTTTTTCACTTGTTTAAAAAAAAAAGTTTACATATAGTTACCAGTGCAGTACAATGTCATCATATAACTGGTGTGCCAGTGACCAAGGAAACTGACTGGTAACAGTAAACAGTATGTAAAAAAACAAACTAATATTTTTTTTTTTCAATTTTAATTTTCTTTACTTTTTTTTTTTTTCTCATATTGTGACCAGTGCAAGGCCGTGTTACCTTAGCAACACTCTGGGGGGGTTGATCAGGATTTTTGCTTGTTTTTTAACATATTCTGATTGCTTATAGCAGTGAATTTCCCTGCTATAAGCAAATATTTTTACTGAATGACTGTGTAGAGTGTAGACACTGTGTATTGTTATTATTAGCTGTGATTGGCCACCATTAATCACGTGGTACAAATAGGCTGTGATTGGCCCTGTCTGTACCATGTGGTCAATGTGATCAATCACAGCTAGCAACACAGTTGTATACAATGAATGGCATGAAAGTAAGCCATTCAATGTTTACAACTGTCATATGATATTCTGTGAGTGGTCACATGGTAACGTCAGCGAGCCAGAACACTGATCAGTCTTCCGCTGAGTGCAGCCCCTTCTCGGGAGGACGTCCTATGACGTCCTTCCAAAACAATTGGGTTCCCGCCCGACCATCATTTTACAATTGAGTGGGTGGGAAGCAGTTAAAGGGACCTCAGAGCATCGACAAACACAGTACGTTTTTGTGAGCGCCAAACTGGTTTGGTGCAGCACAATTTAAGAAAAGGGTCAGGAACTACTGTTTCTGCATTTCTGCATGTAAGACAGACCATTGAAATGAATGGGCTCTCTACAAGCAGAACACAAGTAGCAATGCTGTAAACCTAGCCTCAGATCCCTCACATCACAATCCCGATATTACAACCGTGTTCTCAGTCCTCCCTTCACATCACAGTTCTATCCCCTTTACATCACAGTCCCCCCCTTCACAGCAGTGTCTTCAACCCTCCTTCACATCACTCCCCCTGTTAATATCACCCCTCTCCTTCACATTCCTGTCCTCTGCCCCTTTTTATATCAGCCCCCTCCTCCTTCACATTACTGTCTTCAGCCCTTTTCATATCACCCCCTTTACATCCCTGCCATCACCCCCCTTTATATCACCCCCCTCCTCCAAATTTATGTCCTTGGCCCCTCTTCACATCATCCTCGGCTTCCCACATATCCTTCACAGCAGTGTAGTGTAGGACATAGCTCTCTTCCATGTCCTACCTACACAGCACAGAAGGCGGGAGGCATGTCAGTCTAGAGCTGACATCCGAGGCAGGACAGTTCCGGATAGATGGTGTGGGCTGCAAAACTTTTTCTGGTAACCTGCTTGTGATTGGTTCCTAGCAACCAATCACCTGCTGGCTAACTTGAAAAGTTAATTTGGCAGCTCTCGCCCTCCATCTGGAGCTGTCCTGCCTCTGATATCAGCTCTAGACTGATGTGCCTCCCGCCGTCCATCCGGAGCTGTCCTGCCTCTGATGTCAGCTTGAAGAGGATGACCGCAGTGACGGCGGCTGAGCAGAAGAGCCTGATCTTAAATGGCGGGACCAGATGGGACACTGACTTGGTCCGGATCCAGACCGCGTTCTGCCATTTAGTGATGTCTGCTCTTTACGATGCCCCTTCTGGCTTCCCCTCATCCTTATAACGAAAGTGCAGAAACATTTAAAGACTCATACCCCTGCATCCATCAGTGCTGACCTGGATTTTAAGTCATCCTGCCACCACAGAAGGCCAGCTCTGTAAAAGAAACCCACCTATATTTACCTTTCCAGCGGTCCAAGTCTTGAAATGCTTCACTGCTCTCCAGTTGATGCAGGTACTTGTGGAAAACCTATTCTCCACCGCTACACACAGGGGTTCCTCCCTCCAGCTGAGCTCATACATCCTGTAGTACACAGGCAGCCAGTAATGTAAGTATAGACGGATTTCTTTTACAGGACTGACTAGACTTTGCATTCCAATAAAAGCCTATGGGAATATAATACTCACTTCGGTCAAATGGAAGTCAAGTACAGGTCAGATGTACATGTGAATGAACTATGAATGATATCAGAAGTGCCTAAGACTGATGTGAACTTTATCCCATCAGTACAAGTCCAAACCCATAAACTCAGGCCCTAGAGCAGTTTAGGTTGTGTCACCAACTCTTTTGCAATTATCCTTCCCATTCCACAGTTTAGTAAATCTTGTCACTTGAGGTATGATTGTTCAATGCAAACTACTGATTGGACTGTACTGCCAGTCAGTCAGAGACTAACAAGCGTTCACACCCCCATGGAGCAAAGTATCTATGCATAAGTAGATTAGAGCCACTACATAGAAAACAAGTCAGCAGTTGTTAGATTTTTAATCTAGGCCCGCAATGGTGGTGGGGGGAGGGGGCACAGATAGGAATGTCTCTAAATGGCTTAATATTTTAATTGTGCGTCTACTCTATAAACGGAACAGCAGCACTAAACTTGTTCTAGCTGTCTGAGCCCCTGTTGGGTTGTTTCTATTCCCACTTTCTGTCTAGGTGATACAAAAAGGTATTCAGGTGAAATCTCTGCAAAGGAAACAGTTTAACTGACCTAAAAAATGTTTCCTTGGAGTTCCACTTTTAGTGTGTTCAGTTCTGATATGCTGTTATAAGCTCTTTCCACAAATAAGGTTGTTATATACAGCATTCTTCTAAACATGATGAAATTTTCCATTAACGGCATACTCAGGCTGAAAGATCCACCGCAGTGCTGGGCACCCATCGCCACGTCACTAGCTGACATGGAACACGCCCTCTACATCTGTTACTGCTGCATGTTCCCACAAGCTGTAGTGTAAGATATGTTCTAAACTTCCCCTTCTGGAGCAGCAATTTGATTGGCGACTTGGTGGTGATCATAAACATCTGCAACATGCAAATCTTTCCCAATCCAAACACAGCAACATTAATAAAACAATGGGCCAGCTGCAGGGTCTAAATGTTAGTTTCTCTGAAGAAATACATTTATAAATCTTGCATAATGAGGCACATACACATACAGCCTGGGATCTCCACAAATCCATCAGCATAGTTTTCCTTCCAGAAGAGTCATCTCACCGCATAATGAAACATACATATCATGCCTGACCTCAGAGCTCCATACAGGATGACATTTAAAGCAAGACCTAGTCTCATGAAAGCTTATAAAACGCTAAAATAGCTACTCAAGCCATTTTGTGTATTAATGTCTTTCCCATGTTTATGTATTGTAAATGTAAAATAGTCTACTTGCAATAATGGCTAATTTATACTGACGCAAATTGTAGAACAATGAATCTGTTTAACTGCAGAATAATTAACCCGTTATACTTCAGGATTATCAGTTATCAGTGTAAATTAATCTTAATGTTCACAAAAGTTCTGAGCAGGAAAGGAGAAAATCCTCCATAGAAGGTAGGCTTCTCTCAGTAGAAAAAAGATCCAAAATAACAGAAGGACACTTGTAAAAACTGAGGCTGGCTAGGAGTGGGAGGGGTTATAGAGATGTTCCTGCAGCCTTTCTGTTTGCCAGTGTCCAATTACCTAAAAGCGGTTGTAAACCCGCTGACTTTTTTTTTTTTGCACCTGTAAAGGAAAAGGCATAATGAGCTTGTACAGGCTTACCTGTAGGTAAAATAAAAAAATAGACTTTACAACCGCTTTAAGGTAGCTGCATACAATCCACTGTAAGAGGTTTTTTATGGCAAATCATTAATCATTTATGCTCTCTCAGGTTGATTTGTTTCCCAGATGATTCCTTCATCACTTCACTACACAATATCCACTGCGGCTCTTCATGCAGCTTCCCAAAACAGTGGATTCCTCAGGAGAATCCTGGCGGGTCTATACTTGGAACCAGCCTAGTGGAAAATGCAGGGCTGACCTGTTATATTGCTTTGCACTGAATCCTGCAGTGGACATTGGCTGCAGGGTGCTTCACAGGTCCAGAGCCATGGTCTACAAAGTAAATAGCTCAGTCTGTGAAGACCCCTGCAGGGGTATGCCCATCGCAGAGGGTGAAGCCAGTAGGGGGTTAAATTTGCATTATTCCTATCACTCGCGTGATTACAGGATCTAAGCATTTTAAACATTCAGGATGTGTAAAACTGCCATCCACTCTTGTGGTGGTGTGGTGTAGAGATCCAGGATGGCCGGGTTAGTGGTGTTTGGCACCATTTTGTTTTCCTACCAGAGGATGCCTGGGGTTTTGTCGTGTGAGCTCCTCCTCAGTGATGCAGTTCTGCACCTGTACAATTGGGCACTACTACACCTTTGTAGAGTGAATAATGTTCTGTATAGGTGCCGTTATACTTTTTGAGGGCACATTGATTGCGGTTATACTTGCTAATCCTACGTTACAGTGGCCTACAGGTTCTTTCACTGAGGCATCCCCCCTCCTGCACTCCCCAACCCTTCTGAAATCTGTCTTTGACTTTCCCTTTTACTCGGATAAAAGCTGTATTCTCTTATTTTGTTTTGGAGCAGCCGGAGTCTGGTTGCCCAAAAGGTTTCCAGTATGGGGTCCCTAAAATTCCCTACACCAGCTAAGATCTTTCTGGTCCACGTGCTAATTTAGCCTGTCCTGTATGCTGACTGTCCTCACCTGGAGAAGATTTATTTCTCCTCCTAAACATTTTGCCCAACAATATCTTATTGAGGAAATTTTCCTTAGGAAATGGGCTAATCCTGGTCTGGATCCGGCCATTTTTTATTTTAACAAGACCCTCACAGTCCTCCTAGAGGGTAATTCCATGTTTAAAGACCCAGTACATAAAAGACTGGAAACCCTCCTGAAAGCTATCCATGTCTTGGTAGTTCCTGCCATTGCAACCCACGGTTGTGTCTATGGCAGTCTGCCAGTCTATTGCTATCTGGACTAAAGCTTGCCTACACTAGTACATTTTCGAATGACATTCATACAAACGTTCTCAGTAGGGCCGAAACAACTAATCGATTAATCGACAACGAATCGATTATGAAATTAATCGATTACTATTTTCATAATCGATTAATCGGCCAGTAACATAATGGGGTTAAAAAAAACTTAAATTAGCCCTTTATAGTACAAAAAGAGCAAATCGCTACTGTAAATATTACTTTCACTGTCCCACAGTAAGAAATTAACCCCTTACAGTAGCGATTATTTGCTCTTTTTGTACTAACTTTCGTTTTTTTAACCCCATTATGTTACTAAACATCTCAGGCCTGGGTTTTTGGTGCTTTTTGCAGAAACACACTACAGTTCATGTACATGGTTTCCTATGGGACACGTTCACATCTATGCTTTTTTCAGCTGCTGCGTATTTGGAAAGGGCAAGGACTTTTTTAAATGCAAAACGGTGCTATTTTGTTTTTTTGGTTCAATATACTTCAATGGAGAAGCTGCAGAAAAGCATGTAATGCGTTTTTGTGGCAATTTGTGTTTTTTAATCTGCACAACAAATTGGCCAAAAAAAAAAGGAAAAATGCAAATTGCTGCAAAATCACTTTTTTTTTTAAGGTTATTAATCGATTAATCGAAACAATAATCGGCCAGCTAATCGATTATGAAAATAATCGTTAGTTGCAGCCCTAGTTCTCAGTACATTCAATGAGCTGGCAAATGTTGTTAGAAAGTACTTAAAAATTTGTTTGCTCTAAACATCCAAATTTGAAACAAATGGACTTTCCCACACAATAAACACATACCACATTAAAATCTAAAAGTAAAAGCAGTGCAGCACTTAAACCCAGTGTAAGTGTAAATCAGCTAAAAACTGAAGAAGCATGGCAATGACAAGTGTCCCCTTTGAATATCATGGAACAAAAAATAGCAACTACATAGTTCCATTCAGTAAAAGTAAAAACAATGCAGTGCTCAAACACTGAGCTAAATAGACCAAATAAGAAAATGGTAGTGTCCTGGCGATCTAACTTTTCAGGATGACCGTTTACAGCAATTCCCTTCAGAGTTGGTAAGCCCCCCTGAGCCCTCCATGGATACCAAATAACAGTGGAAAAATACCGGGCTAACACAAGAACCTACTAAAAATAAATGAAATAAATACAATTTAAGCAGCAGCTAGAACGTGAGATACACACTAAATGGAAATGAAATAAAGATGTAGCCGCGCTAAACAATAAACTGAATCATAAAAAATATATAAATAAAAATAAATAACAACCAAGTGTGAAAGAATGGTGTATGATTACACCATAAGGATAATCCAAGGATTGATACTGAAAATGTCCCAAGGTGAGTATCAGTGAAGATGAAAAAAAAAATATTATATTGAAACGTCCAATGATAATAAATTATGTTGAATAGAGTCCATAAACACAAATGTGACCCCTTTGGAAAAGGATCAAGGACCATGTATATTACGCCACCAATGGCATTGTAAATACGACAATTGGCCATCATATGGCGTTTAAACATAAATACCAATATGAGTCCTATCCTTTCAAGGTTGCCGTCCTCGATCGTATCTATGAGGACCCTCGAGGAGGCAACTTTGACCAGAAGGTGCTGCAGAGGGAGACGCAATGGGTCTATAATTTACAGGCCACAGTGTATCCGGGCCTAAATGATATGCTAAGTTTCAAACCCTTTTTGTAGACTCTTTAGCTCTAGGTCACATCAGCCCTTGTTTATGAGTTTTCGATTTGTGCCTTATATGTTTGCTTTTCTCAATTTTTGTTTCTGTCTGTTCCTGATCTGGATTCCCTGCGGGTTTCCTAAGTATCTGATACTGTCAGAGAAGTTCGAAAAATTGTGTTAATTTATACCTGATCTATAAACAATTGAATTATTATCATGGAATATTGAATATTATTAATGTATTTTGTAAACAATATTTACTATTAATCTATGTACTTAATTAATCTATGTACAAGGACAGTCATTTGGATGAGGCATTGAGTTTTTCTAGGCCATTTTTCCACTGGATACGTGTGTTTGAATGACAGTTCTCCCCTTTCTTTTTTTTTTTCTTTTTTGGAAGAAGGCTGACTGGCATGCACAGGGTCCTGACCTCCACCCGGGATTACTCCTTTGGGATAATTTCAGGCGGGGACTGCATGCCAAGCCTTCTCGTCCAACATCATATATCCAATTAGGATGTATGTCAGGTGTGCCGACCATGCTGACCTGCTGGCGTTTTGCCATTATGTTTACGCTCATTTATTTTTCCTTTTGTTCTAATGGGGCCTCCATTCTCTCTGCCTTTAGATTACTTGCCCCTTTCTCCTCTCCCCTCTTTCCTCCTCTGCGGGTGGGGGTGTGGTACGCGCCTGGGGCGTGTCGCCCCTCGCGGTATCTGCCGGCGGACATTTTGGGTATTTGCATCATGTGCCGCAATGCGGGCATTATGTCACGTTGCTGGATGTGTGACTTGACGCCATTACGCGGTAACTATGCCGCGATGCAGGGACTGTTATAGGGGGGGGGGGGCGGTAGGACATTGCTTGCATACACTTTTTTTTTTCTTTTTCCTGTTGGACGCAGCTGTATGATGCAATAAGAGCGGGACCTCTCCAGGGTGGGATTTTCTGCGGCCGTTTTGGTGCCAATTTTGGCTTTAAATGGCAGTGATCTCTCCACCTTGCTTCTGTGTAGAGCCCTTTCTTTGTGCTCTCCCCTGAGGATTACTTTGAACCTATCCAGTCTAATGCCGCATACACACGACCGTTTTTCATGACGAGAAAATGCAATTTTCGAAAAGTGCCGTCGTACGTGTTGTACGTCACCGCGCTTTGCTCAAGAGTTTTTTTCCAACGTGTGTATGCAAGGCAGGCTTGAGAGGAAACACGAAAAATCATGTAGAGAAAAACATTGTTTTTTTCCATGACATGAATAACGGTCATGTGTACGCGGCATAATAGTAAGTAATATGCTCTTTGGATACTGCTCTTTTGTGATCGGGTCTTTTTTGATCCTGTTTTTGTGTGTTTTTTTTTTTCATGTTTATTTACTATGGTCTGTCTTTTTATTCCCTCCTTTTAGAGAGTTACTACTCGGGGATCTGTATTATATATCCCCCTTGAGTTAAGGATTCCAGCCTACTGATACTTTGAATTATCACTGTGACTTCCTCTATTTGGATTTGTCAGCTTAAAAGGAAGACTTTGTGTGGGGTGTCCCTTCTTCTTTTTTTTTTTTTTTTTTAATATTGTTACCAACTGTCCAACTTGACTCTGGATTAGGTATTAATTATACCTGTCTTATATTTAGCTGGTTTCCCCGTTTTTGCTTTGCGGCATTGCACATTCTTTGCGTGGCTCGTTTCTTTCCTCTATTGGATGTTGATGTTGGCTACACGCTAACCAAGAATCTTTATTAGGTACCTCTTCTCTCTCCTTTTTTTTTTTGTTTTTTTTGTTCCCTGTTATTCATGTTTTTTCACGCCTATTTTTGGTTCTTTGGCCTTCTCTCAATGCTTACCCAAATGAATGTGTCAGTATTTTATTTATAAATCAATGTCTTTGTTTTTATATAGAGTGAGATCCCTTTCTTCTACAACGACTGTTTTCCTGAATTTGCGTCCTGAAGAAGCCCCAAGGCGAAACGCGTTGATGCATTCGGGTTCTCATCATTTATATGTACTCATATGTATGATTTTTAATTCTTATATTGTCCTTGTATTCAATTTCATTTATGTGGTTCTCTTTTTCTAGTAAACATTTATATATTTTTTATACATCTCTATTGTTTACTGTGCCGCTGAAAGTCAGAGTAGGGCCCATATCCCTATTTTTTTCCTTTTTTTCCTTTTCTGAACTCACCATAGTGTAAATGCGGTATAAAAACATTTGTTAAAAGTAAAAACACACTTACAGCAGTAAGATGATAAAAAGCAGCAAATAGCCGGCTGGCTTACGAACGCCCGTCCACTCAAACAGGCGATGATGTCGGCACGTCAACTCCGACCGACGCGCGTTTCGTCATATAATGACGTCATCTTGGGGCGCACCGTGTGGAGTGGGAGAAAAAGAAGAAGTCAGGAAAGAGCTGTACCAGAGCCTTTCAACACCAGTCTCCCCACGGGATAGAGGAGAAGCTGTTTGCTTTAACTGTGGAGGAATCTGCCATTTTGGGCGAGTGTGCCCCAGTCCAAGGAAGACCTGAGGCAACTACCGCCAGCCGGCGGAAAACTCCAGAGGGCCCCGGTGAAGTAGTCAACCGGGTGCCCATCATTTCCAGCAAGCTCCATTGGAATTAGAAAGCAAGAAAAGCCAAGAAGTGAGGGGAATAATTCCCCCTCAAAAGCACTTAATACTTGGAGGTAAAACCCAAAAAATCGCAAGAAATCAATGCATACAAGGCCCAACAGGGATTAAGATCCAGGAAAAGATGGAAAAAGAAAAAAACACCAAAGGCCAAAACCATGGGCCCAGGGAAAGAGGCCTCTCCGAAGAAGTTTCCAGTCAAGTTAGTGGGACCCTCCCCAGTGGTCCCCATTCAAGTGGAGGGAGTCTACACGAAGGCCATTCTGGATACAGGGGCTCAAGTAACCCTCTTGTATCGGGACCCAAAAGCATCTGAGACCTTTGCCCTTGCAGAAGTTAGAAGACTTGGAAATATGGGGAATTGGCACCCAGAGCTTTCCTTATGACGGTTACCTCCCAATTAGATCGGCTTTCGACCCTTCAGCAGCAAGAGAAGCAGAGGTCTTTGACACCCTGGCAGTAGTCTGTCCCCACCCACCAGGGGCCAACAAAAGTTCTCTGATAATAGGAACAAACACTGGCCTGGTCAGGAGACTACTGGCCCCTCTAGCACAAGAGCAGGGCATTTCAACAGCCAGGATCCACCCCATGTTGCAGTTGGCCTATCAACGATTGATCTTGGAGCAGAAGGCCCCAGAAGAGGGGGTGGGGAAAGTTTGGAGACTGGAGAAGAAAGAGAGAGTCTTGCAGCCTGGTGAAGTAGTCTGCTTGAGAGCCACTGTGAAGCTCACCTGGGAGCAACCTGGCCCCTTTGTAGTCCCAGAACCAGACCCTCTGGGTACCCACCCAGGACTGTAGGTAATCCCCAAAGTAGTCCCGCTGAGAGTCCTGAAGAAGGCAAACGGCAGGGTGCCAGTGAGCATCAGAAACACCACTGACTCGCCTGTGAAGATTCCAGCCCGGATGCTGTTGGGCCAAGTGAATCCCGCTACCCCAGTTGCCTTGCCCGACTTAGAGAAGGAAGAAGGAGGGGAACCCACTTTGGAGAACCCGGCCCTACCCCTGGCATGGAAAGAGGGGGCCCGGGCTCAGTTGGTGAAGTGGCGGAAGATCTTCTCCAAGGATGAGTTTGATGTAGGATGTGCGAAAAGGAGAAGGAGATGGAGAAGACGGTGGGGTACATGAACCTCATTGAAGTCCTAGTATACCTAGATTACATCATCGTCTTTGAGAAGACTCTGGAGGAGCATGAGGAGAGGTTAGAGAAGGTCTTGAAGAGACTCAGTGATGAGGGACTCAAGCTCTCCTGGGAGAAGTGCCAGTTCTACCAGTCTTCAGTCCATTACCTGGGACACATAGTGTCTGAAGAAGTAGTATCCACAGATCCCGACAAATTGGAGGCAGTCATCTCCTGGCCCCGGCCCACCACAGTGACTGAGCTTAGGTCATTTCTGGGGTTCTGCTCCTACTATCGCAGGTTTGTGGAGGGGTTTGCAAGAATTGCCAAGCCTCTGAATGAGCTGTTGAAGACAGATGGAGAGGAGGATGACTCAGGCCCCAGGAAACCGGGAGAGTCAGTGGAAGACCAGTGGACTGGAAAGTGTGAAGAGGCTTTCATTAAGCTGAAGGAGAGTTTGACCACTGCCCCTGTCTTGGCCTATGCGGACACCCAAAAGCCCTATGAATTACACGTGGATGCCAGCCATGATGGTTTGGGAGGAGTATTATATTAGGAGTATGAAGAGCAGCTAAGACCCGTTGCTTATGGTGAATAGGAGTTTAACCCCAGCTGAAAAGAATTACCCCACCCACAAGTTGGATTTTTTGGCCTTGAAGTGGGCTGTGGTGGACAAACTGAATTCTTCTGATAGATCTTGAAAAATTTGTGTCTTCTTTTCCTCATATTCAATTGGTGGCTTGCCTCTCATATTTCTCCAGATTTTTTTTTTTCCTCCAAATTTTCAAATCTGACTATTATGTCTCTTGGACTTTCCATCGGGATCCCTTGTGGTCTTCTTATTCTGTGTAGTCTTTCAATTTTTATTGGATTTATTTCTTCTTTTCCAAGTATTGGAATTAGGTGACTTCTGAAAGCAAATGGTTCCAATAGATTTTAGTTAGGAGTATCAGAGTAAAAGGATACAAATGCACGCCACACTTCTCAGATATTTATTTAAAAAAAATGCTAAAAAACATTTATCATTTTCCTTCTACTTCACAAGTATATGTCACTTTGGGGCTGATTTACGAAACGTTTGCGCCATGAGTATCGGCGCATCTGCGTGCGCAACGGCTGTTTTGGTATTTACAAAACATTTGCACCGGTAGCGCAGCACTATTTCCCATTTACTATAGTGTTCTCGGCGGACGGGAGGAGGCGCTCAGTGCGCTACTATGGACCTGGCGCACGGCATCTTAAAATATAAATATAAAGAAGCTGGAAGTGCCAATATAATGGGGGGGACGTGGGGTGATGTGAGGAAGTGTAGTGACACCTGCCCAAGTAACAAATATGCCCAAAATAGAGTGAGAAAGTAACTTTTTCAGAACCAGCCCGCTGCGCCGGCAAGTATGTTTAGAACTGCAAGGGTTTTTTTTTTTAGCTCATTCAAACGCGCCGGCAAAATCTTAGTAAATGTCAAGTCATGTAAATCAATTTGCATAAATTGAACAGGCGCAGCTCTGAACTTGCCGTTATATAACAGTGCGCCAGCAAAATGACATTTCTAAAGGAAAAAAAAAGGCATTTAAAAGCACCCGCGGCTATAATGAATTGTCGGCTCCCGGCAATATAGAGAAAAGTCTTTGAAAGTCTTTGAAAAAAAAAAATGCGTGGGGTCCCCCCAAATTCCATTACCAGGCCCTTCAGGTCTGGTATGGATATTAAGGGGAACTCCGCGCCAATTTTTTTAAAAAAAATGGCGTGCGGGTCCCCCTCAAAATCCGTACCAGGCCCTTCAGGTCTGGCATGGATTTTAAGGGGAACCCCCGCGCCAAACTTTAAAAAAATAGCGCGGGGGTCCCCCTAAAAATCCACACCAGACCCTTATCCGAGCATGTAACCTGGCAGTCCACAGGAAAATAGGGGGGGACGAGAGAGCGCCCCCCCTCCCTCATGAACTGTACCAGGCCACATGACCTCAACATGGGGAGGATGTCCCCATGTTGATGGGGACAAGGGCCTCATCCCCACAACCCTTGCCCGGTGGTTGTGGGGGTCTGCGGGCGGGGGGCTTATCGGAATCTGGAAGACCCCTTTAACAAAGGGGACCCCCAGATCCCGGCCCCCCCTGTGTGAAATGGTAATGGGGTACAAATGTACCCCTACCATTTCACAAAGAAAAATGTTAAAAATGACAATAGCCGGTTTTTGACAATTCCTTTATTAATGTCTTCTCCTTTCTTCCATCTTCTTCTTCCACCTTCTTCTTCTAGCTTCTTCTTTTCTCCATTCGGGTTTCTTCCTCCATCTTGTTCTTCATCTTCCTCTTCATCTTCATCTTCCTTCTTCCTTCGGTGTTCTCGTGACTCTTCAGTTCTTCAGTTCTCCTCTGGGTCCGCTGCCACCCGGTGGCTCCGCCCCCCTCTGACACCACGGGGAAAGTCCCTGTGAAATCCATGTGCATCAGAGGGGGGCGGGGTCACCGGGTGGTAGTGGACCCAGAGGTGAACTGAAGAACTGAAGCGTCACACAGTGGGAACCTCGAATTCAAACGGAGCGGCCGGAGAAAGAAGGGGACAAGAAGCCGGAGCAAGATGCGGACGAGAACACCGAAGGAAGAAGGAAGAAGAAGATGAAGATGAAAAGGAAGAAACCTGAATGGAGAAAAGAAGAAGCTGGAAGAAGAAGATGGAATAAAGAAGAAGACATTAATAAAGGAATTGTCAAAAACCGGCTATTGTAATTTTTAAAAATTTTGACACTTTTTTTTGTGAAATGGTAGGGGTACATTTGTACTCCATTACCATTTCACACAGGGGGGGGCGGGATCTGGGGGGGGGTCCCCTTTGTTAAAGGGGTCTTCCAGATTCCAATAAGCCCCCGCCCGCAGACCCCCACAACCACCGGGCAAAGGTTGTGGGGATGAGGCCCTTGTCCCCATCAACATGGGTACATCCTCCCCATTTTGAGGGCATGTGGCCAGTTCAGAAGGAAGGGGGGGCGCTCTCTCCACCCCCCCTCTTTTCCTGCGGCCTGCCAGGTTGCGTTCTCGGATAAGGGTCTGGTGTGGATTTTTAGGGGGACCCCACGCTATTTTTTTTTTAAGTTTGGCACGGGGGTCCCCTTAAAATCCATACCAGACCTGAAGGGCCTGGTACGGATTTTGTGGGGAACCCCCACACCATTTTTTTTTTAAATTTGGCGCTGAGTTCCCCTTAATATCCATACCAGACCTGAAGGGCCTGGTAATGGAATTTGGGGGACCCCCACGCATTTTTTTTTTTAAAGACTTTCAATGACTTTTATCTGTATTGACGGGAACCAGCAATTTATTACAGCCGCGAGTACTTTTAAATGACTTATTTTACTTTAGAAATGTAATTTTGCTCTCGAACTGTTATAAACATGGAAAACATGCGCTACTTTACAGGCATACTATAGACACCCCCCAGGTATGATATTTAGGGCCAGTTCACACCGGGTGCAGTGCATTTTTTTGATGCATGAAAAACGCAAAGAAAGTTGATCACATTAATGCCAATGGCATAGTTCACACCACTGCAGTCCGTTCCAGTGCGTTTCAAAAAGGAAAAAAAAATTGGTCATGCTGCATTTTTTAGGTACAGAACTGTACTGGACCGCAGTAAAACACATCAAAAACGCAACGGAACGTACCAAAAACGAACTGGAATGCACCGGAACGCACCTAAATGCACCAAAGACGCACTGCAACACACTTGTCCTAAGTGAAAAGAGGGGGAAAAAAACACTGGACTGCATCAAAAACGCATCAAAAATGCACTGAAACGTGTCAAAAACGCGCATGAGGAAAAGCACCTGGAAGGCATCCAGACTGCGTTTCTATGGTGTGAACTACGGCCAGTTCACACCATAGAAACGCAATCCGGAGGCGTTCCAGGTGCTTTTTTGCATGCACGTTTTTGATGCGTTCCAGTGCATTTTTGGTACGTTTTTGATGCAGTCCAGTGCTTTTCTATTAACCATAGATAAGGACAAGTGTGTTCCAGTGCGTTTTTGGTGCATTTAGGTGTGTTCCGGTGCGTTCCAGTGCGTTTATGATGCCTTTTGCTGCGTTCCAGTACAGTCCAGTGCAGGTAAAATGCAGCATGTTCTACTTTTTTTGTGGAACTGGAACGCACTGGAACAAACACTGCCATTTAGAACCATATAACCAACTTTCCATGTATTTTTGATGCATAAAAAATGCAATGGACTGCATGTGGTGTGAAATGTCCCTTAGGGTGGGACCTTGGCCCCCATTTTAAGGCCAATAACTAGAAGATAAGCCAGCCAAGTGGGGACTATCAAAATTAACAAGTCAGTTCCCATAGACTGCAATTGTATTTGTTGGTAGGGGGGGGGGGTGTTTGTCCCATCTCTAATTTTGTAGCATGCTGGATGATGTGCTTAATTTTGAACGGGGGGGGGGGGGGGTTATTTTCTGCTAGCTGCATTTGTGTTGTTCTGAGCATGCCCAGGCAGTTAGTTTTTTTTTTTTTGTGCTTTTTGTGTGTGAACAACACCTGGATATTTCTGGGCATGCTCAGAGAGTGTTTTTATGGGTTAGTAATTGAAGGACATCCTTAACAGGTGTCCCCACTTTGAAGTTCAGTCTCTACATTGGGTGAACTTGCATTTTGGGTGTTTCATGGACTGTGCATGTGTTTTCAATTGCCTCATTAGCACACAAACCTATGTTATATAAAGCTTGCAGATAGCATCCTCTCCCTTGCCCTGAAAAGAGGCAAGTGTGTGTGTGCGTCCGGCAAAAAGTACATTTTGGTGTCCTTATCGAGTTTGTAACACATGTATTTTATTTGTTTTGTCTTTGCAAAACAGGTGTTTGTTTTACTTTTGTTGATTGTATTTCTTTGTGTGGAGGAAATGTTCCCCTGAAATAATTTTGATGTTGTTAAAGCGGAGGTCCACCCAGAAAAAAAAAGACATTAAAAATCCTAAAAAAAAAAAGAAAAAAATTAATAGAAAAAAAAAAATTATACTCACCCGAAATGCCTGTTGCTATGCGGAAATCCCCTAATCTGCCTTCTGCTGTGCCTCTTCCTTGTCCTCAGATTGAGCACTTCCGTTTTCTCTTCTTGTGAATGGGGCGCGCTGCCTTCTGGGAACTGTGTGTATCCCAGGAGGCAAGCCGCCCATTCACAAAGCGCCGTGCGAGTGGCGCATGCGCAGTAGGAAACGGGCAGTGAAGCCGTAAAGCTTCACTACCTGTTTCCCTTAGTCGGGATGGAGGAGCCGGGAGCCTGGCAGCAGCGATCGATCGCCGTGGCAGGACCGACATCGCGGGCGAGTAGGACAGGTAAGTGTCCTTATTAAAAGTCAGCAGCTACACTGTTAGTAGCTGTTGACTTTTTAAAAAAAAATAGAAGCTGCACCTCCGCTTTAATGTGTGTCGTTTGTTCACTTTGATTTAATTGTCTGTGCTGCATTATTTTGCCAAATCTTTCTCAAGATGTTTTGAGTCTGTGACTAATGTTTCAAATTGACCATGTTTTTTTATTTTGGTTTCCTTTTGTTTTGTTGACCAATAAAATTTGATGCAAAGTTTTGATGTTTGGTTTGTGTTTTCTTTGCAACAAATTTGACAGCTGATTGGCATGTCAAAACAAAACAGGTGTGATTTGTCTAACCTGGTGCCTTCATGCTAGAATATGCATGTATTGTGTGCTGCCATGGATAGTCACCAGGAAATGAAAAATACAGAGCGGTAAGTATTCAATTTTCCTTTTTACTGCAGTGGTTCTCAGCCTCAGTCCTCAAGTACCCCCAACAGGACATGTTTTGTGAATTTATCTTATTGAGAATTGCTGTCCAAAATACAAAACCATTGACTGTGATTTAAAGCACATGTGCAAGATGAAGGAAAACCTGCAAACATGGCCTGTTGGGGGTACTTGAGAAGCACTAATTTAGAGCACTGCACTTAAAAATAGCTCAAGGCAATACGATTCTAATTGTGGGCATTTTGAGGGAAACCAAGTAAGTGTTAGAACCCCTGCTTGTTTTTTGTTTTGTTTTTTAGGTTGGGCTTTGTGTCCCCTTTTAGTAAAATTGGCTTCACTTCCTGTCACACAGCTAAACAGGAAGTGAAGGTAAAACCCTACCAATGTCTTTTCTTGGGGACACACAGATCAATCTAACTAGTGTCCCCATTAAGCAAATTGCACTCTAGCACTTTGTTGTGTACACCCCAAATCATTGGATAGTTTGGGGTTTAGTAAAGACAAATCCACTCTGCAGTAAAAGTGTAGCTGCTGAAAATCTGAGGGGGAAGCACTGTTGATTGTAACATCCAATCATGTAAAAGCAAAGATGGTGCTTTTTTTGTTTGCTTGCATGTCCCCCTCGGATATCCAGCAAGTGCACTTGTAGTGCAAAGTAGATTTGCCTTTAGTAAATAAACCCCAAAGTCCAAAATACCTAATAATTTGGGGTGTACCCCACAAAATGCTGGAGTGCAATGTCCATAATGGGGAAAGTATTTAGATTGACCTGTGTGTCCCCCAAGGAAAGACATTGGTAGGGATTTCCCCTCACTTACTGTGTGGCTGTGACAGGAAGTGAATTATTTGGAAGGATAAAGTGGCCAAATTTGGGAGTTGTCTTCACCCTATCAGGGGTGCAGACATCCCCAAAAACTGTCTAGACTTGTAATCCCTCTGCACTCTATCCCCAAGCAAAAATAAGAAAGGATTTCATTTAGTTTAACTTTGCAAAGACACATTCCTAAGTTGAATTGTGATGCATGTCAATGGCCCATTTAGAACCTCTTTAATCACTTGAGATCAGCGCTATAACTGATCGACGGCCACAGCACGGTCCTCGGTCGCTGTGGTCACCGAGTCACTGAGACTAGGGTGATGACAGATCCGAGTAAGGGGCCGATCCCTGCCCCTTACCATGTGATCAGCTGTCAGCCAATGACAGCTTATCACGTGATGTAAACAAAAGCTGGGTAATGGTTTTTGTTTTCTCTTTGTGCTGACAGCGTGAGCATAAAAATGGCAATCACCGGTTTATGTGCAAGGGACATCGGGCCCGAAGAGGAAGAGGCAATTCTGCATCATCTGTGACAATCAGTAGCCCCTGCCAGTGCCACCTATCAATGCCCACCACTGGTGCCAATCAGTGCCACCTAGCAGTGCTGCCTATCAATGCCTATCACTGCCAACTATCATTGCCACCTAGCAGTGCCACTTCTCAATGCCCACCAGTGCCAACTAGCAATGCCACCTCTCAGTGCCCATCCTTGCCACCTTATCAGTGCCCATCAGTGCAGTCTCATCAGTGTACATCAATGAAGGAGAAAAATTACCTTGTTTCTAAATTTTCGAAATATTAACCACTTTCCTACCGCCCACCGTCAAATGACGTCCTTGGCTTTATGCAGTGACATCTGAATGATGTCTGCAGTTGCAGGCATCATTCAGATATCATTCTTTTCAGCTGGCGATTCTGTGCACGATAAAAACAATTATAGTGGCAGTTCAGCTGCTTGATCGTTCTTATCTGCGGCGGGAGGGGACACCCCCCCTCCCGCCGCCATCCGGTGCTTCTCCAGGCTCTCCCGTGCCATCTGGGGCTCGGAGAACGAATTGGCCGGCGCCGGATGGGAAGCATAGAGATGACTGCTGACCAGATGGTCACCAGTCATCTCTATAACCGTCGGAGGCCCGGGCACGACGTTATGACATCACGCCGGGTTCCAGTATGTAAACAAAGCCGTGATCTCGGCTGTCAGCATGGGATCAGTGAATTTTTTTGACCGATCTCATGCTTTCCAGCCTGGAGGAGAGATTTGGGGTCTTATTGACCCTGCATCTCTCCATAAAGAGGACTTGTCACAATAGATCCCTATTACAAGGAATGTTTACATTCCTTGTAATAGGAATAAAAGTGATCAAAAAATCAAAAAAGTAAAAAAAAAGAGTAAGAAATACAAAAAAGTAAAAAACAAAAAAAATAAAAATAAATAAAAAATAAAAAAAGGCCCATGTCCCCGGTAGCTCACGCTCAGAAGCGAACACACACGTAAGTCCCACCCACATATGTAAACGCAGTTCAAACCACACATGTGAGGTATTTCTGCGTGCGTTAGAACGAGTACAACAATTCTAGCACTAGACCTCCTCTGTAATGCGAAAATGGTAAAGTGTAAAAAATTTGAAAGCATCGCCTAGGGAGATTTTTAAGTACTGAAGTTTGGTGTCATTCCATGAGTGTGCGCAATTTTAAAGCGTGACATGTTAGGTATCTATTTACTCAGCATAAAAACATCTTTCACATTATACCAAAAAATTGGGCTAACTTTACTGTTTTGTAATTTTTTTTAAATTCATGAAACCATTTAAAAAAAAAAAAAAAGGCATTCGAAAATTTATTGCGCAAATACCGAGCAAGATAAAAATGCAATGACCGCCATTTTATTCCCTAGGGTGTCTGCTAAAAAAACATATATAATGTTTGGGGTTTTGAAGTAATTTTATAGCCATAAATTTATGATTTTTACATGAAGGAGGGAAGTGCCAAAATAGGCCCAGTGCTGAAGTGGTTAAAATATCCAAATTTTTTTTTTTTTAGTCGGGTTTTTGTATTTATAGAAAGAAAAAAAAAACGCAGAGGTGATCAAATAGCACCAAAAGAAAGCTCTATTTGTGTGCAAAAGAATAATACATTTTCATTGGGTTACAGTGTTGTATGAGCGCGCAATTGTCATTCAAAGTGCATCAGCGCTGAAATTTGAAAATTGGTCTGGGCAGGAAGGGGGTTTAAGTGGCCAGTAAGCAAGTGGTTAATATAAGGCTACATTTACACAGACGTTTTTCCAGCCGCTTGTTTGAGCGTTTTTTGCAGCTTAAAAATGGCTCTCCATGTTAGCCTATGGCCTCATGGCCACCATGGCGTTTTTGAGCTGTAAATGGCATAGGCGTTTTTAGGCCCCATGTACACGGGACCATGGGCATCCGCTGAACTTTTTTCAGGGGGGGGCATCATTTTAAGGTCATCCATGCTTCTTTGGGGCAGTGGAGCAGCGCTGTATACACCACTCCTCCACCGCCCATTGAAATAAATGGGCACCGCTGCCGAAGCGCATGCAAAGCGATTCGGCAGCGGCGATACACAGTTGCATTTATCCCTGTCTTTGACCGCTAGCTGGGGTTATTGCAACACAGGGGGCAAGTGTCTTCACTCTGACTTCAACACTCTTACGATTCCAGGGGGGGCAATTGACCCCCCTTGCCCTATAGAGCGGACGCCCATGCACGGGACGCTGGTGCAAAGTCTTCAGAACTAAGGTGGAAAGGGGCGTTTAGAAAGGCGCGCTTTGTGGCGTTTGCATACCGCGTTTTACCACATTTGCGTCTATATGCGTTTAGTTAGGTAACATCATAAGGAGCCGCCCTAAGCTCCAAAAACAGTATTATTAACCATTTCAGCTATTTTGTGAGACCAGAGTGAGTATCAGCAGCTGAGAGAGCAGCAGTGTACTTGTATTTAGTGTGTCACTTGCCACAAGTTGTGGATTGTCCACTTGCCACGTCAGCTGCCCCAAGTTGTGGATTGAAAAAAAAAAATAGTGTGGGGGTCCCCCTAAAAATCCACACCAGACCCTTTATCCGAGCACGCAACCTGGCAGGCCGCAGGAAAAGAGGGGGGGATGAGAGAGTGGCCCCCCTCCCTCCTGAACCCTACCAGGCCACATGCCCTTAACATGGGGAGGATGTCCCCATGTTGATGGGGACAAGAGCCTCTTCCCGACAACCCTGGCCATTGGTTGTCGGGGTCTGCGGGCGGGGAGCTTTTCGGAATCCGGGAGCCCTCTTTAATAAGGGGGCCCCCAGATGTCGGCCCCCCCACCCTATGTCGCCCCCTGCCCCAAAGCAACCCACCCCCCCATGTTGAGGGCATGCGGCCTGGTACGGTTCAGGAGGGGGGGCGCGCTTGCTCACCCCCCCTTTCCTGACCTGCCGGGCTGCGTGCTCGGAAAAGGGTCTGGTTTGGATTTTGGGGGGACCCCACGCCGTTTTTCGGCGTAGGAGGTTTCCCTTAAAATCCATACCAGACCTAAGGGCCTGGTATGCTCCTGGAGGGGAACCCATGCCGGTTTTTTTATTAAAATTTGGCGTGGAGTTCCCCTTCTTGATTCATACCAAACACGGGACAGCGAGCGCGAGGCTGCCGAGAACCAGCGCGATGGCATCGCGCTGGAGACATTCTCGGCCAGGTAGTCGCCTCTAGGACACGACTTGAGCGGCCTCGCAAAGTCGCGCTGTCCCTGTGTCAGCCGGCACACGAGTCGCCCCGCGAGTCGGATCGTCTTCATCCGACTTCCCGGGTGACCTCTATTCAAATGAATGGGCTCCCATAGGGAACCATTCATTTTCAATAGAGCGCCGCTCAAATTTTTATTTACTATAGCAGTGCGCCGCCAGTTCCTGCGCTCAATTAAAGATTTATCCGGCGCACCAATTAAGGTATGACCCGGCGCAGTGCACTGTTTATAGTAAATCACCCCCTTTGTGTTAATCTATCACAAAAAATCCCAATAAAATACAATAACGATTTTGGTTGTAACATGACAAAATGTGGAAAATTTCAAGGGGTGTGAATACTTTTTCAAGGCATTGTACCTACTGTATGTGGTGCTTATAACTTAGGCAGCCACATCCTTTGATGAGTGCAGTGTGTTGGTGGTGGTTCACATGGTGGAGAAGTGTACTATTGGACCGGAACTTACCCAGATATATACAGAACATTTAAAGGATACACAGACACATGCTTTTCTCTTCATTTTATCACCTGTATTTCTTTTACATATGGAACAATTATGTAATATATGGATGAATTGCTAGGGTCCGTGTTATTTAAAGGAAAACAATAGCAAATGCCAGCGCTTGGGATGCGTGTACAGACAAAAACCATTAATCCTAAGTGTATAAAGGATATTGTGCAGAAATTAGTAATAACCAGAAACAAAAAGCAACAAAAAAATTCCAATCAAAATAAACATCAGGTTATTGGTGTTACCAGAAGATGACAAGTAGCATAAAAGTTTTAAAAGTCTCTGGAGTGACGAGTATGGATAGGAAGTCCTTAATAGAAACTCAGTTACCCAGGGCAGCTCTTCTCCAAGATGAAGCCGACTCAAGGAAAATGACATAAAAAGAAAAAATAGAAAAGCGCCTCTAAGTAAAACAGGTTTATTGTACAGCAGACAATTAATATCCAACACTTATATCAAGGTAAGTTTCAGGCATCCTCCAGCAGGATAAATAACCAGATTGCGTCCAGGATCTGAGACGCTACTCCACGGGTTTCCCGGGTCCCGGTTATGGCGGCCGCAAGTAGCCGGGATACAGGCTGGCTTATCCGTGGTGAAGGATAGCAGCGAAAGATGGCAGCGGTCAGTCCGGAGAGGAGCGTCTGACGTCAGCTGGATAATGCAGGGAACCACAACGCGTTTCAGAGCATGCGCGGCTCTCGTACAGGGCATGCCCGCTCCTTTCTCAAGTGTACAGGGGGACAAGAAGGACGGGTATTTAAAAGCAGTTCCGCCCATCAGCACAGCAGAATTCAATAATCACTTTGACGGGTGTGTTGAATATGAAAGAAAAGGGTTTGCACACCACTAACTTGGGATAACTTAGATAGCAAGGAATAATAATAAATAATAAATTAATTGTAACATAGTAATAATGTTACCAAAATATATTATATAGTAAAAACTTTCTAGGAAAATGTCTATATAGACATATGGATGATAAAATTATTAAAATTATGTGACAGGGATATGATCCCTGCCAAGCAAGGATAATCAGGTGCAAGCTCTTGAATATTAAACCAAATACAGTCAAAATGGTAAATTATAATAAATGTGATATAAGCACAGTAAGTGATCAGCAATCACTAGTCATTATAAGGGATTATCAACGTTACCGATTACAAAGAGGAAAATGATAAAGGGAGGGTATCACTAATAAAGATAAAATTAGGTAAATTCCATAGGGATCTAGAGGATTACCGCCAAAAAAAGATTTTTTCTTGGACAAATAATGCAAAAATACCAGCACTCATGTCTATAGTACCTTATGCCAGAGTGATTCCCAATGTTATATCCAGACCCAAGGATAAACTCAGTTCTGTTAACACCAACATTTTACGTATAGCTAGCCCATTACCCCAACGAATTCATTCTAGACGAAGATTTGGAAACAAATGCCAATTACCTAGGGAAACTTCATCCCCTAGGGCTAATGTAGTTCCTGTCCCTGATGAGAATACACTATCCACTTGTATAGTTCCTGATGATAATATGCCACCTGTATCTACAGATGGCATCTCATCTAGCACCATCTCTGATTCTACTTCCTTTGACACACAAATACAATCTTCCACTATCAGTCCTGGTATTGCAGCCCAAATTGTGAGCCAAGAGGACTCTTTATTCCCTACCACTCCCCAAGCATCTACCACCTTCGATCTCCTTCTTGGTGATTTTAACATCCATGAGATACCATCATATTCTGCCTCCCTGTCCTTCTCGCCTTTTTTAGAAAAGGGCCCACACCAAAAACACAGATTAAAAAGAAAACACATAGACGAGGATGCAGGGGAGGACGCAGAAAATCTAAAATTCAATGCAAAACAACAGAAACTATAAAGTTGTTTAACCTCTCCTCCCATACATTGTCACCTGATGATGTCTCACTTTTGAGTAGAGGCCTCACCTTTTCCCCAACCATACAACCTAATCCTTTTCAATTATTTAAGGATCTTAACAAATTCATAAGAAACCTTACCCTTAAGAGATTCTATAACATACAGTCTACCAAAGGTAAATTAGCTGATCCTGACAGCATACTCTCTCCTGCCACTGTTGCAGAGGCAACTACAGAAGTTTCTCCTTATAGTCCTGATAGTCAATCTAACATTTATGATCTAGAACCTGGCGAGCCGGATTTAGATATAGATCTTGAATTATTCACTCAACATTTCCAAACATCACCCCCGGTCACACATACACCTTTACAGCCCAAATCTATTTTTTACCCCACTAAATCCAAGGGACCCTATCTAGAATCTTATTATAGAGTTGTGTTTGCCGATCTTCAAAAATTATGCCAAGCTACAGAAAATGCCGGCAAACACCGCCATCATAATCTCAAACCAGGTGAGAGAGCCTCACTTAAATGCTTCCTTAACAATCCCAATCTCATCATTAAACCTGAAGATAAGGGGGGTGGGATCATTATCCAAGATCGAACAGATTATGTAGCTGAAGCCATGAGGCTGCTGTCCGATCAAAACACTTATAGAAAACTTCCATCTGATCCCTTACCTCTGTTCCGTACAGAAGCAGGGACATTGATTAAGAAAGCTCTAGTAGATCAAGTCATTGACAAAAAAGAAGCAGCTTTTTTACGCAAAAACTACTACAGTACACCGTACTTTTGTCATCTACCAAAAGTACACAAGGATCTAAAGAACCCTCCCGGTAGGCCGATTGTTGCCTCTATGAACAGCGTAACTGGTGGCTTTTCACAATACATTGATTCTTTTCTACAACCGCTCGCTCAGGATCTCCCATCATATATACGGGACTCCATACATCTTATGGAACTTCTGTCCCCCTATACTTGGCTTGACAGCTATTCCTGGCTGTCATTGGATGTAAATTCCCTATATACCTCCATCCCCCATAATATAGGCCTGTTGGCCGTACAATATTATTTGTCCTCCAACCCTATGCTTAATAATAAACAAGCTGATTTAATTTTGGATGCTACTTTGTTTTGCCTTACGCATAATTATTTCCATTTTGAGGGAGACTTCTACCTACAGACCCATGGTACAGCGATGGGGGCTAATTTTGCCCCCTCCTATGCCAACCTGACCATGGGTCTGTGGGAGAACCAACTCATATGGAAAAACAATCCCTTTGCTAGACACATAGTATTTTATGGCAGGTATATTGACGATATCGTCATCATCTGGGATGGTTCCTCCTCCCAGGTTGATGACTTCGTCACATACTGCAATACCAATGACCTAGGACTTTCCTTTTCTGCTGTTTGGAATAAGGACAGTTTGGCTTTTCTTGATTTAGAACTCAATCATGAGTTAAATAAGATCTTTGCCCGCAACTATACTAAACCCACTGCAGGTAACTCTTACCTTCATTATGATAGCTGTCACCACCCTCTTTGGGTAAAAAACATACCTAAGGGCCAATACTGTAGATTAAGACAGAACTGTACCAGGGATAGTGATTATATACTACAAAGTGCACACTTGAAACAAAAATTTCTGGATAAGGGATATCCAGAAAAAATTATAGACCATGCCCATACCACCTATCTTTCTGGCAAGAAATCCAAGAAAATAAAATCGCCAGAAAAACCGGTTGTTCGATTTATCACTGGATTTCATGGACAGTATAGAAAAATGGAACATATTATTTATAAACATTGGAACATCTTGAAACAAGATCCCCACTTAGCTACAATTGTTTGCGAAAAACCTAAAGTCACCTACAGAAGGGCTCCGACACTAAAAAATAAGATAGCGCCCAGCAAGTTAAAATACACTAAACCGATTAGTGCCATCTGTCCAGTCCCCCTCAAAGGGATGTATAGATGCAATAAAGCCCTGTGTAAAACTTGCAATTTTGTCCAACATGGACAAAAGAACTTCTCTCATAGGGACAAGATTTATCAACTTGACAATTTTTACAACTGTTCGAGTGACTATGTTGTTTATTGTCTAACGTGCCCATGCAAAATGCTATATGTGGGTCGTACTATTAACCCACTAAGACAGCGCTTTGGTAAACATCGTCGCTTTGTGGAAACTGGTTGCGATGAACATAGTGTACCACGCCATTTCTTGGAGTTTCATGACCAGTCTACGGAGGGCCTACAGGTTTGGGTGATTGAAGCCATACCCAAGGGCCTATCTGAGGCTGAGCGCTTCTCTAGACTATGTGAGCGCGAAACCTATTGGATCTTTACTCTAGACACTCTTGTGCCCAATGGATTGAACGAGGAATTAGAGGTTAATACGATTCTCTAAAAAAAAATTCCTTTTTCTTACCGCCCCCTCCTCACGATGCACGATTGCAAGTGTGCATGTGCACATGTTAGCGTAAGCACCCACATGGTTGCATTTATGTATGTTTTCCTCACCAAGGAATTTTTGGTTCTCCCTCTCACAAACATATAATTAATTTTTTTTTCTCTGTTGTGTAGCACGTCGTCACGCATGTGTGGGCGTGCGCCTGTGTGCCCTAGTATGTGTGTCCCTTTATACGTGTGTGTGCACGTGGGCACACATAAGCGCACAAGCATACCCTCCCTTTATCATTTCCCTCTTTGTAATCGGTAACGTTGATAATCCCTTATAATGACTAGTGATTGCTGATCACTTACTGTGCTTATATCACATTTATTATAATTTAAAATTTTGACTGTATTTGGTTTAATATTCAAGAGCTTGCACCTGATTATCCTTGCTTGGCAGGGATCATATCCCTGTCACATAATTTTAATAATTTTATCATCCATATGTCTATATAGACATTTTCCTAGAAAGTTTTTACTATATAATAATTTTTGGTAACATTATTACTATGTTACAATTAATTTATTATTTATTATTATTCCTTGCTATCTAAGTTATCCCAAGTTAGTGGTGTGCAAACCCTTTTCTTTCATATTCAACACACCGGTCAAAGTGATTATTGAATTCTGCTGTGCTGATGGGCGGAACTGCTTTTAAATACCCGTCCTTCTTGTCCCCCTGTACACTTGAGAAAGGAGCGCGCATGCCCTGTACGAGAGCCGCGCATGCTCTGAAACGCGTTGTGGTTCCCTGCATTATCCAGCTGACGTCAGACGCTCCTCTCCGGACTGACCGCTGCCATCTTTCGCTGCTATCCTTCACCACGGATAAGCCAGCCTGTATCCCGGCTACTTGCGGCCGCCATAACCGGGACCCGGGAAACCCGTGGAGTAGCGTCTCAGATCCTGGACGCAATCTGAACATTTATCCTGCTGGAGGATGCCTGAAACTTACCTTGATGTAAGTGTTGGATATTAATTGTCTGCTGTACAATAAACCTGTTTTACTTAGAGGCGCTTTTCTATTTCTTCTTTTTGTGTTATTTAAAGGGACCCTTGTTATTATTACATTTTCTTATTTGGTTGATTTTTATGTAATGCAGTGTTTGAGCTCTGCATTATTTTTACTTTCACTGAACTGAATTGTATAGTTGCTACTTGTTTTTTCACGTTATTTAAAGGGACACTTGTCATTACTACACTTTTTCATTTTTCAGTGGATTCACACTTACTCTGCCTTTGAGTGCTGCATTGTTTTTACTTTATTTCTTTCCACTTCATTTCATCACCTTTATTTCTTTCACATATGGAACAATTATGTGATATATGGAATTTAACTGCACATTTGCTGTTCCATAGTTTTTAAATGGACACTTGCTATAGATACACATTCTTATTTGGATTATTTAACTGAGTGTTTAAGCGCTGCATTGTTTTTACTTTTAGTGAATTGAATTGCATAGTTGCTATTTGTTGTTCCACATTATTCATAAGGACCCTTGTCATTGCCATACTTTTTCAGTTTTTATCTGATTCACACTTACTCTGGGTTTGAGCGCTGCACTGCTCTTACTTTTACTTTTTTTTGAAGGTTTGGTTTATTGACCTTTTTTTGTTAGCTGCTGCCTTTCCTGTTTTGTTTGTTTCCCTGCTGAGCGCTGACTTTATACTTTTTAACATTAAAAATTAGTTCAAGAAAAAATGTCTTGCTTCTTTGCATTTTTTCCTCACTAAAACCGAACGTCGATTTGACCCCCACTAACAATTATTTAAATAATAAAAAAATAAAAAAACATTTCTAAAACAAGAAATTTCAAATACAATTTTACTAGTGCATGGCCAACTTAAGTGTATGGTCTGGAATGCAAGCTCACCCCCTTGTCCAAGGTCAGCTGGGACTTTCGCCTTCAGCTTTTTGCTACTGCATGAATGCCTTCTTTCTAGGATGAGACTTCTCTCTGTACGCATGTGCAGGATTCTCTGGCTTGAATGCTGGTCACCTGAACTCTCTTACAAGAATGGCTTTAAGCAGTTACCTTTTGAAGGCAAATGCCTATTTGGTCTCTCCTGGGATATGTACAGTATATCATGGAGATAATGTAGGGTAGGCGTAGAAAAAGGCTCACATGTCTACCGGTATTTCCACAAAGTCTAAAGCCTCGTACACACGACCGATTTTCTCGTCGTTAAAAACACGTCGTTTTTTTCGACGAGATTCTTGTTAACCTTGACGAGTTTCTCGTCAAGCTTTCTATGCGTACACACTGACATTTCCCAATTTCCTCGTTGTTCTCCGCGCTCACGTCCAGCACGTATGACGGCACTATAAAGGGGAAGATCGATTTTCTTGGCGCCACCCCTTGGGCTGCTTTTGCTGATCTCGTGTTACCGCGTGTGAAGTAAAAGTTTGGGAAGAGACAATTCGCGCTTTTCAGTCTTCGTGCTTTTCAGTTCGTTTTCTGAGGTTCAGTTTGTGCTTGTGGGTTTGTATCTTGACTTTCAGGGCGTCTAGGCAGGTCGTATCTGTTTTACAGTGCGTTCTTGCCCGTTCGTTTCTGATTTTCAGTTCGTTATTCATAGGCCTTGCTGTTCTAAAGTGCGTTCTGTTCTGTACGTTCTGATAAGACGACCATTTCCTAGCCATGTCGCCTGGACGTTCTCGTCGTCGAGTTCGTGCTGTGCGTGCGCTTGGTGTTGGTCTGCTTGTTTTGGACCAAGACCAGTCCATGAATGGTGTGAGGAGGAGTTCATGGACCAAGAATTGGTTGCTCCAGTGGGACCAATTCTGCCACATGCCTCTGCTGCGGGAGATAGTCGAGAATAATCCTGAGGACTACAGGAATTTTCTGCGGATGTCTGACCCCGTTTTTCAGGAACTGTTGGCTTTGGTGTCCCCCTATATTACCAGGCAGGACACCGTTATGCGGGAAGCCATCAGTGCTGAGCAGAGGCTCATCGCCACGTTACGTTATCTGGCGACAGGGAGAAGTCTTCAGGACTTGAAGTTCACGACAGGCATCTCCCCCCAGGCTCTGGTCCTCATAATCGCAGACACCTGTTCTGCCATTATACAAGTCCTGCAGGAGGACTATATTAGGGTAAGTTTTCTCCTTTAACATCACATTTTATGTATTCCGTGTATGCTAATGTATTGTATTTCTTTCATCCTTCCCTAATTACCATGATTGTAATATGCTGAGAATGTCCCCTTTGTCCCCATGCATGCTGGAAGCTTTAGATTGCCCCTTTTTTCTCCTCCATGCATATTTCCCTTTACTAACCTTTCCAGCAGGGGCGCCTGTTGCAACAATTGTTTGGGGGTCCAACCCCAATTTAGGAAATAAACTTCCTCCATTTTTGCAAAGGTGCCTATTAAACGCCCCCAGTTGTCCCCTCCAATGCAGCCATTTTGTCCCCTCCAATGCAGCCATTTTGTCCCCTCCAATGCAGCCATTTTGTCCCCTCCAATGCAGCCATTTTGTCCCCAGCCCTGCACATACCTTCTTGTGGTCAGCGCCATCCTTCTTCTGTCCTTGATGTCTTCTCCTTCCCTTGATGTTGCATCAGCCAATCATGTTACCATTAAACAGACTTGGTGAACATGATTGGCAGAGCAGCCTGTCAGTGTTTACCCAAGGAATGCTCCCCCCCCCCCCTGCGTCCCCTATTTAACTTTTATGAAGCCAATTACATCCCTCAGGCTGTAATGTGCAAGCCTATTTGCCTCCCTGTTTCTGATATGCAAGTTTCACCCCATAAATGCCGCAGTTATTCATATGTTGGTCGCTTAACAGGGGGCCATACACCTGAATAGTGGGCGGCATTGACAATACATAGGTTAATGCAAGGCAAGAACCTATGTATTGTTCTGAGTGACGGGCACAGGAGAGAGGGGGCAGTGTTCCAGCGCCCACTCTGGACGCACCGCCACTGCACTGCTATCCTGTGGCCAAACACATCTCCCCCCCCCCCCAAAATCATGTATTAAAGGACCATCAGAGGGGGTGATGAATATGAAACATGAGCCTTCCATTATACTTATTGAAAACACCTTAATAAACGTAGAATTTGATTGATGTTGGCCTCTAATGTTTTTTATTATAATCTCCTTGTAATGTAATATTTTTAATTTCTAATTTTCTTTCATCTTGTTTGACTCCCCAGCTTCCTTCCACGCCACAGGAATGGCAGACTGGGGCATCGGAGTTTGCCACGCGGTGGGACTTCCCCAACTGCGGTGGTGCCATAGACGGGAAGCACGTCCGCATCGTGCCACCACCCCGTTCTGGGTCCTACTACTTCAATTACAAGGGGTTTCATAGCATTGTGCTGATGGCGGTGGTGTCAGCACGGTATGAATTCCTCTATGTTGATGTAGGGAAGAATGGCCGGATGTCCGATGGGGGATCCTTCATCCAGACGGAGTTTGCCCTCCGTCTCCAGAGTGACGACCTTGCATTGCCACCGGATGCAGGGAATATTGAAGGACTCCCGTTTGTTTTCTTGGCTGATGAAGCCTTTGGACTCGGACCAGATCTTATGAGGCCATTTCCTCAGAGGACCCTGACCCCAGAGAAGAGGGTGTTCAATTACCGGCTGGCCAGGGGCCGAAGAGTCGTTGAAAATGCCTTCGGCATAATGGCCAGCCGGTTCCGCATTTTTATGACTTCCATCCACTTGGCGGACTACAAAATAAACTATGTAGTTTTATGCTGCTGTGTGCTACACAATTTTCTCAGCAGAAAATCAAATTCATATATGGCCTCAGTATTGCCTGAGGCTGGACTTTCACCTGCTAATCCCCTGCCGGGCCTGGAATCTGCCCGTCCTGGCTTGCCCCCCCAAAATGCCTGTGAGGTTCGGGACAAATATATGGAATATTTCACGGGTAGGGGGGCAATTCCTATGCCAGGCTATGGCTAAAGATTCCTGGAGAATGATTAAAATAAAAATCTGATTTCTAATTTTAACTTAGGTTTGTTTCCTGTCTCCTAGTTAGTGTTAGTGCATTTGTAGTGCCAGGTGTATTTTACTTTAGTAAATAACAACCATTTCACTATGTAACCTTAAAAAAAAACACAAATAAGGTTAGAGCGTATTGTAAAAAGAAGCTACACGTTGTTTCTGTTCAAACATTTTACTCTGTGCACATTCACACACGTTTCCTTTTTTTTTTTTTTTTTCCTGGCCACAAACCGCCAATTATTTTCTTAGGAAAATACAAAAACAGTTGCATTCCAAAAATTACAACATTGGATACCTGTGAGCAATCTGACACATTCACTTACACAAACTATGTCTCTATGTGCCCGTCCTAATATGGGGTCTTGCCACCCCTTGCCCAGCCAAAAATTGAATATGCACACATTTTGTATTATTTTCCACTAGGGATTTGAGACTCCTGATCCCTATTGTCAACATGTGCTATCTGCCATCAGGGGTGATCAATGGACGTGTTTTGGGGGTGCAACACCTTCCTCAGTTCACCTACTTTAGATACGAGGAAGGGGTTGCACCCCCAAAAGACGTACATGGATATCCCCTGATGGCAGATAGCACATGTTGACAGACTGTGTGCATATTCAATTTTTGGCTGGTTGCATTGTCAAAAACAGTATAAAAGGTTGATGAACAGTCATTCCTGAAAAAAAAATGGGGGTTTGGTTGACTTATTCGATTCCCCCCAAAACATCGAGAATGTCTTTAAGTGTTTGATCCATCACATGAATTATTTGTTTTATTCTGTCCAGTTCCGTGCTACATTCCATCACTTGCTGTATTATTCGGAGGGCACTGTCAGCAGAGAAACGTGTACTATCCTTCACCACAACATTTACATCCCCTAAAAACAAAATAAAAAGGTATTATAACTCTGCAGGCCTACATCTCTTACCTGAAGCTGTGGTGTCAGATACTGACCTGTTGTGGTGACCAGTTCCACAACGTCATCCACCTCTCCTTCCTGCACTTCTCCTTCCTCCACCTCAACTTCCTCAACATCCTTCGGTTGTGGGTCTTTGGGAGTTTGGGGTTGTTGTGAAGCTGTGGGGTTCCTGTGCTCCCTGGAGTGTTCTCCTCCCAGTCTTCTCTCCCCTATGAGAATCAAACAAAAGGTCTATTTATCACACTGAAATTCTCTATGAAAAATAAAAACAGGCTAAATTGTTTGGAAGTGGGGTACAAGTGTGTGTTTCGGCGGAAGTTAAAGATGAATGCATTATTTCTGACCAATAATATGTTTAGTATTCACCTTTGGCTGTCAGTTTTTAGACATGGAGGCACCACAAAAAATCACTAATGCACCTGTGCTGGACACCCAAAAAAGGCGGGTCTGGTGGCCCACACTATAGTGCTCCAAAGTACAGATGTGGTACCAGCTGCTGAGTGTCCTCTCCTTTACACTGACTAAAGTTTGCATTTCATTCTCTTTACAAACACATCATCTAGCCTAAAAATTTTGAACACAAATGTTAAAAAAACACGCAGATGTCTAATTACTTTTGTGGCTATAAAATAAGCCAAAACAGCGGATAGTGGCCGAACGAAGTGTCTGTAACGTAACGAACGATTACTGTGCCAAACCAAGTTCAAATTATTAAATTATGGAAGGGAGTCCAATATGATAAAATCACAAAAAGGAGCAACATGTAAGTTAAGAAAAACATTAATAGCCGAAAAGTGTACATTTTACTTACTTTTTGCTAGCATTCTCTTAATGCTCCTTAACTGCTCTGGCTCCCTCAGTTTGAGGTCTGACCACCTCTTTCTGAGCTGCTCATTTGAGCGTTTCACCCCAAAATTCGTCTTCAGACTCTTCACGACTTTATTGAGGATTTTGGCCTTCCTTCTATTTGGTTTGCTATACGGCCCATGCTTTGCGTCATAATCAGACTTGAGCAAGATGTCCACCATCTCCGCCATCTCCGCAAAAGACATATTAGATGCCTTGAATCTCCTCCTTGATCGTGACTTTTCCTCGGTCTCTGGGCTTGTCTCCTCCTCGTTAGTTGCAGAATTATCAGACACCTGCTGTAACTCCGCCATATCTGTCTGCGTGCCGAAAGAGAAGGGGCGGGGAAAAGATGTTAGTTAGAACGTCATGGGCGGGCGACGTGTTCGTAGTTTGACGCATACGTGGTGTATATATAGCAAACACACATGTGACTATACTACGTTCGGTGTGCGGAGAGAGGAGTTCAAGTTACGGACGTGCGAACGAAGGTATGTGATTTTGTGACTTGGACAAATAGTTGGCCTATACTGTCTTGAGAATGTCGTAGAATATATATGGTGACTACGATGTTAAGGAGGTTAGACTGTGTGCCTCACATTAGTTATATATTATTTATTTTACTTGCAGACCCAAAATGAATGTGTTTATAAGTGACAAGGAATTCCTTGCGGAATTTATAGACCGGGTAAGGGAGCTGCCCGCTCTGTGGGAGACGAAAAACCCCATCCACAAAAAAAGAGGGGTGAGAAAAGCAGCGCTGGAGACCCTGCTCCCATTTGTGCATACCAAGGTGCCCACAGCCACAGCAAAACAGGTGGACACTAAAATTGGGAGCTTGAGAGGCACCTACAGGACTGAACGCTCTAAGGTCCTGGCTTCTCAGAGGTCAGGAGCAGCAGCAGATGATGTGTATGTCCCGAATTTGTGGTACTACAGCAGGATGTCCTTCCTGGATGACCACATTGAGACAAGGCCATCACTCTCCACTCTTCCCCCCAGACTTCCCTGCAGCCAACCTGAGCCTTCTCTGGAGCAAGAGGAGGCAGCCATCCTGGATGATCCTGATTTGCCCATCTGAAACCAGGTATAGTATTAAATGAAAATGTATTGGGATAAAATTAATGTTTGCCAAATATGTCAAGATGACAAACATAAACTATTTAGAGTTCCACAAGTGAAATCAAGATCTCTAGACATTAGTCTGCACTTAATTGGGTGCTAAATAGTCAATCTGATGTAGTTGTAAATTTTAGAAACTGATTTCAGGATTTACATTCTAATTGGTTCAATCATGATTATAAATTTGGAGGCAAAGATTAAAGCAACATATTAAACTATGTCCCTTTTTCATACACAGGATGAAATCAGCCAGGAGGAGGGTCTGGAAACTGTCAGGCAGGAGGAGGAAGGGCCCAGTGGCAGCCAGGAGGTGGCAGGGCCCAGTGGAAGGCAGGAGGTGGCAGGGCCCAGTGGCAGCCAGGAGGTGGCAGGGCCCAGTGGCAGGCAGGAGGTGGCAGGGCAAAGGAGAAGCACCAGATCACAGGTGCCTCCCATCCGATTTCCCAAAAGAGGCAGGAGGGACAGGACCACCAGTGAGGCAGCAATGGCCCTTATTAAAGAGGCCCATGCCACCCTCAAAGAGCCCACATCCCCTGAAGAGGCCATTGCCGGCCTAGTGGAGGCAAAGTTCAAGGTGATGAGCATGGAGCAACGCCTCCTATGCGAGCCCCTGCTCATCACCTTGCTCAACAAGGGTGTGATGGGAAAAATTACCCCCAATACTGCAATTTGTGAGGTGGCACAACTGTCCCAACCTCAAACTCCTCCTCCACCTCCACCTTCTTCTTCTGCCCCACCCCCTTCTCCTCCACCTCCACCTTCTTCTGCCCCACCCCCTTCTCCTCCACCTCCACCTTCTTCTTCTGCCCCACCCCCTTCTCCTCCACCTTCTTCTTCTGCCCCACCCCCTTCTCCTCCACCTTCTTCTTCTGCCCCACCCCCTTCTCCTCCACCTTGTTCTTCCGCCCCACCCCCTTCTCCTCCACCTCCACCTTGTTCTTCTGCGCCACCCCCTTCTCCTCCACCTCCTCCTCCTCCTGACAGGAGTACCCCTCCAGTGGCCCAGCCTCCAGCCAAACGAAGAAGAAAGGCTGCAGGGAAGGCTTCAGGAAAGGTTGCAGGGAAGGTTGCCAGGAAGACGAGGAAGTGATGGCCTTGCTTCATTGTGGTCGGACAAAAGGCAGCCTGTTGTAGTACCACACACTTGGGACATATATCTCACCTGCTGCTGTTCCTGACCTCTGGGAGGCCAGCATCAGATTGTGCTCAGAAATGTTGGCCTTCTCAAGCTCCCAATTTTAGTGTCCACACAGGGTTAATGTGTGGTCTGGGGTCCCTGGGATGCACAAATGGCAGCAGGTTCTCCAGCGCTGCCTTCTCTTTATTTTATTTGAAACATGAATAAATGTTATTTTTGTTTAAGTTCATACTTGACTATGTGTATTTGTAAAAATTAAAAATTTAGCTTTGGAGTAAGCAGAGACATTTGACTGACAAAAAAGGGACAGATAACAACCCCCCTAAAAAATAAAAGAATCTGATTTCCCAAAAAGAGGGTGTTAAATTTTACAACTATATATTAAAATATTCAATGGGAGATCACTATCAAAACATTGCGAAATTAAAATTAACATCAGTTTGAAAAATATAAAAATTTAAAATATTCATAAAAACTTGCACGATATAATACACATAAATCTTCTTAAGAGCAGCATGAAAAAGGTTTAAAAAATATAGTCATAGCTCTGTGTGAATATCAGCAGCAAAAGAAGTTCTTTCGTTTTGATTAATGTAACATTCTAAAGAAGATTTCAATGCACAACATTTAAACGATGCAATAATTTCGAGCGTGACGAATGTGCTATCTCCATTACGAAGGCTTGATTTACCAGAAGATGCGCTCCCGTCTCATACTTGCTTCTGAGCATGCGCGCTTTTGAAAGACTCTTTAAAGCATACACGCGAACCATTTTCTCGTCACAAAAGAGGCCGACGAGAAACACGACGAGGAAATCTGGAATCCTGACGAGAAAATAGAGAGCAGGTTCTCTATTTTCTCGTCGAGATTCACTGCAATTTTCTCGTCGTAAAACCATACACACGACCGTTTTTCTCGATCAAAAAGCTCTCGCGGCACTTTTCTTGCCGGTTTTGGACGAGAAAATCGGTCGTGTGTACGAGGCTTTAGGCTAGGAAAGGATTTCTTTCCTCTCTCTCAATTTCCAATGTTAAGATCAAGACAGGAATGTACTTTCACAAGAATCATGGACTTCCAACCCACCAAGGCCTCTTCACGGTGATGGGGGCATCCCCTACTTTTAGACAGTTTGTTGGCCTTCTCGACCAGAGAGTGAGAGAGAGATGAAAAATATTCCTTCTGATCATCATGTATACATATAAAACTGTATTTGTAGTGCATATAGAACCCATGAGAGATCCACAAATTTGGTTATTTGGAGACTGATCATGACAGTCAAATGGCGATTGGTCTTGTTTCGATCGGACTGATTCGCTGCTGGTGTCTAAAATCCTAACCTTGATCCAGCCATCAGAACCATTAATGGCCCATTTAAATCTAGTCACTTTGGAACACATAACAGTCCTGCTGGCCTGCAGGGGAACACCCTCCAAGGTTGATTGACCAAGGGCTAAATTTGAACCCACATGGGTGCGCCGGTATGGTCGGGGGGCGCTGTTGGCTAAGACTGACATCGAGGCTGATTTTTGTCTTTTGCCGGTGCATCCCAGTTGTTGCCATCTGTTGGGCTGTCAATGGCAGAGGCAGTTTTTTGTTGACAGGTGTTTACTAAGGATGAGCTCCGGCATGTTCGCACGTGCAGAGCCCGCCAGGAAGTCGGCGCCGCGCTAATCACAGCCAGGGAGACATTTCCCGATCTCTGCAGCCGAGCATCAGGAAATGTCTCCCTGCTTGTCATTAGTGCAGCGTGGTGCCAACTTCCTGGCGGGCTCTGCACGTGTACTATGCGAACACGCCAGAGCTCATCCTTAGTGTTTACCCATGGGGTGCGCTGTTTCCTGTTCCCTGTTTGAGCAGTTTAGTTCCTTTCTGGAATGGGTGGTTTGGGATGTTTCGGGCCTGTCCTCAGTCATTCACTACCTGGATGACTTCTTGTGTATAGGGCCGGCGGAGAGTTCTGTCTGTGCCTCCCTGTTGGCTACGGTCCAACAGGTCTTCAAATCCTTTGGGGTTCCCTTGGCCGCCAACAAGACCGAGGGCCCGGCCATGGAATTAAGTTTTTTGGGTATTATCATAGATACCTTGGCTATGGAGTGCCGTTTGCCTTTGGACAAACTCGAGGATCTGAAGATGGGGGTTTCTGCGGCATTGCAGGGCAAGAAAGTTTGGCTTCGGGAATTTCAATCTCTCTTGGGCAAGTTGAATTCTGCCTGCCGCATTATGCCCATGGGGCGAGTTTTCTGGCGTCGGCCAGGGCACCGCACCATTTCATTAGATTGGTGCAGGATCATCTGGAGGACTTGAAAGTGTGGGACTCCTTTTTGGCATCCTATAATGGCCCCTCTCTTTGGTTAGGGCAGATGGTTTCGAATTTTGACATGGAACTTTTTACTGACGCGGCAGGTTGAGCCGGGTTTGGAGCTTTTTGCCAGAGTCGGTGGAGTGCCGGGGAGTGTCCGGCAGTGTGGCGGAAGGTTGGTTTGGTGCGCAACCTGGCGGCTTTGGAGTTGTTTCCCATTGTGCTGGCTGTTGAGATGTGGGGGGGAGGATTTCAGCAATTGCCGTGTATGTTTTCATTGCGATAACCTGGGGGTGGTGCAGGCCATTAATAATAAGATGGCTTCTTCTCCTCCTGTTCGCTTACTGCGGCACCTGGTTCTTGTCTGTTTGCATATTAATTGTTTTGTGTCTGCTGTGCATGTTAATTCAATGGCCGATACGTTATCTAGTTTCCAGTGGGACAGATTCCGTCAATTGGCGCCGGACGCAGAGCTGCACGGTATTCCCCTGCCCCGAACGGCTGTGGAGCGTCGCATTGCCACTTCCCAGTTCTTGATCCGTAAGTCGGTCTCTGCGGCTACCTGGACGGCATACAGCAAGGTTTGACAGGAATAGTGGGACCTGGTAAGTGAGGTTGGAGGGTGCTCTCATGATGAGGGCAGGGTTCATTTGTTGCTTTATCTCATTGGAAGGAATTTTGAATGCGGTGTCTCGGCTTCCTATATGTCGCGGAAATTGGCCGGGTTGGCTTTTGTTTCAGTTGGCTGGGCAACGGGACGCGACAAAGGCTTTTATGGTTCGGCATGCTATGCGGGGGTACCACGTTGGTCACTCTGCAACTGACATGAAACGCCCTGTCTTTCTTGATCCTTGGTACAGTGGTAGCACAGTTGGGTAAGGTGTGTGTGTCTGGGTATGAGAGGGCTCTATTCCGGGCCGTTTTTGTATTGGCCTTTTTCGGGGCCTTTCGGGTAGGCAAACTGGTTAGGGAGTCCAGAATCTGTGGGTTCGGGGAGATACCTTGGGAGAGTTTCTTCGGCGATCCAAGACAGATCAGTTGGGTAGGGGTGCCTTGGTCGAGTTGAAGGCGGTCCCCTTCTTTCGGTATGTCCAGTCATGGCTGTGGGGGATTTCTCTCAGATCAGGCCTGATGGCCCGGGTGTGTTCTTCATGCATGAGGATGGGACTGCTCTGTCCCGCTTCCATTTTCAGGCGGTGTTTAAAAAATGTCTGGTGTCAGCGGGGTTGCGGGTGGATAATTATTCTTCCCATTCTTTCCGCATCGGGGCGGCTACTGAAGCGGTCCACTGGGGTTTGGATGGTAAGGTGGTGCAAAGTATTGGACGCTGGGGGTCTGCTCGATTCAGATCGTATGTCCGCCCTCATTTATTGTAAGTCTGTGGGGGGGATTTCCTTGTGTCTCCTCTCTTTCCTGAGGTTTTATGTATCCATGTTTGTTACTGGGGGTACTTGAGTTTGTTTGGGGGTACTATATTCCCCCCCCCATTTTCTATTCCATTCCAGAGCAGGAGGTCGTGGGCCAAATCCGAGGGCTCCACAGGCCACATAAAAAAAAGAGTCCCACATGGATGTGACCCTCTCTGTGAAAGGATAGAGACACCACCACCGATATAATGAGGAGGCTTACCAGATGGTGTTGACTTGGTAAGGTGTATACCACCCAAGTCAAAATAGGCTTATATAATCAGTCAGCAAGATGTATCCAGCTGGTCCTGAATCCGCATATCAGTCGGCACCGCAAATTCCCGTAAACACCAGGAAGTGTAAATACATGTAGTCTTGTTGGAGCCAGAGATACGGTAACCACATAACATGCATAATGGGAAAAAACTCACATAGTGTGATACCGTACAAGGAAGTATTTATTAAAAAAGATTAAAAAATTAACACTCACATTTGGAAGAACATCATAGGCATATCACAAAATGCAAGAGCGATGTGTGTGAATGGATCCACCCGACGCGTTTCAACTAAAAAGTTGATGACTTGGCTCCAACAAGACTACATGTATTTACACTTCCTGGTGTTTACGGGAATTTGCGGTGCCGACTAATATGCCGATTCAGGACCAGCTGGATACATCTTGCTGACTGGTTATATAAGCCTGTTTTGACTTGGGTGGTATACACCTTACCAAGTCAACACCATCTGGTAAGCCTCCTCCTTATATCAGTGGTGGTGTCTCTATCCTTTCACAGAGAGGGTCATATCCATGTGGGACTTTTTATTTCAACCTTGCAGTTTTTTATACACTTGTGGACTGTCATTTGTGTGTGGTCACAATAGAGGACTGCTTCGTTCTGATTTATTTGTTACATATATATTTTATTTTTTTCACGGATCACACTCAGTCACTTGGTGTCACTGAAATTAATATATATGCATGTTTGCAACATTTGATATGTGTTGGTAACTGACTCTTTTACAAAAATAAGCGCTACACTTTTTCATATTCACCATATAGAACTCATGAGAGACCAACAATATTGTTAATTTGGAGACTGATCATTAGTGATGAGCCGAACACCCCCGGGTTCGGTTCGCACCAGAACCCGCGAACGGACCGAAAGTTCGTACGAACATTAGAACCCTATTAAATACAATGGATGCGAACGTTCGAATTCTAAAGTGCTAATTATAACAACTATTATGCATGTTATTGTCCTAAAAAGGGTTTGGGAACCCGGGTTCTGCACCAGGGGACATGTATCAATGCAAAAAGAAGTTTTAAAAACGGTCGTTTTTCGGGAGCAGTCATTTTAATGATGCATAAAGTGAAAAAAAAAAAGTCAAATATTCCTTTAAATATCGTACCTGGGGGGTGTCTAAAGTATGCCTGTGAAGTGCCACGTGTTTCCCGTGTTTAGAACTGTCCCTGCACAAAATGACACTTCTAAAGGAAAAAAAAGCCATTTAAAACTGCTTGCGGCTTTAATGTAATGTCTGGTCCCGGTAATATGGATGAAAATCTTTAAGAAAAATGGCATAGCTACCCCATGACCCCCCCCCCCCTACCCCAGCCCATTACCAGCCCCTTTGGGTCTTGTATGGATATTAAGGGGAACCCCGCACATAAAATAAAAAAGGCCCTATATACTCTGAACAGCCGTATACAGGCGGTGCATACAAGACAGGGACTGTATGTTTGTTCTTATGTAGAATGTGTTTGTAATTTTGAACAGGTACATTGTTTAAGTGTAGCTCCAGCCCAAAAATCTATTTTTAAACTTTTTGGAAAACATAGGTAAGGGTTATCACCCCTGTAACATTTGTTTTGCTGTCTGTGCCCCTGTTCAGAACATTTCACCTCACTTTCCGTCCCAATGACAACTGTTTTTGAAATGTGGTGTTTTTCTTGAAACAAGGATTGCTGATAAAGCATCAGTACAGAGGAGACACCTTTCTCCCATATTAATTCTTACAGGAGAGAATTTTCCTTCCTAGGGGTAGATTTCCTCTCACTTCCTGTTGTCTTCTTGCGTTTGCAAGTAGGAGTCGTTTGTAAGTTGGATGTTTGAAAGTAGGGACCTGCCGTATATAATCTGCAGAAATAGGCCCCTTAGTTGGTGTTGGCACAACACTGTAAGCACTCACAGTTACTCTTGGTTGGTGCTGGAACGCCCTGCTGTCAACTATTATATCAGGAATTGTAATTACATATAATTGTTGAACAGTGGTAGTAAAAATTGGGCCTTTGATGGTGGTGCTGGTGCCACAACACTGTAAGCCCTGACAGTTACTCTTGGTGGGTGCAGCAATGGGCCCTGCTGTGAATTATTAGATCAAGAATTGTAATTGCATGCCCCTGTTGAACAGGGGCTGAAAAATTGGGCCTTTCGTGGTGGTGGTGGTGGTGGTGGTGTTGCCACAACACTGTAAGCCCTCAGAGTTACTCTTGCTTGGTGGGTGCAGGAATGGGCCCTGCTGTGAATTATTAGATCAATAATTGTAATTACATGCCCCTGTTGAACAGGGGATGAAAAATTGGGCCTTAGGCACTGGTGGCACAACACTGCAACCCCTCACAGATACTGTACTTGGAGCACAGCAATGAGCCCTGTTGCAAAGTATTGCTTCAAAAATTGTAATGACACGCCCCTGTTAAACAGGGGCTGAAAAATTGGGCCTTAGGCACTGGTGGCACAACACTCCAACCCCTCACACATACTGTACTTGGAGCACAGCAATGAGCCCTGTTGCAAAGTATTGCTTCAAAAATTGTAATTACACGCCCCTGTTAAACAGGGGCTGAAAAATTGGGCCTTAGCCACTGGTGGCGGCACCCATAAACAAAAATGATCTTCCAAGCTATCATCATCAATCGTATCATTGAGGACTCGGAGGAGGAGGATAGCCAGTCAACATAACAGCACAGGCACTCAGCATCAGCATCAGTCTTGAAGGGATGTGACATGTTAAAATCAATTAGTCTGTTATATCAGCATCAGGTGTGTGGTAGCTGGTGGTGATCCAAGACTGGTTCATCTTGATGAAAGTCAGTCGATCAACCGAGTCGGTGGACAGGCGCACCCTGTGATCCGTGACAAATCCTCCAGCAGCACTGAATGTGCGTTCCGAAAGAACGCTGGATGCAGGACAGGCCAGTAGCTCAATTGCATACTGTGCAAGCTCTGGCCAGTGATCCATCCTCAAGACCCAGTAAGCCAGAGTATTTTCGGTGGGGAAGGTGTCCAAGTCTGACCTTGCCCCTAGATATTCCTGCACCATGTTTATCAGACGCTGGCGATGGTTGCTGGAACCGATCATACTTTGGGGCTGCGGACTAAAGAATTGTCTGAACGCATCGGTCAGACGGCCACCTTCCCCACCGCTCCTTCTTTGACTGGCCGAAGCCTCAGCAACTCGTTGTCCAGGACCAGGAGTTTGTAACCTCCCAGTCTCTGGGAACGCGTTGCACAGACCTTTCTGCAAGGCCTCCCGGAGTTGTCTCATCCTCTGCTCCCTCTGCGACGGTAACATAAGGTCCGCAACCTTACCCTTGTACCGTGGATCAAGGAGAGTGGCCAGCCAGTAATGGTCCCTCTCCTTGATCCGAAGAATACGAGGATCCTTCCGCAGACTTTGCAGGATCAGGGAGGCCATGCAGCGTAGGTTTGCTGAGGCATTCGCTCCGGAGTCCTCTGGGTCACTAAGGACGACATGATCCGCAGTCACCTCCTCCCAGCCACGTACAAGTCCACTGGTTTCTTGGGACTGTAAATCATCCCTAAAAGACTGCTGCTGATGATGCTGAGTGCCAGCCTCCACCTCCATGCTGACACAATCCTCCTCCTCCTCCTCCTCCTCCTCCTCTTCCTGTGCGATGGGTGGGACAGAAGGAACACTGTCTGGGTAAAGGGGGCCTTGAGAGGCAAGGAAGTCCTCCTCTTCCTGCCTCTGTTCTGCCTCAAGTGCCCTGTCCATTATTCCACGCAGCGTGTGCTCCAACAGGTGGACAAGAGGTACAGTGTCACTGATGCATGCACTGTCACTGCTCACCATCCTCGTGGCCTCCTCAAATGGTGCCAGGACAGTGCATGCATCCCTGATCATGCCCCACTGGCGTGGAGAAAAAAAACCAAGCTCCCCTGACCCTGTCCTGGTGCCGTAGTCGCACAGGTACTCATTGATGGCCCTCTGCTGCGTGTGCAGCCGCTGCAGCATGGCCAACGTTGAGTTCCACCTGGTGGGCATGTCACATATAAGGCGGTTCTTGGGCAGGTTCAACTCCTTTTGCAGCTCAGCCAGGCGAGCACTGGCATTATAAGATCTGCGGAAATGCACACAGACTTTCCTGGCCTGCCTCAGGACATCCTGTAAGCCCGGGTACCTGCCCAAGAAACGCTGCACCACCAGGTTAAGGACGTGAGCCACACAGGGCACATGGGTCAGTTGTCCCTGTCGAAGGGCGGAGAGGAGGTTGGTGCCATTGTTGCAAACCACCATTCCTGGCTTAAGCTGGCGTGGCGTCAACCACCTCTCGGCCTGGCCCTGCAGAGCAGACAGGACCTCTGCCCCAGTGTGGCTTCTGTCCCCCAAACACACCAGCGCAAGCACGGCATGGCATCTTTTTGCCTGCGTACTTGCGTAGCCCCGTGAACGGCTACGGAGCACCGCTGGTTCATAGGACAAACCACAGGAAGAGGCCATGGAGGAAGAAGAAGAGGAGGGGGTGGAGGAGAGAGGTGTGTCACAACCAGTAGTAGCATTTTGGAGGCGTGGCGGTGGGACAACCTCCAACACTACTGCACCTTGTCCTGCATCCTTCCCAGCTGCCAAAAGAGTGACCCAATGGGCCGTGAAAGAAAGGTAACGTCCCTGTCCATGCCTGCTGGACCATGAGTCAGCGGTAATATGCACCTTACCGCTGACCGCCCTGTCCAGCGAGGCCAAGACATTGCCTTCCACATGCCGGTAGAGAGCCGGAATAGCCTTCCGTGAGAAAAAGTGGCGTTTGGGAACCTGCCACTGAGGAACCGCACATTGCACAAACTCACGGAAGGGGGCCGAGTCTACCAACTGAAAAGGCAGCAGTTGAAGCGCTAGCAATTTAGCCAAGCTAGCATTCAACCGCTGGGCATGTGGATGGCTGGGAGTGAACTTCTTTCGACGGTCCAGCAGCTGGGGCAGGGAAATTTGCCTGCTAGAATCGGACGTCGGTGTACTGCTAGCAGAGTGGCCGCAAGTACTTGGCTGTGACACACCTAATTCTACACCTTCATTCCTCTCAGTGCATGTTTCAGAGAGGACTGAAGTTATAGTGGGGTTGGAGATCCCAGCTGATGCGGTGCAAGGAGAGGTCCGCTTTGTTCTTTGGTGTGGGTCTTTGAGGTAGGCTTGCCAACGAGCTGCATGGCAGGTCAACATATGTCTGGTCAGGCATGTGGTACCCAAGCGGCTGATGTTTTGGCCACGCGATATACGCTTGAGACATATGTTGCAAACAGCAGCTGTGCGATCTGATGCACTAGCCTCAAAAAAGGCCCACACCAAGGAACTTTTTGAATGACGGGCAGAGGCAGCGCCCTGCACAGGCGGAGCTCTGCGGTGTGATTCCGTCGGTGTACTGCCCTTACGCTGGCCACCAAAGGGCATCCTGCCTCGTTGGAGATGTGCCTCCTCCTCATCCTCCTCCTCCTCCTCTCTCCTATTAGGCACCCATGTGGAGTCAGTGACCTCATCATCCCCTCCCTCCTCATCACTGGAGCCAATCTGGCAGTATGCTGCAGCTGCTGGAACATGACTGCCAGATTGGTGTCCTTCTTGAGCATCCCCTCTGTCTGCTCTCACCCTACTGCCTTCCTGTAGCTGGGTTTCATCATCAGACCCTTCGAAACGCTGGGCATCCTCCTGGAGCATGTACCCAACACTGTGCTCAAACAGTTCGGGGGACTCCTCAGGAGGAGGACATGGTGGGTCTAGGGAAGGAGTGACTGATGATGAGTCTGACATTGATACCAGGGAAGAGGACGCTTTGGCAGCTGCTTTGCCAGTACCCTGAGCCTGGGTGAGAGAGGATGAGGAGGAGGAGGAGGGCTTGGTCATCCACTCTACCAAGTCTTCGGCATGATGTGGCTCAACATGTCCAGCTGCCGAAAAGAAGGACATGGTCCCATGGCCATGTGCTGATGACAATGCACCGCGTCCACGACCAGCACTGTTGCCCCCAGACACAGAGCCTGCTTGCCCTCTTTTATTGCCTCCTGACTGTCTGCCTCTCCTTGTTTGCCTTCCAGACATTCTAATAGATGGCCTGCAGGGAGATGGGAAAAAAGCAATAAGGGCTACCTTCAGGTGTCCTTCTCTGTCCCTTTACTTAAGGATTTCTAAATATGGTTCAGGATGATTGCTTTTGCACAGAATAGCACAACGACAATTTCCCTGACTGTCCAAAAAACAAGGATTTCAAAGATGGTTGATGAGGAATGCTTTAGCACACTATAGCACAAGGAGAATTCACTCACTGTCCTTCCCAGTCCCTAGAAACAAGGACTTGCACAGTGAAAGAAACTGACACTCTCCCTACCTACAGTTTTCTGTCCCTAGAAAAAATTTTTTTTTTAAGCACACTATAGCACAAGGAGAATTCACTCACTGTCCTTCCCAGTCCCTAGAAACAAGGACTTGCACAGTGAAAGAAACTGACACTCTCCCTACCTACAGTTTTCTGTCCCTAGAAAAAATGTTTTTTTTAAGCACACTATAGCACAAGCACAAAACACACTGACACTCTCCCTACCTATCCTTCTCTTTCCCTAAACTAAAGGAATCCAGGTTAAGCAAGAAAGAAATAAAAGTCACTGTCCCTGCCTATGCTGCTCTTTCCCTGCTCCGGAACACACTACACTAGGCCGCCGTGCTGGCGGCCTTTTATAGTGTGGGGCGTGTACTAAACACCCTCAGCAATAATTGGCCACAGGCATCCTGCCTGTGGCCAATCATTGCTCTCCTCGCTGCCGGCGCTGTGATTGGCCAAGCATGCGGGGTCACAGTGCATGCTTGGCCAATCACAGCGCCTGGATGACACTGCGATGGCGTAGTGCATTGTGGGCCGTTCGCGTCACTCGAATTTGGCACGAACGGCCCAAATCGTTCGATCTTCGTCGAACGATCGAACAGCCGATGTTCGAGTCGAACGTATGTTCGACTCGAACACGAAGCTCATCCCTACTGATCATGACAGTCAAATGGCGATTGGTCTTGTTTCGATCGAACTGATTCGCTGCTGGTGTCTAAAATCATATCCTTGATCCAGCCATCTGAACTATTCATGGCCCTTTTAACTCTAGTTAAACTTTGGAACACAGAACAGTCCTGCTGGCCTGCAGGGGAACACCCTCCAATGTTGATTGGCCAAGGGCTAAATTTCAACCCACATCCATATCTCAATAAAGTGAGGGCATGAGATGTGGATGGTGTGATTCACATGGAGTCAGTCTGACTGGTGACTTGCAGACTTTCCTGACATGCTCCTGTCAATGTATAAACCTTTGTAAAAGTGTAATTTCTGTTTTATTTCTGTTTTTTTTAATCCCATTTTATTTTCATAGCCAGTAGACAAACTGTGTATACAATTTGGTTGTTTTTGTATTTTTTTTTTTTAATTCTTGTTTCTTTGTATATGTTTTATGCGGCTTTTGTTTACTAAGCTAGGACTCATAGCCCTAGAGATCATTACATTATAGTGTCTGTGTGTTTGGTGTATATTCCTTGCTAATCTGTATGCAATTGTACTGTGTGTTGGCAAATTGCATGCAGATTGTATACTAGCAGATCTGCCAGACAGAGATCTGTGTGTATGTGTATGGTTGCTTAGCAGACCAGTCGGCGAACAACATGCTAGGGGTGGCAAGCTACCATGAGTCGTGTGTGGGCAGTGGGAAGAGAGATTAACACAAGGGTTCTAGCTCATAAGTGTGTTCTAATTCTTACACTGTTCCCCAACCCTTAAGAGTGCATCAGATTGGTGTAAGATTTGTATCTGCTTGTATGTGGTCAGCCAGCTAGATTGGAGTGCAGTCTCCCTCCAGTGGTGGGCAGAGGTAGTGCAGGCTGTGAAGAGGGTATTAAATCTTACATGCTCCCGCTCATTCCCTCTTACCCCAGTCAAGGGCCTCACCTCAGTTTGTTAGTCGCCGCGGGCTTGCACCCTTGACAGATGTGCATAGAGCAGTGCACTGACCACAACTAAAGCAGTCCATATGCAGAAAACAGGAAAAAATGCTTGGACAGCCGCACTCCAAAAATGGTTGTTTATTAAAACAAAAATGTGAAAAACATATCACAGCATGGAAAGCAGCAAACAGGAGCTGACGCGTTTCGCACTGTGACTCAGTGCTTAATCATAGCTATTGAACAATTTAAAATGCACCTCTAATATATGTTCCCAAATGGTGTTGAAACAAATTTTTTTTATTTTTCATTTTCAATTGTTATATAATTAGGTGATTTATTCATATGTGCATATTTGTGTGATATATACACATGTATTCTATAAGTCATATAGATATAAGTACACCAAGAGTCACATTTAATTATGGTTTTCAATGAATTTGCGTATGTGCGATATTTGTATATTCTTGTTCACATGATGTTCCCCAAACGGCACTGATAGCATACACCTGTTAGTCCACTAATTAATTAATTGAGGTTTAATTACCTAATCACTTTTTCAATTGTTTTGCTTTTGTTTCAACACCATTTGGGAACATATATTAGAGGTGCATTTTAAATTGTTCAATAGCTATGATTAAGCACCGAGTCACAGTGCGAAACGCGTCAGCTCCTGTTTGCTGCTTTCCATGCTATGATATGTTTTTCACATTTTTGTTTTAATAAACAACCATTTTTGGAGTGCGGCTGTCCAAGCATTTTTTCCTGTTTTCTGCATTGTGATATGCACTGCCTGCACCCACGGCTCTAGGACCCTGTGAAGCATTTATCAGCTACACCTGAGCGGTTGCTCCCTTTCTTGTTTGTCTTGGACTAAAGCAGTCCATAGATTATACAATATTTTCTCCCTCCACCAGTGTTGATGTGGGAATCCCTCCCACAGTGCAATTGCGTTCTGCTAGCTAGGAGCCTTCCCTGGCAGCAGAACCCAAAAATCACTGGTTGCCAGCAGTGATTGCAGGAAAAAAAAATCAGACAGGCTGGTTGTACTGAAATCGATTGATCATCTTTAGTGCAACCAGCCTGCCCATAGATGGTCGAATCTCGGCCAGATCCTGCTGAAACGGCAATGATTCGATCCATCTATGGCCATCTTTACTTGCTCTGCTCATTCTGAACAGAAGTGGAGGGGGGAATTTAGATAATTCATGGAGGACTGTACAAGCAGACAAAAAAATACAGTAAAAAAAAATGTAATGACAAATGGACTATAGATATCCTTTAGGCCCCTTTCACACTTATACGACTTGTCCCACGATTTGTGATGGCAAAGTAGCATGACAAGTCGTTTCCCATGATTTCCAATGACAACCATTCATATTAGTACGACTTTAAGTCGTTCCGACTTCAAAGTAGTCCCTGCACTACTTTGGTCCGATTTTGATGCCACTTACACAGGCATTCCCTGAAATTGTGGCTGCGAAATCGCAGTAAAATCGTGCGACTTTGAAGTGTGAAAGGGGCTTAAGTGTCACTTTAACTCTGATACCTGATAAATCTGCAGTTTAATGAGTAATTATTCTGCAAGTGACGTTATCAAAAATGAACTTTTTAAATTGCTAACTCCACCATAACTTGCTCCCAGATAATTTTACACCTTGCCGGATTTTTTTTTTTCAGATCGGATTCCACTTTTTTTTTTTAAATGGAGAAATACACAATTTTTACATTGTTTTAGTTACAGGGGAGAAAAAACAAAAACAGAGTAAGAAAAAGACAGTGTGGTTTACAGTAACCAAAGGGATTAAAGTGCAGCCTATGATTTACTTATAACTGAATAGCATGTGAAAACTTCAAGCACAGCCAGAAAGTACAGCATATCAGTATGATAATGGTTTATAGGGTTATTCCTTAAGCCATGTTAGGTCTTTGTTGTAGATACAGTCTAATGCCAAGTACACACGACCGTTTTTAATGTCATTGAAAAAAACTGCATTTTTCTGGACGTGATTCTTCTCAAGCCTGCCTTGCTTACACACTATCGTGAAAAAAAATGCATGAGTAAAGTGAGTTGACGTACAACACGTACAACGGCACTATAAAGGGGAAGTTCCATTCGGATGGCGCCACGCTTCATGTTAGTAAAGTTTGGTGAGCGACGATTCGCGCTTTTCAGCCTCGTGCTTTTCAGTACCGTTACAGCGCGACGAATGTGCTATCTCCATTACGAACGCTAGTTTTACCAGAACGAGCGCTCCCGTCTCATACTTGATTCTGAGCATGCGCATTTTTTTTCATGTTGTTAAACCCCACACACGGCCGTTTTTCATGACGAGAAAAACGACGATGTAAAAAACGACGTGAAAAATTAGAGCATGTTCCAATTTTTTCATGGCCGTTTTTCACATCGTGAAAAATGCTCTGAAGCCCACACATGATCATTTTTAATGACCATTTAAAAAAATTAAATTTTTCTTGTCATTAAAAACGGTCGTGTGTACGCGGCATTAGCCCTGCTGCTCTACCTTGGTGGAGACGTCTCAAGACCACCTGACTTAGTTGCTCCCAGAGGCCTTTGAACCAACAGATGAGTGCAATTGAGCTGTTTGAAAGACTGTAATTATGTTATTTCTGACAAATAAATCTCAGAAAAAAACCTACCCTGACATCTCTGATTGGTCTCTTCCTTTTTACAGTCTACAGAGGTACTGAGGAAAATGTCACTGCTTCAAAAGGAGGATTTTACGCTTACAATATAAAAGCCACAGGGAACTTGCTTCTGGGAAAACGGCACCACGCCGGGCTACGAGAAAGAGTGAGCAGATATTAATATTTACTTGGACACTCTTATAAACAAAAAATATACATTTATTTTCATCAAATGGCACAGTAAAAAAATGAAGGTTTACAAGGCGTAAATTTCAAGCACTGATAGGTGTAAAAGCAGTGTAAAACTGTCCAGAACTATCTTCAGCTATTTTTTTTTTAGTTTTGGAAAGAGTGGGGAGAAGGTAACATTTCGTGTAAGGTTTTTATTTCTGCCTGTGATCCCACTCCACAGGGGTATAGATAATTAGATTTTCTTGGAGGGAGTCAGTGCGCTTATGGGTGACGCTAAAAAGTGGGCATGATTAATAAATTGGGTGTTGCTTCATGATGTCAGGCTTGAAGTGTGACACATTTCCCTTGGTTACTATAGAAAAAAAAGGGACCAGAGGTACACCGAAAAGATATCGGTGGCAGCAAAATGAACCCCCAGCATTGATATCAATGACAGCAATGTGAACCCTCCAGCATGTGTCAAGGCCAGCAATAATCCCCAAAAAGAGTCAGGGCCAACAATAACCCCCAGCAAGAGTCAAAACCCACTCACAAGCAAACATTTACATAACCCAAATACCCCCAAATACCATCAGGAATTTTGGGGCCTCTTACACAGCTTCAGGCATGGGCCCCCTGGAGCAGAGAACCGGGAAGGGGGGGGGCTTCCGCGAATTGAGAAGTGGGGGGGTGCCGCAAATTGAGAACCGGGGGGGCTGCCGCAAATTGAGAAGCGGGGGGGTGTCGCACATTGAGAAGCGGGGGGTGTCGCAAGTTGAGAGGCTGGTAGGGTGCTGCCGCCGCGAATTAAGATGGGGGGGGCTTTGGGTGCTGGCGAAAAAAAAGGGGGTTGCGATCCGGGTCCCTTAGGCCCCCTTCACGCGGGACGGATCCGTGAGGATCCGCCCCGTGAACCTCCGCTTGCTCAGCGGGGATCGCTCCGCTGATGACAGGGCGGTCCCCTGTCAGATCTCCGCTCTACCCTATGGGTGGATCGGATGAACACAGACCGTCTGTCCGTGTTCATCCGATCCTCTCTGCAGACGGATAGAAAAATAGGATTTTCCTCCGTCTGCAGAATCAGGGGATTGCGGACACGTAGGAGCGATTTCATAGGGACCAATGTATGTCCCTTTTTCATCCGTAAACGGATGGATGAAAAAGCGGACATACGGTCCGCTAGTGTGAAAGGGGCCTTAGAGGTCGGGGGGCTTTGGGTGCTGACGGACATAAAAATAAAGAAATAAATAAAAAGAGGGAGATGCCACCGGGGGCCGTAGGGACCACTGGGCCCCTTAGAGGTGGGGGGGGGGGCTTTGGGTGCTGACGAAAAAAAAATATATAATAAAAAAAAAGGGGGATGCCATCCGGGCCCCTGGGGACCACCGGGACCCTTACAGGTATACTGCCTGTACCCCCCTAAAGGCGGCCTTGCCTCCCAGCACTAATTCACCACCCCTGCCCCCTCCTCCCAGCACAAATCTTGCTCCAGCTCAAAATTCCAACCCCTAAATGCAACAGAAATTTCTATCCTCGGTACATACCTCTTCCCACCATGCAGACAGTTCAGACTGCTGGATGTGCACTGTAAAATACATTTTGTTTTATCCAGTTTTAACACAGCAATTTTTGTGCACATTTCCCTGCAAGTGTTTTGTCCCAGAGGTCACAAAACTTAAGACTGGCACCATCTTCAAATCAAGACACTTCAAAAAACGATAATTTTTTATTTTATTTAGGTAAAGTGTTACATGGCTATGTAGTTTTCAATAAAAGTGTCACTGCACTGCAAACTGGCCTGGTAATGACCGAGTATTACAGACTGGTATTCAAATGGTTAAAGTATGACATATATGATATAGCCTGTCACTAGCATTAAAGTGGTTGTAAACCTCAGACATGAAATATGAGCAAAGCATATCCCTCTATAGTATGTACTTGTCTCAATTAAGAAGACCAGGTTCACATATGTGTGAATTGGATGCGGTTTTAACTGCATCCATTTCGCATGACATGTGAATGTGAATGTGACCAGCTCTCAATAGAGTTGGTTCACACATGTCCGGGACAGCCAAGGTGCGGCTTCCAAAAAGGTCCTGTGCGTTTTTGGGTCCGGGTTCAGGTGCGAATTCAGGCAAAAATTCAAGCCACTTTGATGCAGAGGAGGAGGAGGAGACACCCACCCGTCGCCTGTAGGAGCGCTGTCCGACCGGAACCTAGATGGGGTAAGTGCGGGGCTGGATGACTGATGGACCGCGAGACCCCTGGGGTGGTGGGGCAGTGCGGGTGACCTGAGCAGGGAGGGGGGGGGGGGGTGTTTACATTTGTTTACATTTCAGACAGACAATCACCCAGGATCCCCTGAAGAAGGAATATACAGTAGCAGTTTCCAAAACATGTTGGGTCAGGATAACTATATTAACTGACCACAGCATGACTCTGGCAGCGTATGGGGTTACTTGTACCCACTGGGTTTGATTGTATTTCTTCCATTGTGTATATTAATATTATATGTACATGTTTATCTGTTTTTTATTACTGCAGGGCTATGTTTGCCCATTTGTTTACACTCTATATACTGTATTTATTGGCGTATAACACTCACTTTTTTACCCTGAAAATAGAGGGTAAACTGTGCCTGCGTGTTATACGCAGGGGGCTGTGGAAAGTTTTTTTCCGGAAACTTCCCTCTTAAAGTTAGGGTGCGTGTTATATGCCTGTGCGTGTTATACGCCGATAAATACGGTAAATAAAAGTGGCATTATTACCTTTTAAATAAAGCTTACTATCCACTACTCACTTCCTGCTTTTAAAGTCTAAGGGGATCATTCCAGTGCCATTAAACATTTTTTTTTCTATTTATACCAGGATGTTGGCAGCCCTTTACACCTTTCCCTTAAATAAAACAGTGCACTTACAAAGATAGCCGCCAATTCCAAGCATGGAAGTGGCGGCGGGACGTCAGCGTGTAGCTCCTGCCTGCAGGACCAAACTGGCATCCACTGAACCAAAAATATCTATTTGGTAAAGCTTAGTAAATGTGTAAACAGAAGACCAGTTACCAGCCTTGTAAAACCTGAATAGCTGAAGCTTGATGCTGATTGAAACAGGAAACATTGACACTCCTGGTAAAATGAGCATTCACTGGAAAAGAATGAACCTTGTTCTTAAAGCGATGTTAAAATATCAAAAGCAAACATATATTATATTGTAGCTTATCAATTCTTAGATGTGATGGCTGCATTTGTCTTCTTTATTCGGCTTTCTTTCTTGTATTTTCACCTGGTGATCTGGCCAGTAAGTCTGTTGTTTTTCAAAAGAACAAGCTCTCTTGCAGATGTATCCATTACAGGGATGAGATAAATAATTTACCGCTGACAGGGGTGCTTACAATGATCAGCTTTTATGTAAAACTTTTATCCCAAAAGAAAGAAAAAACTGTTGCTGTAACTGCTTAAAAAGTGTTAGCTGGAGGTCAGCTTTAATTTGTTAGTCAAGTCCATCTAAATCTGCTAGTCTATCTAACACTGCCCTCTCACCGGAGTGGGGGCAATCTATTACAGGAGGTGTGTTACTAACCAGATCACTAGGTAAAAAATAGCGAAAAAAAAGCATAACAAAAGAAAACTAATGCGGCCACTACATCCAAAGATTGGTAAGCTGCAACATATAACATTTTTGGTTTTGGGGTTTATACCGCTGTAAGGTTTCACTGGAACACCGGACAGGCAGAAGAGTCTGCATGACCCCTTGCACAAAAGCCTTTACCAAGGAATGAGACGCAATAGGCCAAAACTGAAATGTGACCCTTGCTAGTACTCCGCGGCAGAGACAACTCCATACCAGAATATAGAAAAGCCAAAATGCGCCTCATGACATACCTATAAAGATGAAATTTTGAGCCTTACACCAGGCAAAATAGGTCTTTAAAGTGCGATGATACACCTTTCTGTAGGTTGACTTCCATGCCCTGGGCAGTCAGAATAAGTCAGAAGCATCCCTTTCCCTTATGACTCAACAATTATGTCATCAAAGCCAGGGCCGTAAAGCAGTGTGATGTCCGCATACCACGTTCTTCTAGACCAAGTAAGAGCAATAAGAATCACCAATACAACTTCTATCTTTATCCTCTGGAACAGGCGAGGCAGGAGTTGACAGGAATGCATATATCAGAGAAGACTGATGCCTAGGAGTCGAAAGGGCATCCACCACAAAATGCCTGAGGATGCGTGGATCAGGAGATGGATCTGTCCAGCTTGGTGTTGAACCTGGACACCAGAACATCCACATCCAGAGTCTCCCACCTCCAACAAAGGGCTTTGAACACCTCCGCGTGAAGGACCCACACCCCGCCAGCTCAGCTGCTGGTGATGTAGGAGGTCCTCTTGCCAATTTTTCACACCTGGAATGTGCAGGATGGAGACAGCTGGAACATGCAGCTCTGCCCAGGACAAGATCATGTCTGCCTCTTCCTGGGCAGCACTTCTTTTTGTCCCACCCTCGGGATTTATATATGCCATCTATATGGCATTATTCAACTGCACTCAGACCATGATACCCCGAAGTTAACCAAACCAATGTCGAAGAGCCAGACAAATTGTTTGCAGTTCTAAAATGTTGATTGACAAATTCTGCTCCTCCACTGATCATGTTCCCTGGCCTGAACTTGTCAGTTCTCCAAAACACCTTGCCGGCCTGTCAGGCTGACATCTCTTGTCAGAACCTTCCAAGTTATTGAAAGCAATGAGTTTCCTGCATTCAGCATTGGAGAAGGTATTTACCACTCCAAAACTGACCTAGTTTTTGGATTCAGATGCATAGGCAAATCCAGGTAAAGTGGACTATTGTTTAAAACCAACAGAATATTTGAGTTGAAACTCCCTGAAAGGGAATGGGCATATAGAAATGGTAACAAAGGCAGAGAACATCTTCTCCAGCACCCTCATTCTGAAGTGGATAGAGGGATTCTCAAGTGACCTCAGGAACTTCCACCTGAGTTGTACTAAAAGGCACTTTATCTGTGGATGAAGCCCCTTGGACTGAGCCATGTCCCAGAGAAGGCTCAATGGCGTCCCTAGGGGGGGGGCAGAGGGGGCCCTGCCCCCCCAACATTATGCTGTGCCCCACCATGTGCCCCTCCAAAAAAATAATTGTTTTTTTGTATTTTGCACGGGCCGCCGCTGGAGTAACACAGTCTCTCCTGAGAGGGAGAGTGCCCCCAGTCAGCTCCTGCGGGGGATTCCTTCCCCCTCCCTCTGCTCGCTGACACTGCACAATGCGAGCGCTCACACAACCACAGCCGCCCGATCTGCTCCTTCCCCTGCATCCTCATTGGCATGGAGAAGAGCGAGTTGCAGGAAGGACTCCACGAGCACTGTGGGGGGGGGGGAGGGAGGGGGGCCCAAGCCTTCATCTCAGTTACTAAAAAAACAGACTGATTTCTCCCGTCCTTAGGACAGAAGAACCAGCCTGTAAATTCCGAGAGTGGTGACTGCAAACTGAGCCGAGTGTCAGTCTATGACACTCTTTCACAGCCCAGCGAGTCCAGCCACCCCCCCTCACTCTCCTCACATACGAGCAGGGAGGAATATAGCTCCTCCTCCTTCCAGTCCCGCCCACACTATCCCGGCGTGCTGTATCTGAAGAGAGGGGATGTGTGGGCGGGAAATATGAAAATCAGCAGCATTCCTGGCTGTGTGTGAATGATGCCTGAAATTCTAGCCTGGACCGTGGGTAAGTGTGTGCACTGCAGACTGCAGTACACTGTAATCACTAAACTGCATTATCTCCATCCCTTCTCTCCCCCATCTGTCTCCTCCCCCCTCCCCCTCCTGTCCTTTCAAGACCTTCACAATTTACTTTCACTTTCAGTTAGGCAGGTAATATATGGTGCAAATTTCTTTCCTGCATCCACAGATTGCAGGAAAGAAACTTGCATAATTCCCCCATCAACAAAGACAGTGCTGACAGGGGAATATCCCTCCTGCCCAGCAATTGTATTCTCCCGACAAACAGCGATTATCACTAGTGGCTATAGCAACCACTAGTGATAATCATAAGAGAATCTGCTCATTAATGGTTCAAATCTCAGCCAGTTCCTGCTGATCCAGCTGAGATTTAAACTGTCTATGGCTGGTCTTAGCTCTTAGGCAGCCCATACATTGATCACTTTTTTTCATTCAACTATTAGGTTGAATGAAAAAAAAAAGAAATGATCCAATTCCCCCATCTACACATTATAGGTGGATGGGGAAATGTTCCCAGTGTGGACTAGTGCTGGAACAACCAGAGTTGCGCTGTTACTAGTGATAGAATCAAATAGTAAAATTAGATAACTGATATCACCAGAATGGGAGTGCAACAGATTGCTAAACGCATGAATGCTAAACATAAATCCAAAAAGCAATAATAACAAAGTGCAGCGTGCATATGAAACTCAGAATCTGGAATATACGTAAATATCCATAGGGGCTGTGCAAAAGAGCAAAATAAATGTGCAAAGTCCAATATGTAATCCTATGCAAAGTGCAAAACAAACACTAGGTGCAAAATGTCCAATCTGTAATAAATAGTGCAAAGTCCAAAAACTATGTGCAAAATTGCAATCAAATTGTGAGCATAGCAATCTGATATTCTCTCTTCAGTGTGCAAACAGATTCCATGTGCAAAAGTGCTGGAGAGGTGTAACAGTCTCCTCTTCATGCAAAGGACACACCAGTGAGAGTGGCCTCTTACCTTGCGGTAAAAGGACAACCGCATATATGTGTATATATATCACAGGGGTGGCTGCTCCTCCCTTTTGATCCTAGACCAGATGTGGGTCTTGGGCTTTAGTCTGTCACTCATTGGCAGCAAGGATTTAAAAAAGAAATGGGGTCCCAAATAGTGTAGTATGTTTAAAACCAACAGCGGTATTTATTATATCAACAGTTAAGGGTACTCACATAATACATATAAACACAACACTTATCTCCTACGAGCAGCGAGCTTGTCTGCTTACGTCTAGCTGTGTGCCGATTCGTCCCACTGAGTGACAAAGACTAAAGCCCAAGAAGACCCACATCTGGTCCAGGATCAAAAGGGAGGAGCAGCCACCCCTGTGATATATATACACATATATGTGGCTGTCCTTTTACCGCAAGGTAAGAGGCCACTCTCACTGGTGTGTCCTTTGCACGAAGAGGAGACTGTTACACCTCTCCAGCACTTTTGCACATGGAATCTGTTTGCACACTGAAGAAAGAATATCAGATTCCCTAAGGAGCCTCCATTGGCTAGTCGTAAAGGATCGGGTCACATTCAAGACCCTCTGCCTCACCCACAAATGTGTACAAGGAAACGCACCTCAATATTTATGCGAGAAAATAAAACACTACACCACTACTCGCGACCTCCGATCAACTAACCAAAACCTCCTCCACATCCCTAAGACTCGCTACAAAGCCAAGAGAGAACGAAGATTTGCTATCCAAGGACTGAGGCTATGGAATGCACTACCCACGAACATCCGCATGGAAGAAAACCATCGGGCCTTCCGGAAAAAAACTAAAGACTCATCTCTTCTAAGGATCTCAACGACACTGGATGCCAAGCGCCTTGAGGCGATTTAGTTCGCAATTGCAGCGCTATACAAGTTACTCACTCACTCACTCATTGCTATGCTCACAATTTGATTGCGATTTTGCACATAGTTTTTGGACTTTGCACTATTTATTACAGATTGGACATTTTTATATTTTGCTTTGCACAGTTGCACCTAGTGTTTGTTTTGCACTTTGCACAGGATTACATATTGGACTTTGCACATTTATTTTGCACAGCCCCTATGGATATTTATGTATATTCCAGATTCTGAGTTTCATTTGCACGCTGCAGTTTGTTATTATTGTTTTTTGGATTTATGTTTATGCATTTAGCATTCATGCGTTTAGCAATCTGTTGCACTCCCATTCTGGTGATATTAGTTATCTAATTTTACTATTTTAATCTATCACTAGTAACAGCGCAGCACCACCACCCCTCTGCTCAATCTAACATTAACAGGTTGGTTTGACCCTTTTCGGTGCCTGCAGCAGCTCCACTTTCTTACTATATTATTCCACATGGTAGCGCGGGAATAAACATATTACTCAACAACCAGAGCTGCTGTCCTGTCCTGGCTATTCACAGCGCTGGTCTGTCTCCATGGCGGCGGCGGCAGCACATTGGAACCCAGTGCTGGTTACTTTATGGGGCTGATGTACAGGAGGGCCAGCACAATTTGTTGTTAGAGATGGGCTGGGCATGTTCAAAATTCCACATGCCAGAGCCTGCCAGGAAGCCCACACTGCACAGCACTAATCACAGGCAGTGAGACATTTCCCGGTCCGCAGCTGCACAGATCGGGAAATTTCTCACTGGCTGTGATTAGCACTGTGGAGTGTTGGCTTCCTGGCGGGATTGGGCATGTGGGATTTCAAACACACCCAAGCCCATTTCTATTGGTTGTAGACAGTTGAGCTCCCTGCAGGTTGCTTAGCAGCAGTGGAGCCTTCTCTGATATGATCGGGATGCAATCCAGGTGATGCTCCTAGTCAATTCCTAGTGTTAAATATCAGTGATTTTATTGATCAAAGCCCACACTTTACAGGCATAGAGCTGACATGGCTGCTGAACATATGGTTGATTATATATATGTGGTTGTACTCTTGATGCTAATAAATACTGTGTTTATTAGATCTGACTGGGAGCATCACCTGAATCACATCCCGATCAGCATGTCAACAGAGAAGGTTATACAGCATTACTGCTGCTAGGTGACCAGCTGGGGGCTCGTCTCTCTATAACCAATAGTGCCAGCCTTTCCCTGCATGCACCCATAATGCCACCAGCACTAGGTCCTAATAGACTGCCGCTGCTGCCAAGGAGACAGATGCCAGACCAGTGCTGTCAATAGCAGGGACAGGACAGCTGGGGAACCCCACAGTGGCAGAACACCAGGGCCCGGTGGCAAGACAGCCTTTGCAACCCTGATAGTTCTCCCACTGCTTTGGACCCTTATATTTTCTTGGTGTGCTGGTGACATATATCTCTTGTTTTCTGCCACCCTGGGGGGCCACAGTATAGTAGGAAGGGAGCTCACTGCAGAACATGTGAAAGGGCCCATTGTGGGATCGTAATAAAGGGCCCCAGGATATATAGATATATATATAATTGCATGTTATAGTTGGCCCCCCTACTTTTGTCCCTGTCCCCCTGTGTGCCCCCCTAAATATGAAAGCTGAAGACGCCACTGAGTAGGCTCAAATATTTCAGATGTTACTGCACCCCTAAACTCTTAGGCCTCGTACACACGACCGATTTTCTCGGCAAGAACCAGCAAGAAACTTGCTGGCAGAGAGGTCTTGCCGAGTAAATCGGTCGTGTGTACGCGGCTATCGGGTTTCTCGTCGAGAAAACCGACAAGAAACCTTGACGAGAAAATAGAGAACCTGCTCTCTATTTTCTCGTCGAGATTCTCCTCGGCATGTTTCTCGACGAGAAAAGTGAGTGTGTGTACACTTACCTGTCCTCCCGGAAGCCCGCGCATGTTCGAAATGAATTCGACGCATGCGCGGTAGCTTCCTAGGCATATGTAGGGTATACCAAGATGGCGGCGACGGCATCGAATGTGACGAGCGCATGCTCGTCGTAGTCGATGACGTCACCGCGTACGCTCCATTCAAAGAACCGCGGGTTCTTTGAAACGAGCGTGTGTACACTCGGCCGGGACAAGTTTCTTGTCCAAGAATCTCGTCGAAAAAAACGACATGTTTTTTTCAACGAGAATCTCGGCCGTGTGTACGAGGCCTTACACTCAATATACCCTTCTGTCCCAGACTCTGGTTGGCGATGTGATGTGCCTAAAGCCCTGTACACACGGTCGGACTTTTGGCCAACAAACTTCATTTTGAGCAAGTTGGACCAACAATCCGACCGTGTGTACGCTCCATCGGACAAACTTTTTTCGTTTGGTTTTGGATTTCATTGGACAAAAGTTGGGTCTGCAAACGGACAAACTTTTGCCCAACAAAAGTCTGATGGAGCAAAGTCCGACCGTGTGTACAGGAAACCATCGGACTTTTGTCCGATGGACTAAACAACTAATGTTAAAATCAACCAACAAGAGCAGAGGTTGACCAAAGGGTGGCGGTAAACAGCACAAAAGAGCAGAAAAACCACGTGATGTTGCAAAAAGTTTTGGGAAAGTTTGCAGAAAAGTCAGAGCGTGTGTATGCTATGGTTGTTCCTGACCAACTCCGTTTGGACAAAAAAACATGGAAAAGTTTGATGGAAGTCCGACCGTGTGTACGGGGCTTTAGGCAGACTTGTTACACAAATTTTGGTCATGCCCTCAACAACGCAGTTTCTGCACTACAGTACCAAATTCTGAATACATACCTATCATAAACCAAAAGTTTACTGACCACACCGCTTCTTCTCAGTGTGCTGATGTCACAGTACTCAAGCCCCGCATAACATTCACACTGAGAGGAAGCCGATTGCAGAGCGAGAAATGCACTGTTGTGGTGTGCACTTTTTGCCTCAGCTATAAGATCCTAAGTGCTGGGCTAAGTGCTCTGTTCGGAAAGAACTTGAAGTAAATGAAATTTAGTTTTTCCCCACAAAAAAACTCAGCGGTGCATTGTTGAAGATGAGGTTTGTTATCTTCTTATATTTGCCGCGTACACACAATCGGATTTTCCGTCAGAAAAACCTTGGATGGTTTTTTAGACGGAATTCCGCACAAGCTTGGCTTGCATACACACGGTCACACAAAAGTTCTTAGAACTTTCGACCGTCAAGAGCATGGTGACATACAACACTACGACGAGCCGAGAAAATGAAGTTCAATGCTTCCGAGCATGACACACTTCCTGTCCACTTCCTGTTTGTGTTCCATGCTGGTTTCTGTCTCGCTTCCTCTGACGTCATTCCCAGGCTCCAGCGTCACTGTGTCCTCTGAACATTCACAGTACAATTTAGCTGTTATCTCGTGGACTTCCCTGGAAGCTTTACCATCACAGACTGAGGCTGCCCTGCTACTGGAACATTTCCTGGACACACTTACCTGCTACATGCCTGTTTTATCCACTATCTTGTAAGTGTTTTTAACCCTTTTAGGGGATATTAAAAGTTTTATACTTCTGCACTTAGAGGCGCCTTGTTTGTTTTTCTACTTTCGAGCATGCGTTGAATTGTTTCCGAGCATGCGTCAAATTGTTTCCGAGCATGCGTCGGAATTTTGTACTTCAGAATTGCTACAGACGATCGGAATCCCGGATTGGAATTTTTTCCGTCTGAAAATTTGAGAACCCTTTTGCAAATTTTTGATGGCGGAAATACCAACAGGAAAAATCCGATAGAGCCAACACACAGTCGGAATTTCCGACCAAAAGCTCACATCGGACTTTTCTTGTCGGAATTTCCAATCGTGTGTATGCAGCATTTGCCTTCTACGTGGAGTCTTGTAGAAAGCTGGGAACAACCTCAGGATTATTGGGATACATTCCACAATCGCTTATGGCCACTCATTATGATAGAGGGACATGGATCTCCCAGTTTGGTAAACATTGTGGATGTTTTTTTGAGTTTAATAATATTTAGCACTGCATTTTTTGGATTGACACTTTGTACAAGTTTTAGTATCTAAAACTGTGTGTTAGCTGCTGAGCTCTAAATATTCTATTATAATTTAATCTTTTTCCTTATAGTTTGCAGGGAGATGCTCTGGGTTAGGAGACCTGCTACTTTGCTGCACATGTACTAATGCGTTCATGACCTCACAGCAGCAGAGATCAAGCTACTGCCAGAAGGCACAGTAACAAAAACAGTCAGCTCACAGTCTGCTCCTTCCACATCAGCAAAGCACAAAGAGGATCCTGCAGTATGGCACATGCAAGGGAGCAGCCGCAGGAGGAGCTTTCTCTCAGGAGCACTTACCAGTCCAGGCTGCAGAGATATCAGAGAGCACCCTGCCAGTGCCTGTACCAGATATCCAGGTTAGGGCTGCTTGCAGGGTCCAGTGCCAACTGGCAACCTTACAACCCGTCCCCAAACTTGGCAGCTTGGTCCAGGTACCATATCTTTCTGCCCAGGGCCGTAGGCAACCAATTTAGGCAAAGCATTTCTTTTTTTTCCCAGCAGGGGTGTACCGTGTATGGAACAGGCAAAGCAATCCATAGAAAAACACCCACAGAAAGATCTTTGAAGAGATCTTAAAAGCACATCTATCATCTAAGGACACTAGCATAAAACTGAGGCTGTGCTGGGAGCGGTTATGCCTGAGTGGGGAAGGCTGTCTTTTTTTGGCCAGTGTCCATTCACCTGTAGGTGGCAGGTTACCAAAATTCAGTAAACCACTTAATGTTTCTCTCGGCCAAGGATAGGCCCACAATTACTGTATGTGCCCATCTTTATCATTCTCTCAGCCTCTGGAATTGCTTTGGTCAGGCCTGCAAACTTAAAGTGTACTGTATGTTACCTTAATATTTTTTTTTTCTTTACGTGTGTTCAAAAATGTGAATTTTATGATAATAGTCTCTATCATTTTCATATACTTATTGCACTTGCACCTGAAGTATCTGGTTGATCCTGCCAAAAGTATACTAGTGCGGGATCCTCAAGAGCTTAGTAAGAAACATTTATTGAACAATTAAAATGGCACACACTTTCATGTAGGATTCTTGACATTCAGAATATGGATTGGATGTGGACACTGCAAAGCTCTTAATTTTGCATCGGTAGCTGTTGCTTCCCAAGCCAGCATAGGGAATCCGATTTGACAGCCTACCCCAGTGCCGCACACCTTTTCCAGCAAAAGCATCCCCGCTGAATGGTTTCAATATCGTTTCAAGGACTATTGTACCAAACAGTTTTCCTTTAAATTTTTCTAACAAAAATAAATTCATAGGCTGCTTTTGCTGACCTTCTTCTTAATATGCTAATTGCCTGGCTGATGTTGATCCCCCGGTTTCAATACTTTATGAATCACTAAGCTAGCATAAATATGCACATAAGGAAAAGCACAATCAAGTCGGAAGCCCTAAACTACACCGTGAATTCCCTCAAAAAATAAAGAGTCCGTGTTACAACCACATCAATTGCATTTTCAGAAATAGAGGTCAAAAATGGCAAGCTCATTATTTCTTTCCTTACAGGTTGTCTTCACTAGCTATGGATATTGGCAGGGCCAGTAGGAGGCCCCATGAGAGTCTCCTGGTACCTCCTGCAGGGGGAATCAGACAGTTGGGGTGATTGGTGCAGCGAGGAGGGCAATTAAAAGAACTAATTTGGGTCTCCCTGTGTGCTCCCCCCCGTCTCCCTGCAGCGCTGCTGACTTCCCCCCTCTTCTATCCTGCCAGCTACTGCAGGGAATGTGTCAGGATGGAGAGCAGAGAAGGGGCCGGTAAATAACAAGCCCCTTCCTTGTCTGAATGAACAACCATATCGATCACTGACTCTGTTCATTCATAACAATGTTTACTATGCTTCAGTTTATGAATGTACGGGGCCCTCTGTCTCCTGTTCATTCATCTGCAGTGCAGCTTAGGCTACAGAGAAAGGGACTGAGAAGTATCTGTTTAGACCCCTGATATCTCACCAAAGCCCCCCCCCCCCAACAGGGCTGTTAAAATAAATTGTAATACATAATAAAAAAAGAACTTGTAAAAATGTTTTAAAAATTAACGACTGACCCCCCCCCCCAAAAAAAAGCTTTGTGATAAAATTATGAAAAAAATAGATTGTAAAAAATAATCTAAAAATAAACTACTACGCATACAACCACAGCTCAAATAAACTTAGATAAAAGGCTGTGGGGGACCATTCACACATATCAAGGGACCTTGCTGGAGCCAGAAGTTACAGTATCTCACAAAAGTGATTGCACCCTTACATTTTTGTAAATATTTTATTACCGTATTTATCGGCGTATAACACGCACTTTTTTCCCCTTAAAATCAGGGGAAAATCGTGGGTGCGTGTTATACGCCGATCCCCCGCTGAAACGAGCGAGAGGAGCCGAGATACACAAAGCCGATGTACACTCGGCTTTACTCGGCTCCTCTCGCAGTCCCGCCCACCTCCACTGACATACAGAAAGCCGAGTGTACTTTGGCTAGTCTTGGCTCCTCTCGCAGTCCCACCCCTGACTGTGAGCAGAGCCGAGTCTAGCCGAAGTACACTCGGCTTTCTGTATGTCAGCGGCGCAATCAGTGGAGATGGGCGGGACTGCGAGAGGAGCCGAGTCTAGCCGAAGTACACTCGGCTCCGCTCGCTCCTCTCCACAGCGGAAATTGGCGCCAAATTTAAACAATGCAGAGACTGGCACAGGGCAAGGCAAGGCTGCAAAGGCACTGGGCAAGGCTGCAATGATGGACACTGGGCAAGGCTGCAATGATGGACACTGGGCAAGGCTGCAATGATGGACACTGGGCAAGGCTGCAGATGGACACTGGGCAAGGCTGCAGATGGACACTGGGCAAGGCTGCATTTAAATGTAAGTTTTTTTCCTTGAACCTCCCTCCTAAAAGTTTTTTTCCTTAAAATTCCCTCCTAAACTTGGGGTGCGTGTTATACGCCGATAAATACGGTATATCTTTTCATGTGACAACACTGAAGAAATTACACTTTGCCACAATGTAAAGTAGTGAGTGTACAACTTGTATAACAGTGTAAATTTTCTGTCCCCTCAAAATGACTCAACACACAGCCATTAATGTCTAAACCTATGGCAACAAAAGTGAGTACACCGCTAAGTGAACATGTCCAAATTGGGCCCAATTAGCCATTTTCCCTCCCCAATGTCATGTGACTCGTTAGTGTTACAAGGTCTCAGATGTGAATGGGAAGCAGGTGTGTTACATTTGGTGTGATCGCTCTCACTCTTATACTGATCACTGGAAGTTCAACATGGCACCTCATGGCAAAGTACTCTGAGAATCTAAAAAAAAAAGAATTGTTGCTGTACATAAAGATGGCCTAGGCCATGGGCGTCCGCTCCACAGGGAAAAGGGGGGTCAATTGCCCCCCCCACCCCCTGGAGTCGTAAGAGTGTTGAAGTCAGAGTGAAGACACTTGCCCCCTGTGTTGCAATGGCCTCCGCGGCAGCCTTGGACTTTTTTTTCTAAGTCTGCTGCTGGCCTGGGGGCTGTGGCTGCTCTCAGTCTTTTCTGACTACACATCCGTCCCTCCCTCCTCACCCCTGGCCCGAGCATCGGATTTGCTCTCCCGCTCAGGCCTCTGCTTAACATCACCGTGACCCGGCTGTTCCGTGATTGGCTGCTGCCTCAGCCTGCCTCTGCCTGTGTAAAAAATGTATGTTGTGCCTATGCCGATCCGGCCGACACGGCGCCTGCTCCTCCTCCTACAGGTGCGTGGCATGCAGTGGCCGAGACAAGGGAGAATACGCTGCCAGTGCCTACCCTGGGCCTATCGCTGAAGAACTACAGGTAACAGCAGTGCCTGTGCCACGACACCACTGTGTATATCTTTTTGTATTGCAATACATCTGTGTTGTGGGCAGCCATATTTTGATCTTGATGAAAACAATCTATAAAGTATAGGCTGTTTTCATAAAGATCAAAATATGGCCACAAGCCCCACCCCTTCATGACATTGTCAAAAAGGGACAGAGCATGGGTGACCTAATGATGCCCCCCCCTGAAAAAAGTTCAGCGGACGCCCATGGCCTAGGCTATAAGAAGATTGCCAAGACCTTGAAACTGAGCTGCAGCACGGTGGCCAAGACCATACAGCAGTTTAACAGGACACTTTCCACTCAAGACAGGCCTTGCCATGGTCGACCAAAGGTTGTCTTTGGGAAATGGATGTATGAGTGCTGCCAGCATTGCTTTAGAGGTTGAAGGGGTGGGAGGTCAGCCTGCTCAGTGCCTTGACCATACGCCGCTCACTGCATCAAATTGGTCTGCATGGTCCCAGAAGGAAGCCTCTTCTAAAGATGATGCACAAGAAAGCTCGCAAACAGTCTGTTGAAGACAAGGACATGGATTACTGGAACCATGTCCTGTGGTCTGATGAGACCTAGATACATTTATTTGGTTCAGATGGTGTCAAGCGTGTGTGGCGGCAACCAGGTGAGGAGTACAAAAACAAGTGTGTCTTGCCTACAGTCAAGCATGGTGGTGGGAGTGTCATGGTCTGGGGCTGCCCGCACAGGGGAGCTACAGTTCATTGAGGGAACCATGAATGCCAACATGTACTTTGACATACTGAAGCAGAGCATGATCCCTTCCCTTCGTAGACTGGGCCACAGGGCAGTATTCCAACATGATAATGTAGCAAGGTGTCACTTTGGAATGTAGCTTATAGACTACAGTTTGTGCCTAACAGGAACTCGTCTCCCTCCGGTGTCCATTTATTATATTGCTGCAATTTGTTTGGTACAGCTATCATGGAACAATGCATGATGGACATTGTAGTACAGAGAGACAGAGTCTCTTTCTTTTTCGTACATCACGGGACACAGAGCGACTTAGTCATTACTAATGGGTTATATAGATTACCTTCAGGTGCTGGCACTGGCAACTTCCAAACCGGAAGTACCCTCCCCTATATAAGCCCCTCCCATCCGGGAGCACCTCAGTTTTTTGCCAGTGTCTAAGGTGTTGGCCAAAGAGTAACATGTGTTTTCACTGGGCTTGCGTACAGGTTCTTTTACGGGCCTTAGTAAGCTGTTCCGGATCCCACCAAAAAAGCTTCATAGCTAAACGGTCGGTACCCGGGCCTTGCAGCAGAAGAGCAAGGTTTTGCCTGTAATGCTTCTCTTAGGAGGGCTGGACCCTGGGATCCAGAGCTCTGGTCATACCCACGACCAAGATGTTGTCTGTGCAGGGTGCTATACAGGTCCAGGGGAGTGGAATCCTTGGGAACCCGGTCCCTGAAGGTTTAATTACAATGCCTGCCGTGATAGGTGAAGTTTGGGCTTCTGTGGACCAAACAAAGTCCTGCAGCGGGGAACAGGTAAGTGGGGGCCCCCAGGAACTTGGTTCTATTGGGGGACCCCCAAGCCTAATTTGTCTGTCTGTTACCTAACGGTATTCCCGCTGATATCTGTGTATGCCTGTAACTACTGGAAAATGTAAAATTTTAATAGTAGTCAAGAAAAAAAAAAAGGAGACCGCGGTACCTGTGTTAAACCACTAGAGGCCGCTGTGGTCCATTTTTCTTGTCATGTGGATCTTTGGCTTTTTAAAGTCAAAAGATCCAGGCAGTTGGTAAGTTTCTCTGTGGGAATCCACTTCCTCTGCCCTGTTGCTGCGCTCATCCACCGCACAGGCCCTCCGGCAAAAAGGGCCCTGGCTCCTAGTCCCTGCTTGGTTTCAAAAAAGGCGCCGAAGGCGCACGGGCGTGCACGCGCCTCCTATGAAAGGAAAGGGGCGGGGCGGGTGGATGACGCTCGATGCGCGCCGCGGCGCTTCTATGCATGTGCAGGCGTCCCAGCATGGATAAAAGACACAGTACAAGTGTCAGCTGGATGCAAACAGAGCTAGCAACAAAACGGTGGCACACAGAGGCGGTTGATGCAGGCATCCCCATAGAAAGGCACTTTAGTGGACACCAGCTGGTATATAGCAGCAACTGTGTTAGACTATTACCAGCAAAATTGGTGTATGACGACGGGAATACCTCAGCTTTGTGCTTAAAGGATATGTCGTCCAGACGCTCCGGAAATAAGTCTTCCAGGAAGCCAAAGGGGTCTCCATCGGGCTCTGAGGATTTTGGGCATGCTTGTACTGCACCAATCTCCCCTGAAAATTCAGAGGTCAGTAGCCGTAGGAACCCCGCAGGAGTACCTGGTGCTGCGGCTGTCCCCAGTCCACCTGCTCCTGTATATATAACAGAGGAGGTTTTATCCTCAACTCTGGGAGGATTGGAAGAGAGCATTGATCGCTGCTTCCCTGTCGCAGGGGAAAGCGCGTACGATCTCCGTCTCCTCCTTCAGAGTGCCTGTTAGTGGAGGAACAGCCCCACACAGAGATCGACCTACCTGAAGGGGATCAGGATGAGGTTGATTCGGTTATAGAGGAATCAACAGTGGAAGAACCTTTTCTCAGCATCTCAGGCTGAAAGATTATGGGTTCAGTCTCTGACTAACATGGTCCGATCAGCATTTAAAATGCCTCTGGCGGAACCATTAACCACTACGGTTTCCTCACTGGGGTCGCTGAAGGCTCCCCAGGCTGTCTGTTCCTTCCCAATCCACCCTTTATTGGAAGGGCTTATTTACCAGGATTGGGAGCATCCTGATAAAATATTTACTCCTCCCAAGAGATTTCCGGTGATCTATCCCATGGAGGATAAGTTCATAAGAAAAAATGGAGGGTCCCTACAGTGGACGCAGCCATCTCTTGTGTGAATAAATCACTGACATGTCCAGTAGATAATGTTCCAATGTTCAAAGACCCAATAGATAAAAAATTGGAGTCTTTACTAAAATCTGCTTTCTCTACAGCAAGCATGGTGACACAACCTGCAGTAGCAGCGATTGGGGTCTGCCAAGCAGTGAAGGATCAGTTGAAACAAGTCTTAAAAGACTTACCAGATCAGCAGGCTCTTGCCCTAGCTGACCTACCTAGAGCCTTGTGTTTTGCGGTGGACGCCATAAAGGATACAATCCAACAGGCCTCCCGCTTTACGCTGTCTGTAGTACATATGCGTAGGCTTCTATGGCTCAGAAACTGGTCTGCTGAAGCTCCCTGATTAGCTTCCCATTTCATGGAGAACGCTTATTCGGAGAAGATCTGGACAAGTATATCCAGAAAATTTCTGCCGGTAAAAGTACACTCTTGCCGGTTAAGAACAAGGGTAGAAGTCCTTCTTTTAAGAGGCCTACTTCTCCAGTCTCTGGCACATCGGCTGTGAAACAGTTCCGACGGCCTCCGCGGTCAAATCCAGGAGGCAGAAATCAGGGACAATCACAGGGTAACAAGAAACCCTGGGTCAAGAGAGGTACAAAACCTCCCCCCAAGTCAGTTGCCCCCACTCAATCGGGTAGGGGGAAGAATTCAGTTGTTCACAGAGACCTGGCAGGACACCATCAGAGACAGATGGGTGATCTCCGCAGTAAGTCTGGGATACAGGTTGGAGTTAAAAGACACTCCTCCTGCCCATTTTATGAGGTCAAACGTGCCAAGCGATCCCCAAAAGAGAGGATCCCTTCTTCTGGCATTAGAACAACTATTGCTCCAAGGTGTAATCATGAAGGTTCCCTTGGAAGAAAGCGGGTTCGGGTTTTACTCGAACCTTCTCACAGTCCCCAAAACAAATGGGGACGTGAGGCCCATATTAAATCTAAAAGGGCTAAACAAGTTCCTACATATCAGGACTTTTCGGATGGAGTCGATACGATCGGTGCCCACCGCCCTACAAGGGCAGGAATGGTTAGCCTCGGTCGACATAAGGGATGCTTATCTGCATATTCCCATCTTTCCGGCCCACCAGAAATTTCTACACTTTGCAGTAGAAGGGCGCCATTTTCAGTTCAGAGCCTTACCTTTCGGTCTGGCCACAGCACCACGAATGTTCACAAAAATTCTGGCCCCACTATTGGCCAATCTAAGAACATCAAGGTGTAACGATAATGGCATATCTAGACGACTTGTTGCTGATAGACCACTCAGTGAAAAAAACTAGAAGCGGTCGTTCACAAGACAATCAAGTATCTGGAATCTCACGGTTGGATTATCAACCGAGACAAGTCAGCCCTAAAACCAGTCAAAAGTCTGGAATACGTGGGGCTAAGACTGGATTCAAATCAGAGAAAGATTTCTTACCTCCAGAGAAGGTGTCGTCTTTGAAAGATTTGACCCACTTAGTGGGTACAAAAAGAAAACCATCCATACGCCTGTGCATGAGGCTGCTGGGAAAAATGGTGGCTTCATTCGAAGCAGTGCCCTACGGTCAATTCCATTCAAGGAACTTGCAGAGGGCCGTACTGTCAGCCTGGAACAAAAAAGTTCAGGCTTTAGACTTACCAATGTCCCTGTCCCCTTCCGTTCGCAAGAGCCTCCATTGGTGGTTGGTGCCCCAGAATCTGGAAAAAGGGAAACCCCTCAGTCCGGTTTTTTGGAAGGGGGTCACTACAGATGCCAGCCTCATAGGCTGGGGGGCAGTACTGGAGCAATGGTCTCTCCAGGGCAAGTGGTCAGAAGCAGAGAAGGCCCTGCCCATCAATCTCTTAGAGATACGAGCAGCCCGGTATGCCCTAGTAGCATGGACATCCAAACTCCAAGGGTCCCCTGTCAGAATTCAATCAGACAATGCCACAGCAGTGGCATATATCAATCATCAGGGTGGCACCAGGAGTCGTGCAGCCCAGAGGGAAGCGAATTGCATCCTGGAATGGGCAGAAAGATATGTCCCAGCCATATCCGCGGTTATGCCCGGGGGAATGGTCTCTTCACCCCGAGGTTTTCCAGGCAATATGCCAGTGGTGGGGAACACCAGATGTAGATCTGCTAGCATCCAGATTCAACGCAAAGGTGGACAGATTTGTGTCTCGCACAAGGGATCCCCTAGCTTGCGGCTCGGATGCCCTAGTGTTCCCTTGAGATCAGTTCAAACTGATATATGCATTCCCACCACCACAATTGTTACCGCGATTAATCCGCAGAATCAGGGTAGAAAAGAAACCAGTGATTCTGGTGGCTCCAGCGTGGCCCCGAAGAGCATGGTACGCGGAGATCGTAAAAATGTCAGTGGGGAGTCCTTGGACCCTCCCACATCGTCCAGACCTGCTTTCGCAGGGACCGATATACCACCCTTCCTTACCAGCCCTGGTTGACGGCCTGGCTATTGAAGCCCACATTCTAAGAAAGAGAGGGCTCCCTAATCCTGTGGTATCTACCATGATCAATGCCAGGAAGCCGGTATCCAGGCAGATCTATTATAGGATCTGGAAGGCGTACAAGCTTATCTAAAAGCCACTGCTCAGATTCGTAGAACGGATACTTTGTTTGTTCTGCCGGAAGGCCCCAGAAAGGGTCAGGCAGCATCAAAATCTACTTTAGCCAAGTGGATTCGACAGGTCATAATACAAGCCTATGGCTTGAGAAGGAGACCGCCTCCGTTCAAAGTTAGGGTGCACTCCACAAGAGCAGTTGGAACTTCATGGGCAGTGCATCACCAGGCCTCCCTGTCTCAAGTCTGTAAGGCCGCAACATGGTCTTCAGTACACACGTTTACTAGATTCTACCAGGTAGACGTTAGAAGTCAGGAGGATGTCGCCTTTGGGCGCAGTGTGTTGCAGGCCGCAAAAGATCCTCATGCCTGATGGCGCCCAGCTTATGTATAGTGTATCCCTCCCCTCATTTGGCATTGCTTTGGGACGTCCCATTAGTAATGACTAAGTCGCTCTGTGTCCCGTGATGTACGAAAAAGAAAAAGGGATTTTTATAACAGCTTACCTGTAAAATCCTTTTCTTGGAGTACATCACGGGACACAGAGCTCCCACCCCTCTTTTAGGGACACTTATTGCTTTGCTACAAAACTGAGGTGCTCCCGGATGGGAGGGGCTTATATAGGGGAGGGTACTTCCGGTTTGGAAGTTGCCAGTGCCAGCACCTGAAGGTAATCTATATAACCCATTAGTAATGACTAAGTCGCTCTGTGTCCAGTGATGTACTCCAAGAAAAGGATTTTACAGGTAAGCTGTTATAAAAATCCCTTTATTACTGTGGATTTGAAATGGACTACAATGCCCACAGTGCTACCAAAGTGCATTGCATCACACACAGCCTGCTGGGAATTTTGGACATAAGGGGGGGAAGGGTTGGTTCCGGCCTCTTGGGATGACATCTCTCAACAGAGTGAGTGAGCTTAGGCCAGGGAAGCCTGGGCCTAAAGGTGCGGAGACCGGATCGACAGACGGAGGGATCCTTACAACCGACCCATACTCCACAGCATTCGGAGTCGCCTAGTCACCGACACCTTGTGAACAGCTGCGAGAAGGACCAGGGACCACAAGCTGCGGAGAGACCGAGAGCCAAAAGAGTCCTGACTAGGGATGAGCCGAACACCCCCCTGTTCGGTTCGCATCAGGACCTGCGAACAGACCTAAAGTTCCCGCAAACTTTAGAACCCTATTAAATACAATAGACTCGAACGTTCGAAATCAAAAGTGCTAATTATCAAGGCCAATATGCAAGTTATCATAGACTTGTACAGGGTGTTCCGCGGCTTTTCGAATTTGCCGTGAACACCCCAAATTGTTTGCTGTTCGGCGAACGTGCGAACAGGCAATGTTCGAGTCGAACATGAGTTCGACTCAAACTCAAAGCTCATCCCTAGTCCTGCTAGAACATACCGGCGAGGCCTCATTTGGTGAGAGGGCACCTACCCACCTACATAAATAACTGTGTTGCAGGAAGGTGGCTCAGTCTCAACAGACTTCCTTATACTTTCTGGAAGTTGCAGTGCCACAAGAAGGGACACATTGCACCCGGGAGTGACATAGCGATTGGGAGGATTGGCGTTTCTATCGCCAACACATTACATACTTTGAATGTTGTTTTCTTCATATCTCTTGTTGGATTACAAATTACTAAAGTGCACCAACTAAAGCTAGCAGAAGATTACCCTAAACCTGAAGGAACAATTGTTAGTTCAGTTCGTTGTTTAAACTGACACAGCAGAACATGTGTTGGTGGAACTGTCCGCTGGATGGTGCCAAAGGACAAGTAACTCACATATGTGATATAATTGACTGTATTAATTTGTATTAGGGTTGTGTCGACACCGATACTTTTTTTCAAGTACTCGCCGATACCGATTACTGATACTTTTTTTTAATCTCATGTGACAGTGGCACATGTGTCAGTAGTTTTTTTTTTTTTTTTTACAATTTTTTTTAGTTATTTCATTTCTTTTTTACAATGCTTTCTTTTTTCTTTTTTTTAATGGGGGGGGGGGGGGGGTGGGGGGGACAGTGTCAGTATGTGTTTTCTTTTATTATCTTTTACAATTAATTTTTATTTTATTTTATTTTATTCTTTTTTTATCAGCCCTGTTGGGGGGCTTTGGTGAGATATCAGGGGTCTTAACAGACCTCTGACATCTCCCCTTTGAGACAGGGAAAGGGACTAGGGACACAGATTCCCCAGTCCCTTTCTCAGCAGCCTCAGCTGCACTGAAAATGAATGGGGAGAAGACAGCGGCTTCTCTTCATTCATAAACTGAAACATTGTAAACACAGTTTACGATGTTTCAGTTATGTGAATGGACAGAGTCTGTGATCACTGACTCTGTTTATTCAGAAAAGTAAGGAGCCGGATTTACCGGCTCCTACCTCCGCTCTCCATCCTGACAGATCGAGGGGGTGGAGGAGGAGAACGGAGGGGGATAGCAGCACGGAGGGGGACACGGATTGGGACGGCGGCACGGAGGGAGACACGGAGGAGGACAGCAGCACGGAGGGAGACACAGAGGGGGACAGCGACATGGAGGGGGACACGGAGAGAGAGAGCAGCATGGAGACAGCAGCAAAACGGAGGGGGCTGGAGGAGTATAAGGGGACAATCAGCGGTGATCGTGTGTGGGGGAGCTACAAGCACCGATCCCCGCTGGTTTTAAAGCAGCTGAAAGCCGCGCGAGGGGGGGAGAGAGAGAAGTGGAGAAACTACTTTTAAATGTATACAGCGGTGATCGGTGCTGGTAACTTCCCCCACCGCACTGATCACCGCTGATCACAAGTATCAGGTGAAGTATCGGGAGCATTTGCCCTAGTACAATTACTCAGGCAAATGCTCGGTATCGGTACCGATACTAGCATCGGTATCGGGACAACCCTAATTTGTATAGTCATTTGCTATTTCTGGGAGCTGGGTGAGGCCTGGTGGAGAGATACTCCATTGCTGGCATTGTTGCATTGGGGGATTGCTCCACTGCGTACTTACTCAGGTCCAACCTCAGGTTGTGTTTGACTAGGCCCCTTTTGTATAGCCTAATTCTGAGACTGTTATATCATCTTATACCACTGACTCTTACAAGGCCCTGTTTGAAGTCAACTGTTATTGTTTAATCCTGTTCTATTTTCTTTCTTCACCAAGTAAACACCTTACTCTTGGTTAAACTGCATCTTGTGTGGGATTTGTCTGTTACAGTTGTGGGACAGGTGACCAGTACAAGGTAACAGTATTTAATTATAAATATATATATATATATTAGTACTGTATGGTATCATTGTGGTTCCCAACTGCCAGTGTGTTTCACAATCACAGTGTTGTCCAGTTGTGCCAAGGGAGGGTTCGAGACAAACTTCTGGGGTTGATAGGCAGAGCGTAGACCCAAATCTAAACCAGCGGGGGTCGTGCTACAATAATGACGCCAAACACACCTCCAAGGCGACCACTGCCTTGCTAAAAAAGCTAAGGGTAAAGGTGTTGGACTAGCCAAACATGTCTCCAGACCTAAACCCTATTGAGCATCTGTGGGGAATCCTCAAACAGAAGGTGGAGGAGCGCAAGGTCTATAACATCCACCAGCTCTGTGATGTCGTCATGGAGGAGTGGGAGAGCACTCCAGTGGCAACCTGTGAAGCTCTGGTGAACCCAAGAGGGTTAAGGCAGTGCTGGAAAATAATGGTGGCTACACAAAATTTTGACACTTTGGTCCCAATTTGGACATTTTCACTTAGGGGTATACTGACTTTTGTTGCCAGTGGTTTAGACAATAATTGGCTGTGTGCTGAGTTATTTTGAGGGGACAGCAAATTTACACTGTTATACAAGCTGTACACGCACTACTTTACATTGTAGCAAAGTGTAATTTCTTCAGTGTTGTCACATGAAAAGATATAATAAAATATTTTCAAAAATGTGAGGGGTATATTCACTTTTGTGAGATACTGTATGCTTATGGTCACTGTACTTGGTACTAAGTTACATACTTCTGAGCACATACTTTTACCATACATACCTGACAGTTGCAATTTGCACACTATATACCCCTGACTCTTGCAGTCTATACTCTAGGCTATCTATACCTTACATAATCCTAACCACTCTGTATGCTAACCACTCTGTATGTACGATGTCCGCCAGGTACCCACGATCGGCAGTTAGAGACAGGGACGTGGATCTCTGTGTGTAAACACAGAGATTCACGTCCTGTCAGGGAGAGGAGACCGATGGTGTGTCCCTTGTACATAGGGACACCGATCAGTCCCCTTCCCCCACAGTTAGAATAACTCCCTAGGGAACACATTTAACCCCTTGATCGCCCCCTAGTGTTAACCCCTTCCCTGACAGTCAAATTTTTACAGTAATCAGTGCATATTTATAGCACTGTTTGCTGTATAAATGTGAATGGTCCCAAAATAGTGTCAAAAGTGTCCGAACTGTCCACCGCAATATCACAGTCCTGACAAAAATTGCAGATCTCCGCCATTACTAGTAAAAAAAAAATAATAAAAAAAAAATGTCATAAATCTATTCCCTATTTTGTAGGCGCTATAACTTTTGCACAAACCAATCACTATACGCTTATTGTGAATTTTTTTAACAAAAATATGTAGAAGAATACATATCGGCCTAAACTGAGAAAAAAAAAATAGTTTTAAAAAAAAAGGGATATTTATTATAGCACAAAATCAAAAATATTGTGTTTTTATTTTTTATTTTTAATTGTCAGTCTTTTTTTGTTTATAGTGCCAAAAATAAAAACTGCAGAGATGATCAAATACGACCAAAAGAAAGCTCTATTTGTGGGAAAATTTCGATCAGTTTTTTTCCTGACGGGAAAAAAGAGAACCTGCTCTCTATCTTTTTCCAGCAGTTTTTCCGTTGGAAAAAGTCTGATGGAGCATACACACGGTTGGGATTCCCGACCAAAAGCTCTCATCAGACTTTTTCCAACAGGAAATGACGGGGCATTAGACTCTCGTTTGAAATTTGTCTCTTGTTAGTGCGAGAAAAGGCTCAACTAGTGACAGATTAATGTACTGTACATGATGCAAAGATGAAGTCACCAGTGCTCCAAATGAATACATTTCACATGTTACGTATTTATTGTAAAGACAGTCACATGGAAAACCAATGTTTTTGGGCCTTTCAGGGTCACTTTTTCAAGACAACATAGTGACTATGGGAACAGGTGCATCCGAGATATTACCTCCTGTGTAATGCCTGGTGAGCCTCAAGAACACAGCACTCAGCCTGGGAAGTCTCTACAAACCTCCAGGTACAATCCATGTGTAGCGATACCTCCAACTAAGAAGGCCGCTGATTTAGTTTGGGCCCTGAAGACAGCTCCGCCAACCCCCGGCAATATGCTCTACCCCCTTCTGGCACAGCTAGTACTGACAGTAAATTGTATATCTTATACTGTATGAATAACTGAGCATTGAGACAATACTAAATTGAAATAAATGTAAGATTTTACTTAAGCTCTTGGTAAAGAAAAAGGGGTAACATCAATAACAGTTTACAAAATAATCATTTGTAATGTAAAGCCCAGCCACACTAACACACTATAGGGTTAACACATAACAAGTGCGCCACGCGGGCGACCGTTAGCTAAGTGCCCTGTGGCGCAGTAACCAAACCACCTTAGAAACCCCACCAGGCCTGGTTCTGATATCTACAACTTAGTCCTTTTTCTTCACCGGCAGATCTTTAACGGTGGTGCACATTAACAGAGTACAAACTTTGTAATCCAATGGGGTAGGTAAAGATGGAGTAGAAACTTGACTATGCGAACGGTAGGTTCAGTTCTAACAAGGGTCTTCAATAAGAGCACTAAGAACAACTCATAGGCCACGGCAGTCTATAGGCCTATATGCAGTAACAGTATATCGGTTGGGCATATGCCCTCTCACCCGCCCGGACTACGGTCCCAGTCCGGGAACTTCCACCTGTTGTGTCCTCACACACACACACTCCGTCTCTTCAGCGATCGGGTCCCCGATCCAACAAGGCTGTAGTCGAGCGAAGTCAAATGCCACCCAGGCTCGCAGAGTGGTGGAAGGCTCTTTGGTGCTGCGCAAGGTCTCAGGCTTCAGGCCTTGCACTCCGACACATCCGCACAGGAGGATCAGTCTCTGAAGTCTCGTGTCCCAAAGAGGCCGGGCCCAGCCTCGCCTCCTCCTTTTATAACCGCTCCCATGAGTCTCTGCGGCGGAACATTGCCGAATGGGGTTCTGGGTAATGTAGTCTCTCTGCATTAAAGGGGAACACCCCGCTACACATGCAAAAAAGGGAGAAAGGCTGGTACCATGGAAGATGGCTAAAACATTGTTTTATTATTGCAGGTGAACAGTCAAAAATCCAATGCGTTTCGGCCATCAGGCCTTAAACATAAGCAAAAATAAAATTATGTTTTAGCCGACTTCCATGGCACCAGCCTTTTTCCATTTTTTGCAAACATAGTTACTATGTCTATACTACCTCCATTTTCCTTATCACTAATATGGTGGTATTTCTTAATAGTTTTGTCACAACAATAGCGAGGGATAGTAAAAGTATTATACATAAGAAGTTAAAAAAATAATTGTTGCATATGTCCGTACTAACAATGATAATGTATCAGGAATTTGGTGTAAGGCTTTGGATTACATTCACACCACCAGAAATGTGTTGCAAATGCCTTACTGAATCGCCCCCTATAGGCTACAGTATATTGTAATTACATATGCCTGACAAAAGTGCTTAAAGCGGAGGTTCCGCGGTATATCCTTTTTTTTTTTTTACATTGCATTGGTTGAGTATTACTTTCTCATGTATTTACTCATGTATCAGATGTTTCCCAGTCTCCCCAGTCAGAATCAGTTCTAAATTAGAACTTATAAAAATCCCCTTTGTAAGTTGCCATTTTGCTTGTGGGCATTGTGAAGCCCACAAGCAAATACTTCCGGGAAGCGTGAATGCTTTTCTCCCACTGCACTGTTGCCATCACAACGGACACATACTGTGAAGAAAACTGCTATGGGAAAACTGCCGTGGGAAACATGTCGAAAAAAACAACGAGAAAAATTAGAACATGTTCTAATTTTTCTCGTCGTTTTTAATGCCGTTTTTCTCGTCGAAAAAAACGGCAAAAAGCCCACAGACGATCGTTTTTCTCGTCGAAAGGAAAAAATGTCGTTTTTCTCGACGAGAAAAACGGCCGTGTGTACGCGGAATTACTATGAAGAAACCTTTCCGTATTTGGAGATAAAATCTCTTTTCCTCTAGACGTAAAGAGTGCCCCCATGTCCTCTGTTAAGACCTTAAAGTGAATAATTCCACATCAAGTTCACTATATGGACCCCTTATGTATTTGTACATGTTGATCATATCCCCCCTTTCTCTCCGCTTCTCAAGATAGAATAAGTTCAGGGCTCAAAATTTTCCTCATAGCTGAGCTCCTTCATGCCTCTTATCAGTTTGGTTGACTTTCTCTGCACTTTCTCCAGTTCCCCAATATCCTTTTTGGGAACTGGTGCCCAAAACTGAACTGCATATTCCAGATGAGATGAATGGTTCTGGATATATGAAGGGATTACTCCTAAAGCCCTAATCGCCCTTGGGATGTTGGGACTGTTACGGCACCAAGACAAAGCATTGTATAAAAATTAAAACATTTTATTTAGAACAATGTTACAAAATTAGAACAGATAAATACAGTGATGCATAATACACTTAACATGACAAAAAAAACAGGGGGAGGTTTTTTACAAGCTCCACAGGTGGGCGGAGGAATTGTACTGATGTAATTGATGATTCCCTGACATGTTTCGCGGTGTAGACCGCTTCTTCAATGTAACATTGTTCTAAATAAAATGTTTTAATTTTTATACAATGCTTTGTCTGGGTGCCATAACAGTCCCAACATCCCAAGGGCGATTAGGGCTTTAGGAGTAATCCCTTCATATATCCCCAACCATTCATCTATAGTCCAATTCTGGATGATGGCACCCCCCCACTTCAATATTTACTGTAGAGGCAATCTTTATTATTCATATTCCAGATGAGGTCTTACTAATGATTTGTACAGGGGCAAAATGATATCTCTCTCTCTGGAGTCCATGCCTCTCTTAATACAAGAAAGGACTTTGCTCGCTTTGGAAACGGCAGCTTGGCATTGCATGCTATTATTGAGCTTATGATCTACCAAAACCCCCAGATCCTTCTCCACTATGGATTCCCCCTATTGTACTCCCCCTAGTGTGTATTATGCATGTAAATTTTTAGCCCCCAAGTGCATAACTTTAAAATTTTCAACATTAAACCTTATTTGCCACATAGTCACCCAATGAAACTGTGCATTGAGTTTGGCTTGTAAATTGGAGACATCCTGTAAGGACGTTATTCCACTGCATAGCTTGGTGTCATCTGCAAATACTGAAATGATACTTTTAATCTCAGACCCTATATCATTTATGAAGATATTAAAAAGTAATTGTCTCAACACTGAACCTTGGTGTACACCACTGATAACCCTAGACCACAGGTGGCAAACACAAGGCCCGCGGGCCAAATCCGGCCCGCCAGGCCTTGTCATGTGGCCCGCGCAGCGGCCGCCAGCCTCCATCTCCTGTTCTCACCTGCCGCTTTCTGCTGTCACGAACAGGTCTCCTTGGCAACAGGCGTAAACGCTTCCTCCGCTCTCCTCCTCAGCGGCGCCAGTGTTCCGTCAGATTAGGTGACCTGTCAGAATTGGTAACGGAAGTGACGTTTCGTCGCCGCCATCTTGCTACGCCCCACACTCCACCACAGTAAAGATACACTGAGATGGGGGCAAGCGGACATCTTGTTACACCCATCGGAGTTTTGCAGTTTACACTTTTTTTTTTTAACAGTAAACTGAGTTGATATAGTAAAATACAGTACTTACAACTCTGTGTATATGTTTACATGTTGAATTTTAAAAGCAGCAAACCTCTGTCAGATTAGCAAGCCTGTGAGATCAGCAGGCTTGCCGCTGCTTTTAAAATTCAACATGTAAACAATCAGACAGAGTTTTAAGTACTGTATTTCACTATATCATCTCAGTCTACTGTTAAAAAAAAGTGTAAAATGCAAGACTCCGGTGGGTGTAACAAGATGTCCGCTTACCCCCTTCTCAGTTTATCTTTACTATGGTAGAGTATGAGGTGTAGCAAGATGGCGGCGATGAAATGTCACCAATTCTGACGGCTGTGTGTGTAGCTGAGCGCACGCGCTGTCGATCCGGACACCGGTGTTCTGTCGAGAAGGGTCCCCCATTGGATAGTGCATCGGGAGTGAGCTACGTGTTGATAGCACATGCGCCATCTACAGCTGATGAACACCTGTTCATCCTCTGGGATTTCCGTCAAGTCCGATTGCGAATCCGCAGTCCAGGCCGGGCACTATCCGATGGGGGACCCATATCGACAGCCTGTCTTTGGCAGAGGTACCTGACGGCTCCGGTGTCTGTCTGTTCCAATCTACATGGAGCGGCTGCATCTTGAGGGAGGGGTTTTAAGGACCTGTAGCAGTACTGCCCATGAAAGCATTCTTGTAAATGCCATCTTACACCAGGTAGGAGAGAGTACAGATGTGAGGTTTGCTTTGGTAGGAAGATGTGTTTAGAGGTGGGGGGATGGGGGCAGAGTACTGGGTGTAGGGGTCAGAATTCAGGAGGAGAAATGGAAGTGAGATGTTGCACATTGGGCACAGAGCACCCCTGAACCCTGCCCTCTGTACGTAGCGCACCCCTGAATCCCTACGTGTCATTGCCAGAAGGTTTGCCGTGTCTCCCAGCACAGTCTCAAGAGCATGGAGGAGATTCCAGGAGACAGGCAGTTACTCTAGGAGAGCTGGACAGAGCCGTAGAAGGTCGTAGACCCATCAGCAGGACCAGTATTTGCTCCTTTGTGCAAGGAGGAACAGGATGAGCACTGCCAGAGCCCTACAAAATGACCTCCAGCAGGCCACTGGTGTGAATGTCTCTGACCAAACAATCATGGGGGTGGCCTGAGGGGGTGGCCTGAGGGGGTGGCCTGAGGGCCCGACGTCCTCTAGTGGGCTCTGTGCTCACTGCCGGACACTGTGGAGCTCGATTGGCATTTTCCATTGAACACCAGAATTGGCAGGTCCGCCACTGGTGCCCCATGCTTTTCACAGATGAGAGCAGGTTCACCCTGAGCATATGTGACAGACGTGAAAGGGTCTGGAGAAGCCGCGGAGAACTTTATGCTGCCTGTAACATCGTTCAGCATGACCGGTTTGGTGGTGGATCAGTGATGGTCTGGGAGGCATATCCATGGAGGGACGCACAGACCTCTACAGGCTACACAATGGCACCCTGACTGCCATTGGGTATCGGGATGAAATCCTTGGACCCATTGTCAGACCCTACGCTGGTGCAGTGGGTCCTGGGTTCCTCCTGGTGCACGACAATGCCCAGCCTCATGTGGCGAGAGCATGCAGCCAGTTCCTGGAGGATGAAGAAATTGATACCATTGAATGGCCCCCACGCTCACCTGACCTAAATCTAAAAGAACACCTCTGGGACATTATGTTTTGGTCCATCCGGTGCCGCCAGGTTGCACCTCAGTCTGTTCAGGAGCTCAGTGATGCTCTGGTCCAGATCTGGGAGGAAATACCCCAGGACACCATCCGTCGTCTCATTAGGAGCATGCCCTGATGTTGTCAGGCATGCATACAAGCACTTGGGGGCCATACAAACTACTGAGGACCATTTTGAGTTGTTGAAATTAAATTTCAGCAAAATGGACTAGCTTGCTGCATAATTTTTTCACTTTTCGGGGTGTCTTTGAATTCAGCCCTCTGTATGTAGATAATTTTCATTTCCATCAAATGATGTGCCATCCTTTCATTCCTAACACATTACCCAGTCCATATCAGTATAGATATCCAGCATGAGATTTTGCCCTGTTGAGATCTGATGTGTTTTCAAAGTGTTCCTTAAATTTTTTTGAGCAGTGTATTTGAAGATGTTTTTGGGGGTTTGTCCTACTATCTTTTGCAATCTGTCCGTTTTGAATATTTGCGTCCTTGATTTCCTTTTTACATTCTTTGTAACATTGAAAGGATGATAGTGTTCCTTCATTTTTATATTTTTTAAAAGCTCTTCTCTCATGTATAGCTTTTTTAACTTTGGCCGTGAGCCATAAAGGTTTTATTTTTAGCCTTTTAAACTTCTTGCCCATGGGAATATACTTTGCAGTGAGTTTGCATACAGTCTTTTTGAAGAATTCCCATTTCTGTTCTGTGTTCATCGATGCCAATATTCCCGCCTAGTCTCATGCCTTGTAAACACAACCATTTTTCCCGGCAGGAAAAAAAATGAAGTTTTTCCTGACGGGATTCCTGTCAAGCCTGCCTTGCATACACACAGTCACACAAAAGACCGCTAAACGTTTGAATGTCAAGAACGCGGTGACGTCAGACTACGACGAACCGACAAAATTACGTTCTATGCTTCCGCGCATGCATCAAATTGTTTACGAGCATACACGTTTTTTTTCCCCTCGGGAAACCATACAGACGAACAGTTTTCTCGGCAGGATTTTTTCCTGACGGGAAAATAGAGAACAAGTTCTCTTTTTTTTCCCCCGTAGTTTTCCTGTCGTGAAAACTGCGGTTGAGCATACATACGGACGTTTTTCCTGGTGAAAAACTGTCATGCCAGTTTTCCTGCCGGGAAAACTGGTCATATGTATGAGGCATGAGTCTTGAAGAGCAGTCCCCACCCTTGGAAAATTTGTTCTCAAAGTTAAGTGTTTTTATATTTCCCGTATGTGTTTGTTTGATTACAGCTAACATTAAATGAAATCAGTTTTTGGTCACTGCTACCCAGATGTTCTTTTATATTGTAGCAAGGTCCCAGACCTCCTTCAGTCTAATGAAAACCTCCAGAGCCAAGAGCTGCTGACATACTTCCATACAGCGGGCATAGTGGGTGTAGTGCAAAGTAGATTCATGGGCGCCAGGCACTTCTTAAATGCAAAGAAATTGTATTTCTCTTCAACAGAACTTTGGGAGAGATGGTTAGGGCCAGGACACCCTTCGACAATTGCAATGTTAAGTGGCAGACTCCGAGACTTCTACAGGAGGACAGCCATGCAGGGAAAAGCATCCAGCAAGACGCCACATCTGCATTTGTAGGATAGCTGTCTCATATGGCAACAGTCTTTAACAGTTTCTATCACAAAGTGTAACAGTTCCTTCACTTCCACTACAATCACTTCTTGTAGTTCTTCAACCCACTGAGCTCCCAGTCTCTCTCACTAGACTAGATGATTCACTGCCACTGAATCCCTTGAGCTCCTCCAATCTTCACAGTAGTATCTTCCTCAAGCGTCACCCCCGCCTCTCTGCTGGGTCCCTAGCTTGGCACTCCAGATACTTATCAAGCTTCACCCCACTGGCTTGCTAGGTCCCTGGCTTGGCACACAAGGCTGCTCTGCAAGCGTCACATCCGCTGGCTGGGTCCCTGGCTTGATACCTGCTGAAATTTCCTGATTCTTCACCGTCCTCGTTTGGGGAGAATTCTGCTCCAGTAATTGCTTCAGCTACTCACTCTGGTCCCTGGTAATAAGGCAGATGGTCCCTTAGTGGCGACAGCTTCCCTTCTACCTCTGACCATGACAGGTTCCCCCGGCTGGCACAACCGTCACTTCTGGTTGGACTGCAAGCCACAATCCCAACCCTGTGCCGCTCTCTTGCTTCTGTATAGGCTCGGCTCTCAGACAGCCTAGCAGATAGATGTGCCCGGGAGAGGCCCAAACTCTGGCCTAGCAGCCCGGACAATACAACACACGTCCACTCAGACAGCCATCAAGGTGGCACAGAACACTGATCACCTGACTCCACCCAAATATTTAGGTTCTCCCAGCAAGCCAAAGAATTTAAGAAACCCTCTGCCCATTGGCTGAGATACCCCATATACTCGTAATCTGTCCTTGCTTTGCCCTTGTCTTATCTAATGCCACCAGGTACCCGGCCACCTAGCGGCAGAAAAGAGAAGTGCAGCAAGTCTAGACTGATGCCACGTACAAACACGACCGGTTTTCCTGTCGGATAAAAAAACGATGGTTTTCCCGACAGAATTCCTCTCAAGCCTGCCTTGCATACACACGGTCACACAAAAGTCCGGTGAACTTTTCACTGCCAAGAACGCGGTAACGTAAAAGACTACGACGAGCCTAAAAAATGAAGTTCTATGCTTCCGAGCATACGCATTTTTTTTCCAGTTGGAAAGGCATACAGATGAACTGTTTTCACGCTAGGATTTTTTCCTGACGGGGAAAAAAAGAGATCCTGCTCTCCTTTTTTTTTTCCGGAAGTTTTCCCGTCGGAAAAATTCTGATAAAGCATACACACGGCCGGGATTCCCAGCCAAAAGCTCTCATCGCAGTTTTTCCGATGGGAAAACCGGTCGTGTGTAAGAGGCATTAGGGTGAAATCAATTGATCCCTAACAATGAGCCAAGTTAACTACACCTGGCAGGTTCATTTAGAAGCAACCCTGCCTAAACATCAGGGTGCTACATCATGAATATTGGTAATAAGTTCTGCATGGTTTGAGATCACCAGGTCCAGCAGAGCATCATTCCTAGTCGGGACCTCAATAAACTGCACCATAAAATTGTCTTGTAATAGGTTTATACATTTTTGCCCTTTAACTGTTCCAGCAGTGACATTACTCCAGTAAATTTCTGGGTAGTTTGTCTCCACCTCCACCTCCTCATTAACACTGGGAGGTCTATAACAAACTCCAATGATAACCTTTGTAGTATTCACACTCATGTATATTTGACCCATAATGCTTCAGACTCATCAAACTCTCCATCAACTAGGTCCTCTTTCAGAGTTTACCTTCATCTATACCTTAGGTTTACTTTCATCTATGTAGTGCAGGGACCTGCCTGATTGCATTAAAATTGAAAGTGTTTAGGTCTGGCCTCATATGGTTTTGGTAAATCTAAAGCAAGGGCGCCCAATCTTTTGAAGAGCAAGGGCAACTTAAGCGACTTGGTAACCGGTTACGGGCCACAATGAGTGGAGCGGGGTGGATGGCAGCCCACTCTACTCTATAGAGCCCACTTTGTTCTTTTTTTTTTATCGGATTGGAGGTAGGCATTTGTAAACTGACAAAATTCCATTCCTTAGAGGTGAATGGAGGGTCCGATTGGGTCGGACTGACCCTGTGGCTTTTCTTCAGGTTAGCTGCACTTTGCCATAAACTTCTATTATATCCTGTAGGTGTGGTGCACTTTCAGAAAGCACACCAAACTCGCAGGTAATAGAAGTCTGTAGCTCAGTGCAGGTAACCCGCAGGTGCACTGCTCTTCACCTGCGGATCAGTTTGAAAGCAGCCCAGTAACCAATAACCATTGCAGAACAGACATGCCCATATATACACTGTGATTTTTATTAATAAACTTGCCTTTAATAACAGTATTCTATTCTAGTCCATCCCAGAGCAGGAGGTCGCAGGCCACATCAAAGGGCTCCGTGGGCCACATGTGGCCCCCAGGCCACTGGTTGGGCACCCCTGATCTAAAGGAACATTGTACTAGAAAACTGTATAATGTATGGCCAGCCTAAGACTAGGTTTACACATGTCTGGCTTTGCCATCTGGAGCGGTTTTGTTCAACGGTTCAGGTGCACATTTTACTTGAATTTGCACCTAGACCGGACCTATAATCGCACAGGACCCTATTCAGAAATGGACCGCGGCCCCCCAGACACGTGTGAATCGGCTCCATTGAAAGCCGGTTTTATTCATGTTATGTGAATTGGATGCGGTTAAAAACGCATCCAATTCGCATTTAAGCGCAAGTGTTGGCGCTCTGTCTAAATTATTGGTGCTAAAAAGCATATGTAATGGAAGAGTTGATTTTGTTAAATGATTGTGCTAAGGTTTAGGGCTTCTTCACTCCATAAACATTGAGCTGCGCTGGGCAGCTTTGCCCAAAAGCAGACCTAACGCATAAACAAGGCAACATTTGTGTCCTATGTGTTCTGTTCATACCACTGTGCTGCAGTAGTGCGCACTTAAAAAAAAGAAAAGAGTACGGCATGGACTACTTTTTTCGACTGCAGCATGTTGTGACACACCACATTGCAATGCTCTACTGTGAGGAAAATTAATGAAATTCACTTTGCAACAGTTTAAGGCTTCACGCCCACAGACGTTTTTACAGCTGCGTTTTTTACAGCTTAAAAACGCCTGTCCATGTTATTGTAAATTTTTTATTTTTTTTTAAAAAAAACAAAAAAAAAAACGCTGGAGCTAAAAAACGCGACCGCGTGTTTTTGCGCGTTTTTTCTGCCTAACTCCGACGCTGAGGAACGCACTGGTCCTGGGTTTTTTTTACAGCTTAAAAACGCCTATGCTATTTGCAGCTCAAAAACGTCTAGGTGGGCAAGAAGCTATAGACTAACATGGACAGGTGTTTTTAAGCTGTAAAAAACGCTCAAAAACGCGGCTGTAAAAACGTCCGTGGGCATGAGCTGCAAATAGCATAGGCGTTTTTAAGCTGTAAAAAAAACCCAGGACCAGTGCGTTCCTCAGCGTCGGAGTTAGGCAGAAAAAAACGCGGTCGCGTTTTTTAGCTCCAACGTTTTTGTTTTTTTTTCAAAAAAAAATTAAAAATTTACAATAACATGGACAGGCGTTTTTAAGCTGTAAAAAATGCAGCTGTAAAAACGTCTGTGGGCATGAAGCCTTAGGCCCCATGCACACAGGGCGTTTTTACAGCCGCGTTTTTTACAGCTTAAAAACGCCTGTCCGTGTTTTGTAAACATTTTTTGACCTTTTTAAAAAAAAAAAAAAAAAAAAAATGCTGGAGCTCAAAAACGCAATCGCGGCGTTTTTGCGCGTTTATGCGCATTTAATAGCGTTGGGCGTTTTTGCAGCTCGAACCTGGAGCTCCAGAACGCACTGGAATTGGGGTTTTTTTTGCAGCTGGAAAACGCCTATGCCACTTGGAGCTCATAAAAGCTCTATGTGTGCATGACACAATAGAATAACATGGATGGGCGTTTTGCAGCTGTAAAAAAAAACGTCTAACGCTGCTGTTAGCAGCTGCAAAAACGCCCTGTGTGCATGGGGCCTAAAAGTAAAGATGAGATCTTATACCTGCTCTCTTATCCTGCTTCTGTTTCCTATACCCCAGTTTCCTCCATTGTCTCCCAAGAAAAACAGCAGAATCTCCCAGTTCCTTTAGGTTCACACTGGGCTGCGGGAGTGAAGTCGTGCGAGTTCAGCTGAACTCACATGATTTCACTCCCACTTGTCAGTCCCGATTTCGGCCGCGATTACAGAGACATCTGTGCAGGTTTCTGCACAGATGTCAATGTAAATCGATGGCCGAAATCGCAAAAAGTAGTACAGAAACTACTTTTTGAAATCGGTGCAGTGCTGCAGATGCGGCGTTGCACCGTTTAGGACGGTGCCATTGCCGGCAAATGCTGCCGATTTGACATGCGATTTGACATGTCAAATCGCACCAGCGTGAACTAGGGCTGAAGCAACAGCCCCAGCACAGCGCACTGCTGTGTAATCAGCACATTACCACACTACTTCTGAGTGCACACCAGCGGCTGAGATAAGCCAAGGCCACTGGTGTGACAAGGCTTCATAACGTGTTTGTGAGACTTCGGCTTTTGGCATAGTAATTGAAACATCTTTTGTAGGTACAAGATCTGTTTCATGAGTGCTATGTATGCAGTGAATGGGCGTATGTTCTAGTTTACTATGCCCCTTCAAGCTCCTCCCATTGTCAGTGCAGTGTGGTCTGACCCATTTTTTGCTGTGATGCGAAATGCGCGCCACTTTATTGTTCTCTATTGGATGATCAGCGGTGTTCCTGGTCTTTCACTATCCTAGCAATGGCCCTGCAAACCCAAACAGTATAATTTCAGTACTTTTCACACTAGGATTTTTTTTTCCTTTTTTTCTTTTGTTTTCTGTTTTGTCTCTAGATTGCATTTAAAATACATTTTGACCAAACAATATTGCCAAAATAAATGTTTACCTGTCCAGAAAAAAATGATCTATGCAGTCTTTCCTTATTATATGAAATGTCAACAATTGACAAATTATAAGCCCATAGCCAAAATGTTAAAATTTCTCTGGCCCATAGGGAGTGCACTGGAGCCGAACTAGTGGTAAATACAATCTGCACACTTTCCAGCCTGTCCCCTGTCTGCAGAGTGTGGGTGGGCCATGCCAGCTTCTCTAGCTAATGAGCCCATCTGAGCTCTGAGGAATCAGTCTGACAACAGGTGAGGCCCAGGTGAGACGCTTAGAAACAGACTTCTCTCTCCCTGTGGAAAGCACTAAGGTATGTGGCTGGGGTACAAGTCTAAAGACCTGTTCATGCTTCAATGCATCAGAATATGTACATATTTTCTCTTTTTAAAGTAAAAGAAAAAAAAAAAACTACATTTAACTCTATTTGCTACAGCATTGTAATGTGTTTCTGTGCAGACATGCTGCATTTTTATTGAATTTAAGTGTGAACAGGGCACATAGAGAACTGTTTTTTTTTTTTTTTAGTGCCCGTGTTTTGACCAATGCAGATCATTGGTGTGGATAACTGGTATGAAAGAGTCATAAATATGCTCATGTATCAGGCCGAGTGAGCTCCTCTAGAAAATGCCGGTTCACACCATGAATCACATAGGAACATGCAAGATTCACATGTGATCCGGTTGTAGTGCGATTTCAGCTCATTCATCTGAATGTGCAGACATCGCTCTGTACCACACCAAACGTAATGTATGTATCGTATAAAGACATAACACTAAATTGTGGTACATGCACAAAAGCTCCCCCAGTTCCTCTATCTAGACCAGTGGTTTCCATAATGTGGCCCGGGGGCCGGATATGACCCTTTGCTTGACTTTAACTGGCCCTCGGGGCACTATTCCACCTATCGACACCAATGATGGGGCACTATTCCCCCTACTGACACTATTAATGGGGCGCTGTTCTTCCATTGATGCCATCAGTGGGGCGCTGTTCTTCCATTGATGCCATCAGTGGGGCGCTCTTTCTCCCATTAAAACCAATGATGGGGCACTTATGTCAAAGCATTTTCTACTCCTACTGGCCACAGTTCGGCACCCCTAAAGTCTGAAGCACGGTAAACTGGCCCTTTGCTTAGAAAGTTTGGAGACCCCTGATCTAGACCATAATTTCTCAGCCTTTGTAAGGTGGAGGAACAATTGACATAACATTATGGTCTTAGGGACCTCCTGCTAATAACTATATCTAAAGCTCACGGTACATTAGTGTAATGAACATTGGGCAGCATGCTCCTTACATTTGTGGTGATTGGGAGAATTTCCCCCTTACAAATAGCTAAAAAAGATCATTGCTATTAGTGGCTAATTATTATCTGAGAGACTGACATTGCTCAAGGAACCCCATGCAACCTTTTGGAGGCACCCTGGTTGAGACAGGCTGATCTAGATAGGCAAACAAGGAGGAGATCCAGGCTAATGTTGCAGCAATTAATAAGCATCAACACACATAGATACCAAAAAAAAAAAAAAAACTTTGGTTGCCATGCAGACTCCCACTGAGATCCACCACCGTGCACAGAACGGACCTCTCTTGAGAAAGGGTTTTTTACTCCAAAACGTGAGTCCCACCTCAACCCGTTTCCGCTTGCCAGGTGAAGATTTTTTTCCCACATCGGCTCTAAGCCAAGATTCACACTGGTACGATTTGACATGCGATTTGACATGTCAAATCGCATGTCAAATTGGCGGCATTTTCCAGCAATTGCCGGCAATGGCACCGTCCTAATCGGTGTGACACCGCATCTGCAGCGCTGCACCGATTTCAAAAAGTAGTTTCTGTACTACTTTTTGGGACTTCGGCCCGTGATTTACATTGACATCTGTGCTGAAACCTGCACAGATGTTTCTGTAATGCGGCCAAAATCGGGACTGACAGGCGGGAGGGAAATCGTGTGAGTTCAGCTGAACTCGCACGGCTTTACTCCCGCAGCCCAGTGTGAACTTGGGCTAAGACTGAGTGATCACAAGACACTGGAAGCAGAGAGCAGTGACTGTATTTCTCTTTTAAAGTGGAGCGCCACCCAAAAGAGGAAGTTCCGCTTTAAGTACGCCTCCCCCCAAACATGCCACATGTGGCATGTCATTTTTTTGGGGGGGAAGGGGTGAACAGGTACCTAGTTTTGACAGATACCTCTCCCCCTCCCTCCTTGTAATCTTCTGGGAGACGTCACAGGTCCCAGAAGATTTCCCGACCAATGGGGAGGCTCCGCGCATATACAGTGCGCACCTGGCTATAAAGCCGCAAGCTGTCACAGCCGGATGCCCACACTTGCAATGCCGGCGCCACAGAAAGAGAAGCGAGGCTTCGGGCGGCCGCATCGCTGGATCAGTGAGTTTGTGTTTATTAAAAGTCAGCAGCTACACTTTTTGTAGCTGCTGACTTTTAATGAACACAAAAATGAGTGTAAGGGTACTTTCACACTGAGGCATCGCGGGCGTTGGCGATAAAGTGCTGCTATTTTTAGCGTCGCTTTTGCAGCGATTTTCGGCCGCTAGTGGGGTGCTTTTAACCCCCGCTAGCGGCCGAAAAAGGGTTAAAAGCACTTTTTTTTTTTAAATGTCCTGCAAGTACACCTCTCCAGTGTGAAAGCTCTCAGACTTTCACACTGGAGATAAAGGAGCCGCTCTTTCAGGGCGCTTTGCCGGCGCTATTTTTAGCGCAATAGCGCCTACAAAGCCCCTCAGTGTCAAAGCAGCCGAACTCCCCTTTAACCACTTAAGGACCGCCTCACGTCGATATACGTTGGCAGAATGGCACGGCTGGGCACATCCACGTACAGGTGCCCTTTAAGAGCCAAGCCGTTGGTTGCGTTCTCGACCTGGTCCTGAGCACCGTGACTGCACCCGTGGGACCCGATCGCTGCAGGTGTCCCGCGATCGGGTCACAGAGCTGAAGAACAGGGAGAGGTGAGAGTAAACAAACCTTTTCCCGTTCTTCTCCGTGGCATGTCAGTGATCGACGTCGTCTGTTCCCTGTCATCGGAACAGACGATCAGTGACATGTAACGTGTAGCCACGCCCCCTACGGTAAGAATCACTTCCTAGGGAACACTTAACCCCTACAGCGCCACCTAGAGGTTAAACCCTTCACTGCCAGTGTCATTTTCACAATAATCTGCATTTTTATAGCACCGATCGCTGTAAAAATGACAATGGCCCCAAAATGGTGTCAAAAGTGTCCGATGTGTCCGCCATAATATCGCAGTCACGATAAAAATCACTGATCGCCGCCATAACTAGTAAAAAAAAAAAAAAATATTATTAAAAATGCCATAAAACAGTCCCCTATTTTGTAGAAGCTATAACTTTTGCGCAAACCAATCAATAAACGGCTATTGCGATTTTTATATATATATATATATATATATATATATATATATATATATATATATATATATATAATTTTTTTTTTTTTTTTTACCAAAAATATGTAGAAGAATACGTATCGGACTAAACTGTGGAAAAAAAAAAAAAAATTCTTATATATGTAGCGCACCAACCCCAGACTTTACCTGCTTTTCTTCTGCTAGGCTCCTCCGCAGGAAAGAATGAGGCACACCGCACCACAAGCCCATACCCTCCTGATTGGGAGGTTGAGCGGTGTTAGTTTCTCTGGCCTGCTTGCGGCCGGTGTAGAAAAGCCTCCAGTGTTGACCTAGTTTCTGCAGTAGTCAGAAACAAGTCTTCAATTCTCCCCAGGTAACAACTGTCCACACCAACTAATAGGTCCAACACTTATTTATTACTTCTTGCACAATAAACAGTCTCTTTAAGAGCAGACGGGTTGAGACAAACACGGGTCAGATAAGGTGGGAGGAGGTCCAGGCACAAACTTAAATTTGTGTTTCTCCTGTTCCGGATAGCACGAACAGGCTTGGAGCACGGTCCCTGCCACTGACCATGAGAGGTCCCTGCCACAGACCAGGTGAATAGGGCCTCTGCCACAGGCCCGGTTGTTGGGTCTCTGCCACCGACCAGATTCACAATGGATTACCTTCTAGAAGTAATGACCCCTGTCAGGGAAGGGACATCCATCCGGAGAGTTACCAGAGGCCCCACCGTCACCAGCAATACTGTACTGGGTCTTTGGGAAGGGTCACCTCCCTGGCCTCCTCGTCCTAGATTCGGGCACCCACTCCAGGGGGCACCCTAGGAGTTCTCGATCCCTTGTGGGTCCCAGTCGAAGGTACTGGGCCCCGGGTCTCTCTCAAAGTACCTCACCCCAGACTGAAGGGGTCTGAGATGGAACAGCAGCTCCGTCTCTGGGCCTAGGGCACCCAGAGACGACACACACGCACCCAGGCTTAAGGTGCCTGAGCGCGGAACCGACGACCTCCCTGGTAGATGGCCGCGCCCTTTTATATCCTCTCCCGACAGGCAAAGCAGGTTCCCCGCCCTGCCTTAGTGCTGCCGAGAGGAGACAAAAAGAACACGACCTCGTACTGCAGTTCAACCCGGGCCCATGGCAACAGCGCCACCCATAGGCCCCAGTGAACTTACACACCAGTACTGTCTCCCAGGGACAGAAATGGTCCATGAGACCTAACAATTAGTGCATCTGAGCCTGGTTACCACTCAGATGCTTCCCCCTAAATGTAACCACCCGCTACATATATTTTTGGGGGATATTTATTAAAGTAAAAAATATTGCATTTTTTTCAAAATTGTTGCTCTATTTTTGTTTATAGCGCAAAAAATAAAACCCGCAGAGGTGATCAAATACCACCAAAAGAAAGCTCTATTTGTGGGAAAAAAAGGACGCCAATTTTGTTTGGGAGCCACGTTGTACAACCGTGCAATTGTCAGTTAAAGCGACGCAGTGCCGAATCGCAAAAAGTGGCCTGGTCCTTTAGCTACATAATGGTCCGGGGCTGAAGTGGTTAAATCCCCACTCATATTGTGCATTTTTGGAGCATTTAAAGAGAAATGTCCCCCTTATCATGAGAATTCTAACAAAGGCACCTTTTAGAAATGTCTAGTAATGGCAGTCTAAAAAATGTACTTTTAAATATTTGCAGGCTTTTGTTCTTTGCATATCTTATTTTTCCTTTCCTCCCTATTCTTCTCATAGTGGCAATTTTAACCAAAGGCAGATGAATCCATCTCCTCTTACTCCTGGTTCTTTGGGTGTGCCTCCTGGAACAAGTGACAGGAATTTCCCAGGATGCAGTGGTGAGGCCAGGGTTACATTATCAGTGCCTCACTCAACCAGGAAGTAGAAAAATGTTTGTTTGCAGTTTTTGTTCAGAGCTGCATGCTGATGCAATTTTTTGTAAAAGGGGCGGGAATGGTTTAAAGCTGGAAAATGCATAATGGTCAGTATGATGGTTCTCATCTACATATTTATGTTGATCTTTAAACTTTGATGCCAGAGGTGTTACTATTTAAACTGTGTGTGTGCATTTTCACATGCATTTAGCTTTCCCAAAATACTTGTTACATTTTATGGTACTTGTGCTGAGTAATCGGCATCGGAAAATGTAAAGCTTGAGCTCCTTCTGTTCAATCTCTGACTCTAAACCCAGAGTAAACTTGTGTTAATTTATGCTATTAGGCTAAGTTCACATAGGCGTTGAATTTTTCTAATGCACATGAATGAGCTTAAAGCATTAATGTGCTGCACAGGCTTCAAGTTGAGTCAAGTGATGCTCATCAAACACTCTGAGTTTTTTTTTACAATGCTAAAATGGGAAAGGATTATTTCTCTCAAGCGTCTTCCAGGACAGCCCATGAGACCTAGGGCTCCTCCTACCAGGACAGGAAACACGTTACCCCCACCAGATAAAAGGGCGGTCCTCCAGGCCCCACATCAGTATTAGTGTTTCCTCCGGACGGGGGGTAACATGTTTCTGGAACTGGTTCCCCTAGGTCTCATGAGCAGGGCTCCTGATGGCTTTTTTTGGGGCTTTTTTATCCTACCTTCTCTTATCCCAGAGCGGCACATCCACCGGGGGAGTAGGTATGTTGCGGCTGTCCCTGCTTCTCAGTGCATGTACATCCGTGCTCCGGTCCACGAGCCGCATGGCGGCAGTCAGCGTTTCTCTCCCTGCAGATAGTGTGGCTGGAGTATGCAGGGAACAAGAGGAAGCCGCGCGTGAAGGGGCGGAGCTTATGCGCTCCAAGCTAGCCCACAGGAAGTACCAGGCGGGGTTACTTCTGGGGCGTGTGATGTCATCAGCGGGCGCCGGAGACACGAGTTCCTGTCTCTAAATGGCGCGAACAGGGAAGCTGGCGTTTAAAAACTGTGAAACCCAGCACAGGCTGCGGACCACTAAAGGGGCAGGATGGACTCCTCTGAAACACCTGCACAAGCAGCGGAAGCAGGACCTAACACCAGCACCTCTCAGGTAAGCTTGAAGTGGCTGTACTTACTTGCACACCCTGTGAGTGTCTTTTTCCCCTTGTAACTAGTAGGGACTAGGTGAAGTGGGCACATTTTCCTTTCCTCCTGCACGGGGTGTTTTGGAGTATTTGTGGCATGGTATTTATTGGGATCATTTGTTGTTTTGCAGGCCAAGGCCCAAACGCAGCCACCTAAAAGGAAATGTGCGGTCTGCGGAAACAAATTGAGCTCCTCATGGAGCAAAGCTGTTTGCTGCACCTGTATAGAAGGCCTAGTTAAAGATGACCCGGTAGCTTCATGTCAGAAAATGCTGACTTCAGTTAGAGATGAGCTTACGTCTACCTTTAGCTAATTTAAGACTCTAATTGACAAGCTTCAGGTTCCTGCGGAGAATCCATCTCCATTAAGGACTTTAGTCGTTAGCGCTCCACAGCATGTGGAGAGTGAGGACTCGGAGGCGGAGGTCAGATCTACCCGTTCTTCTCGTGAGGAATCAGGGTCAGATACAGAGCCCAGGGATAAAGAGTCTGCTCGGAGCTCAAGATTTAAGTTATCTTTAGAGGATGTAGATGACTTACTTAAGGCTATCTATACAACACTTGAGATGGAAGAGGAGGAAGTACAATTGTCTACACATGACCTTATGTACAAAGGTTTGCACAGAAAGAAATCTAAAGTCTTTCCAGTGCATAGTTCCCTCCTTGATACTATCAAGCTGGAGTGGGAAAATCCAGAGAGAAAACCTTTCTTTTCTGGTAACCTAAAAAGAAGGTTTCCATTTGATGAGGATGCAGCGCAGCCATGGAACAAATATCCGAAGTTGGACGCACCTCTTTGAAAAAACTCGGACCTGGCGTTTGACGATATGGGCACGCTTAAGGATTCGATGGACAAAAAAGGAGATATCCTCCTTCACAGAGCTTGGGATTCAGCTGTTGGGAATCTTAAACCAGCTCTGGCCTCCACTTGTGTAGCCAGGAATTTGGAAGTATGGCTGACACAAATACAAACCCATTTGTTGGCAGGTACTTCTAGAGAGCAGATTCTAAAATCGTTCCCTCTCCTTTTTCGGGCCGTAGGGTATCTAGCTGATTCTTCCGCAGAGTCGGTAAGAATGTCAGCCAGGACTTCGGCCTTAGTGAATTCGGCCAGAAGAAGCCTGTGGCTTAAAACCTGGTCAGGTGATGCAGCTTCTAAGTTGCGCCTATGTGGGCTTCCCTTAACACAGGATCATCTTTTTGGCCCAGGTCTGCAGGAGGCACTGGAACATACGGCCGATAAGAAAAAGGCCTTTCCAGAAAACAAGAAAAAGCCGGCAGCCAGAATTTTTTTTGTGGCCAAAGTAGGCAGCAAGGTCCTAGAGAAAAGGACAATAGGCCCAAGAAACATTGGACCGGGCACAAAGGCAGAGGTAGAGGGGGCGTCTTGTTTAACCCTCCTCAACAACCCGCCAAGCCACAGTGACGTTGGTCTCCCAGTGGGAGGAAGATTGAGGGCCTTTCTCCCACAGTGGGCAGCAGCCACCTTGAGTCCATTTATTCTGGATCTAGTGGCCAATGGGTACAGGCTGGAATTTTCTTGCCAACCACCGGAGCAACTATTGGTCACCTCCCTTCCCCGAGATCGGGAAAAAGCGAGGGCTCTGGGTCTCCAAATTGGAGACTTGCTAGTTTAGAAAGTCATGATCCCTGTTCCCCCGCTCAGAACAGAACAAGGGGTTTTATTCCCATATTTTTGTTATCAGAAAGCCATCAGGAAAGTATCGGCTTATTCTGAACCTTCGGTCTCTAAACCGATCGATCAGGTACAAGCACTTCCATATGGAGACAGTGTTCACAATCAAGAACCTGCTTTACCCAAACTGCTTCTTGGCCACTCTGGATTTAAGGGATGCTTATCTTCACATCCCTATCCATCCAGCCTTCCAAAAATTCTTGAGAATAGCAGTCAAAATGGGAACAGAGATTTGGCACTTCCAATTTCAAGCCCTCCCCTTCGATCTGTCCTCGTCCCCACGCATTTTCACAAAAGTGTTGGGGGGAGGCACTGGCTCCGCTAAGATTAAAGGCGATAACTATTATCCCCTACCTGGACGACCTCCTAGTGGTGGCAGAGTCTTACCAAAGGTTATCAGCGGATCTCTAGACTGTACAAGACTTCCTTCAATCCCTAGGTTGGTTGATAAACAGAGAGACGTCTTGCTTGATTCCGGCCCAGAAGGTGACATATTTGGGATACGACTTTTGCTCAGTAGACCAAAACGTTTTTCTCCCACAGGAGAAGGTTTCAAAGATGGTGCAAACAGTCTCAGCCTTACAGACCAATCAATCGTTTTGGCTGAGAGAGGTGGCAAGAGCAGTAGGTCTGATGACCTCATGCTTTTCTGCAGTACTGTGGGCAAGATTCCATCAAAGACCATTACAGAGGTTTCTTTTAGGGAAATGGGACGGGGACGCAAGGTCTCTGGAGTCAAGGGTTTTATTGCCTACCAGAGTAAAAAGAAGCTTGTGGTGGTGGAGGACCCTGGTCCATTCCTATATCCCAGAGGATCACAACAGATGCGAGTTCCTGGGGATGGGGAGCCCACCTCGGCAACAAAGTCGCACAAGGAGAATGGTCCTTGAGGGAAGCAAGAGCTTTGTCGAATCAGAGAGCTGCTAGCAGTTCAGAGAGCCTTGCTAGTTTTTCAGATGGAGATCAGACAGACGGAGATCAGGGGTCAGGGGTCAGGAGTCGGATTCTTCAATCGATTGCCCAGGAGATTTTATCATGGGCAGAAGGGAATCTAGCATCAATTACAGCAGTGCACCTGAAGGGGACACAAAACTGCTTGGCAGACTATCTGTCACTACAGGGTGGATTGAGACTATTGGTCTCTTCATCCCAAGGTGTTTGCGGAGCTCACCGACAAATGGGGTTGTCCCGAAGCGGATCTGTTCGCAAACCAGGACAACCGCAAGACAGAGGATTTCTTTTCTCTGAACCCAGCAGATCAATCATTGGGGGTCGATGCTCTGGCGAATCCGTGGACATTTGGCCTCTGTTACGCCTTCCCGCCAATCAGACTTATTCCGGAAGTTTCTCCTAGAAGAAACGGACCTTATTCTGATCGCCCCTTTCTGGCCCAAGAGTCCATGGTTTTCCCTGTTACAGACTCTGGTCTCGAAGCCTCCGCTGAGGCTTCCGAAGAGAGAGGACTTGCTATCGCAGGGTCCAGTGTCACACCCACAGGTGGTTTCCTTAAACTTGACGGCTTGGTATCTGAAGAGAAGATACTAAGGGCCCAGGGGTTCTCTGACAAAGTAGTCAAGACCCTGGTCAATTGCAGAAAACCAGTCACTAGAGCCATATATTCCAAGGTTTGGAAAAAGTTTAATTCATGGTTATCTGAAAATCAAAGATTAACTCATGATGTTCCTTCTATTTTGGATTTTTTTCAAGAGGGTGTCGACAAAGGTATTTCAGTTAGTACCTTAAAGGTACAAGCAGCAGCTATCAGTGTTTTCCTCCAGTTTTCTCTCCTGGAAAATCCCACTATAGCTAGATTTTTCAAATCCATTTCTAAGGCCAGGCCAGTAGTGGTGAGAAGTTGTCCAACTTGGGACCTGTCCCTGGTGCTTCAAACTCTGGTAGAATTTCCTTTTGAGCCCCTAGAGGATATTTCTGTTAAATTACTTACATTAAAAAATATTTTTTTGGTAGCAATTACCTCTGCTCGTAGAGTAAGCGAGTTACAGGCCTTATCGGTGAGGGAGCCGTTCCTCACGATTTTTGAGGATCGGGTTGTGTTGAAAACTGATCCCGGGTTTTTGCCTAAAGTGGCCAGTACATTCCACAGATCTCAGGATATTGTACTGCCAACCTTTTGTAGTTCGCCACAGGGCAACCAAGAAAGAAAGTTTAAGATGTGAGAAGGATTCTCCTCGTCTATCTTGAGGTCACCAAGACCTTTAGGAAGACAGACGCCTTGTTTGTCCTTTTTTCAGGTACGCACAGAGGTAAGAGTGCATCTAAAGCCACATTGGCTAGATGGATAAAGCAAGCCATCTCTGAAGCTTACAAAATTAGAGAAGTTCCTCCACCTTTTGTCACTGCGCATTCAACGAGCCTTGTCTGCGTCTTGGGCTGAGAGGGCTGGTGCTTCACCGGAACAAATTTACAAGGCTGCCACGTGGTCCAGTTTTTCGACCTTCATGAAGCATTATCGCCTGGATCTCCTATCTGCGCAGGAGCAGGTGTTTGGTCGAAAGGTCTTTCAGGCAGTTGTCCTACCATAGACTGGTAAGTTCTGGCTCATCGTCTCATGGGCTGTCCTGGAAGACGCTTGAGAGAAAAGCTGAGTTGGACTTACCGGTAACTCCTTTTCTGAGAGTCTTCCAGGACAGCCGGATTCCCACCCGGTTTTGTCTGGAAGTTATGTATATTATGCATGTGTTTTTCAGGGTTGTCCTACGGTTCTCGAGAAGACTGATGTGGGGCCTGGAGGACCGCCCTTTTATCTGGAAGGGGGTAACGTGTTTCCTGTCCTGGTAGGAGGAGCTCTAGGTCTGATCTCTGATGGGCTGTCCTGGAAGACTCTCAGAAAAGGAGTTACCGGTAAACTCGGCTTTATTGACACTTTCAACAGCACTTTAATACCTAATTTACACTGGCAGTTGTGGACCCGTGATAAAGACCCCCTAAAGATGCAAAAGCAACTTTACAGGGTTATACACATGTTCCCTGCCGTGTTTGGCAGGCAACACTGCTTATTGAAAAAGCCCATTCAGTTGTCAATAAAAAGAGGTAGCACAAGTACAAATGTAAATGAAAACACCCAGTGATAAACGGTGCTAAAACAAAAAATCTAATGTCAAAAGTCCATATGAAATTCTGATGATGTAATTAGTCTCTCTGATAAGTGAAATTAGAACAATTTCTTGACAAATAAGTGATAATCCCAAAATCTTGAAAAGGGTGAAGATGACCACCACCGATTTATATAGGAGGCTTACCAGAATATGTGGACCCAAACAGACATACGTCTGGAAGGTCACATCAAGCTTTAAGTATGTATCCCCTGATGAACCGATCCTGTGCAGGTGAATCCACCGGAACGACACTCACAGCTAGGGATGAGCTCGGTGTTCGAGTCGAACATAAGTTCGACTCGAACATCGGCTGTTCGACCGTTCTGCGAACATCGAACGATTTGGGGTGTTCGCGCCAAATTCGAGTGACGCGAACGGCCCACAATACACTGCGCCATAGCAGTGCAATCCCGGCGCTGTGATTGGCCAAGCATGCACTGTGACCCCGCATGCTTGGCCAATCACAGCGCCGGCAGCTAGGAGAGCCATAATTGGCCACAGGCAGGTTGCCTGTGGCCAATTATAGCTCGGGGGGTTTAGCACACGCCCCACACTATACACAAGGCCGCCGCGCTGGCGGCCTTTTAGTGTGTTCCGGTGCAGGGAAAGAGTTACATAGGCAGGGACAGTGTCAGTGCTATTTGTACCTCAAACTTGTGTGTAGGGAGAGAGGATAGGCAGGGAGAGTGTCAGTGTCATATTCTTTGCTAAACCTTGTGTGCAGGGAGAGAGGAGGATAGGCAGGGAGAGTGTCAGTGTCATATACTTTGATAAACCTTGTGTGCAGGGAGAGAGGATAGGCAGGGGACAGTGTCAGTGTCATTGTTGCTAAGCCTCCTGCACATTATACACCTGAAGTTAGCTTGTATTGCTGCGTTTTCCTGGTGTGTTACACCAACAGGCATTTGCAGCACTTACAGCGGGCGGAGTGTGCCTCCTGATCATATTACACCTGAAGTTAGCCTGTATTGCTGCTTTTTCCTGGTGTGTTACACCAACAGGCATTTTCAGCACCTACAGCAGGCGTAGTGTGATTCCTGCAAAATATACTCCTGAAGCTAGGCCTTATTGCTGGTTTTACCATTTCCCTGCAGGCCATTAGAATGTCTGGAAGGCAAACAAGGAGAGGCAGACAGTCAGGAGCCAATAAAAGAGGGCAAGCAGGCTCTGTGTCTAGAGACAACAGTGCTGGTCATGGACGCGGTGCATCGCCATCAGCACGTGGCCATGGGACACGCTTGTCCTTCTTTTCGGCAGCTGGACGTGTTGAGCCGCATCATGCCGAAGACTTGGTAGAGTGGATGACCAAGCCCTCCTCATCCTCCTCATCCTCTCTCACCCAGGTTTAGGGAACTGGCAAAGCAGCTGCCAAAGCGTCCTCTTCCCTGGTATCAATGTCATCATCAGTCACTCCTTCCCTAGACCAACCATGTCCTCCTGAGGAGTCCCCCGAACTGTTTGAGCACAGTGTTGGGTACATGCTCCAGGAGGATGCCCAGCGTTTCGAAGGGTCTGATGATGATACCCAGCTAGAGGAAGGCAGTAGCGTGAGAGCAGAGAGAGGGGATGCTCAAGAAGGACACCAATCTGGCAGTCATGTTCCAGCAGCTGCAGCATACTGCCAGATTGGCTCCAGTGATGAGGAGGGAGGGGATGATGAGGTCACTGACTCCACGTGGGTGCCTAATAGGGGTGCGGAATTTAATCGTTGCATCGCGATTTGGGCGTCCCCGATGCGGCACCGATGCGGGGAAACCTATTAATCGATTATCCCCGAGGTCTAGCCCCGCCCCTTCATTCCCGGGAGAGCCGTTTCCTCATTTGTTATTTTTTTTTCTATGACGCGCTCATGTGACTGCCCGGCCCGCCTCCTCTGCTTTCACGTCTCACGTACACCAGGAGAGACGTGAAAACAGAGAGGGCAGTCACATGAGCGCGTCATATACACTCACTGTTCCCCCGCCGGATTCTGTTCCCCTGGCTCTCGGGTCCTATCGGAACTCCGCCCCACCACTCCCAGCCCTGTACATTGCCGCTCCCTCCTCCTACGAATGCTAATGCTCCTAATACCGCCCCGCCCCGCCTCTCCAGCCCTCGGCTACTGTTTAACGAATGCTAATGAGCAGAGGGCTGGAGAGGCGGGGCGGGCGGTATTAGAAGCATTAGCATTCGTAGGAGGAGGGAGCGGCAATGTACAGGGCTGGGAGTGGGGGGGCGGAGTTCCGATAGGACCCGAGAGCCAGGGGAACAGAATCCGGCGGGGGGAACCATTCTCGGCACAACAGGAAAGTTCTTCTCACTACTGCAGAAAAGGTTAGTTTGGAATTAGGAATTAGGTTAGAGATTAGAATAGGGTAAAGAAGTGTGAAAAAAGTTCATTAAAGTGGCAGTATTATATTTTTTTTTTTTTTTTTTTTTTTATTGTTTTTTTAAAACGGATATTATACTTACCTACTGATCTTCTGTAGCATGTCCGCAGTCACCAACCATCTCCTGTAGCATGTCCGCAGTCACCGACTATCTCCTGTAGCATGTCCGCAGTCACCGACCATCTCCTGTAGCATGTCCGCAGTCACTGACCATCTCCTGTAGCATGTCCGCAGTCACTGACCATCTCCTGTAGCATGTCCGCAGTCACTGACCATCTCCTGTAGCATGTCCGCAGTCTCTCTGACCATCTCCTGTAGCATGTCCGCAGTCTCTCTGACCATCTCCTGTAGCATGTCCGCAGTCTCTCTGACCATCTCCTGTAGCATGTCCGCAGTCTCTCTGACCATCTCCTGTAGCATGTCCGCAGTCTCTCTGACCATCTCCTGTAGCATGTCCGCAGTCTCTCTGACCATCTCCTGTAGCATGTCCGCAGTCTCTCTGACCATCTCCTGTAGCATGTCCGCAGTCTCTCTGACCATCTCCTGTAGCATGTCCGCAGTCTCTCTGACCATCTCTTGTAGCATGTCCGCAGTCTCTCTGACCATCTCCTGTAGCATGTCCGCAGTCTCTGACCATCTCCTGTAGCATGTCCGCAGTCTCTCTGACCATCTCTTGTAGCATGTCCGCAGTCTCTCTGACCATCTCTTGTAGCATGTCCGCAGTCTCTCTGACCATCTCCTGTAGCATGTCCGCAGTCTCTCTGACCATCTCCTGTAGCATGTCCGCAGTCACTGACCATCTCCTGTAGCATGTCCGCAGTCACTGACCATCTCCTGTAGCATGTCCGCAGTCACTGACCATCTCCTGTAGCATGTCCGCAGTCACTGACCATCTCCTGTAGCATGTCCGCAGTCACTGACCATCTCCTGTAGCATGTCCGCAGTCACTGACCATCTCCTGTACTATGTACAAGTTGTTGTCTGTTTTTGTTTAGACTTTGCTACATGCAGGGAGTGTTGTCTTTTTTAAAAAAGAACAGATATAATAAAAAAAATAAAGATATCCTGACTGCTTGAATTTTTTTTATGAAAACCATGCGCACTTGCGCTGTAATCGTGATGCATCATCGAATCGAATCGTTGACCTGATAATCGTAATCGAATCGTGAGGCCAGTGAAGATGCGCACCTCTAGTGCCTAATAGGAGAGAGAAGGAGGAGGAGGCACATCTCCAACGAGGCAGGATGCCCTCGGGGGGCCAGCGTAAGGGCAGCACACCGACGGAATCACACCGCAGAGCTCCGCCTGTGCAGGGCGCTGCCTCTGCCCGTTTTTTAAAAAGTTCTTTGGTGTGGGCCTTTTTTGAGTCGAGTGCATCAGATCGCACAGCTGCTGTTTGCAACATATGTCTCAAGTGTATATCGCGTGGCCAAAACATCACCCGCTTGGGCACCACATGCTTGACCAGACATATGTTGACCTGCCATGCAGCTCGTTGGCAAGCCTACCTTAAAGACTCACACCAAAGAACAAAGCGGACCTCTCCTTGCACCGCATCAGCTGGGATCTCCAACCCCACTATACCTTCAGTCCTCTCTGAAAACTGCACTGAGAGGAATGAAGGTGTAGAATTAGGTGTGTCACAGCCAAGTACTTGCGGGAACTCTGCTAGCAGTACACCGACATCCGATTCTAGCAGGCAAATTTCCCTGCCTCAGCTGCTGGACCGTCGAAAGAAGTTCACTCCCAGCCATCCACATGCCCAGCGGTTGAATGCTAGCTTGGCTAAATTGCTAGCGCTTCAACTGCTGCCTTTTCAGTTGGTAGACTTGGCCCCCTTCCGTGAGTTTGTGCAATGTGCGGTTCCTCAGTGGCAGGTTCCCAAACGCCGCTTTTTCTCACAGAAGGCGATTCCGGCTCTCTACCGGCATGTGGAAGGCAATGTCTTGGCCTCGCTGGACAGGGCGGTCAGCGGTAAGGTGCATATTACCGCTGACTCATGGTCCAGCAGGCATGGACAGGGACGTTACCTTTCTTTCACGGCCCATTGGGTCACTCTTTTGGCAGCTGGGAAGGATGCAGGACAAGGTGCAGTAGTGTTGGAGGTTGTTCCACCGCCACGCCTCCAAAATGCTACTACTGGTTGTGACACACCTCTCTCCTCCACACCCTCCTCTTCTTCTTCCTCCATGGCCTCTTCCTGTGCTTTGTCCTCGAAACCAGTGGTGCTCCGTAGGCGTTCAAGGGGCTACGCAAGTACGCAGGCAAAAAGATGCCATGCCATGCTTGCGCTGGTGTGTTTGAGGGACAGGAGCCACACTGGGGCAGAGGTTCTGTCTGCTCTGCAGGTGCAGGCTGAGAGGTGGTTGACGCCACGCCAGCTTAAGCCAGGAATGGTAGTTTGCGACAATGGCACCAACCTCCTCTCCGCTCTCCGACAGGGACAACTGACCCATGTGCCCTGTCAAGCTCACGTCCATAACCTGGTGGTGCAGCGGTTCTTGGGCAGGTACCCGGGCTTACAGGATGTCCTGAGGCAGGCCAGGAAAGTCTGTGTGCATTTCCGCAGATCTTATAATGCCAGTGCTCGCCTGGCTGAGCTGCAAAAGGAGTTGAACCTGCCCAAGAACCGCCTTATATGTGACATGCCCACCAGGTGGAACTCAACGTTGGCCATGCTGCAGCGGCTGCACACGCAGCAGAGGGCCATCAATGAGTACCTGTGCGACTACGGCACCAGGACAGGGTCAGGGGAGCTCAGGTTTTTTTCACCACGCCAGTGGGGCATGATCAGGGATGCATGCACTGTCCTGGCACCATTTGAGGAGGCCACGAGGATGGTGAGCAGTGACAGTGCATGCATCAGTGACACTGTACCTCTTGTCCACCTGTTGGAACATACGCTGCGTGGAATAATGGACAGGGCACTTGAGGCAGAACAGAGGCAGGAAGAGGAGGACTTCCTTGCCTCTCAAGGCCCCCTTTACCCAGACAGTGTTCCTTCTGTCCCACCCATCGCACAGAAAGAAGAGGAGGAGGAGGAGGAGGATTGTGTCAGCATGGAGGTGGAGCCTGGCACTCAGCATCATCGGCAGCAGTCTTTTAGGGATGATTTACAGTCCCAAGAAACCAGTGGACTTGTACGTGGCTGGGAGGAGGTGGCTGCGGATCATGTCGTCCTTAGTGACCCAGAGGACTCCGGACCGAATGCCTCAGCTATCCTACGCTGCATGGCCTCCCTGATCCTGCCAAGTCTGCGGAAGGATCCTCGTATTCTTCGGATCAAGGAGAGGGACCATTACTGGCTGGCCACTCTCCTTGATCCACGGTACAAGGGTAAGGTTGCGGACCTTATCTTACCGTCGCAGAGGGAGCAGAGGATGAGACAACTCCGGGAGGCCTTGCAGAAAGGTCTGTGCAACGCGTTCCCAGAGACTGGGAGGTTACAAACTCCTGGTCCTGGACAACAAGTTGCTGAGGCTTCGGTCAGTCAAAGAAGGAGCGGTGGGGAAGGTGGCCGTCTGACCGATGCATTCAGACAATTCTTTAGTCCGCAGCCCCAAGGTATGATCGGTTCCAGCAACCATCGCCAGCGTCTGATATACATGTTGCAGGAATACCTAGGGGCAAGGTCAGACTTGGACACCTTCCCCACCGAAAATCCTCTGACTTACTGGGTCTTGAGGATGGATCACTGGCCAGAGCTTGCACAGTATGCAATTGAGCTACTGGCCTGTCCTGCATCCAGCGTTCTTTCAGAACGCACATTCAGTGCTGCTGGAGGATTTGTCACGGATCACAGGGTGCGCCTGTCCACCGACTCTGTTGATCGACTGACCTTCATAAAGATGAACCAGTCTTGGATCACCACCAGCTACCAAACACCTGAAGCTGATATAACAGACTAATTTATTTTCAAATGTCACATCCCTTCAAGACTGATGCTGATGCTGAGAGACTGTCCTGTTATGTTGACTGACTATCCTCCTCCTCATCAATGATCCGATTGATGATGATAGCTTGGAAGAACATTTTTGTTTCTGGGTGCCGCCACCAGTGGCTAAGGCCCAATTTTTCAGCCCCTGTTTAACAGGGGCATGTAATTACAATTTTTTTATGCAATGCTTTGCAGCAGGGCTCATTCCTGCACTCCAACTAGAGTATCTGGGAGAGGTTGCAGTGTCGTGGCACCAGCACGAGTGGCTAAGGCCCAATTTTTCAGCCCCTGTTTAACAGGGGCGTGTTATTACAATTTTTTTATGCAATGCTTTGCAGCAGGGCTCATTACTGCACTCCAACTAGAGTATCTGGGAGAGGTTGCAGTGTCGTGGCACCAGCACCAGTGGCTAAGGCCCAATTTTTTAGCCCCTGTTTAACAGGGGCGTGTAATTACAAGTTTTGATGCAATACTTTGCAACAGGCCTCATTGCTGTGCTCCAAGTACAGTATCTGTGAGGGGTTGCAGTGTTGTGCCACCAGTGCCTAAGGCCCAATTTTTCAGCCCCTGTTCAACAGGGGCATGCAATTACAATTCTTGATCTAATAATTCACAGCAGGGCCCATTCCTGCGCCCACCAAGAGTAACTGTGAGGCCTTACAGTGTTGTGTCAACACCACCACCACCAAAGGCCCAATTTTTCAGCCCCTGTTCAACAGGGGCATGCAATTACAATTCTTGATCTAATAATTCACAGCAGGGCCCATTCATGCGCCCACCAAGAGTAACTGTGAGGGCTCACAGTGTTGTGGCAACACCAACATGTAAGGGGCAAATTTCAGCTGAGTATATACAACAGGCCCCTACTTTCAAACATCCAACTTACAAACGACTCCTCCTTGCAAACGGAAGGATACAACAGGAAGTGAGAGGAAAGATACCCCTAGGAAGGCAAATTCTCTCCTGTAAGAGTTAATATGGGAAAAAAAGTGTCTCCTCTCCACTGATGCTTTATCACCAATTCTTGTTTCAATAAAAACCCCAAATTTTTCAAAAAACATTTGTCATTAGGACGGAAAGTGAGGTGAACTGTTCTGAACAGGTGCACACTGCACAGACAGCAAAACAAATGTTACAGGGGTGATAACCCTTCCCTATGTTTTCCAAAAAGCTTAAAAATAGATTTTTTGGCTGGAGCTACACTTAAACAATGTACCTGTTCAAAATTACAAACAGATTCTACATAAGAACAAACCTACAGTCCCTGTCTTGTATGCACCGCCTGTATACTGCTGTTCAGAGTATATAGGGCCTTTTTTATTTTGTGTGTGGGGTTCCCCTTAATATCCATACAAGACCCAAAGGGGCTGGTAATGGGCTGGGGTAGGGGGGGGGGCTGTGATGGGGTAGCTATGCCATTTTTCTTAAAGATTTTCATCCATATTACCGGGACCAGACATTACATTAAAGCCACAAGCAGTTTTAAATGGCTTTTTTTCCTTTAGAAATGTAATTTTGTGCAGGGAAAGTTCTAAACACGGGAAACACGTGGCACTTCACAGGCATACTTTAGACACCCCCCAGGTACGATATTTAAAGGAATATTTGACTTTTTTTTTTTTTTTCACTTTATGCATCATTAAAATGACTGCTCCCGAAAAACGGCCGTTTTTAAAACTTTTTTTTGGGATTGATACATGTCCCCTGGTGCAGAACCCGGGTTCCCAAACCCTTTTTAGGACAATAACATGCATAATAGTTGTTGTTATAATTAGCACTTTAGATTTCGAACGTTCGCATCCATTGTATTTAATAGGGTTCTAAAGTTCGTGCAAACTTTCGGTCCGTTCGCGGGTTCTGGTGCGAACCGAACCCGGGGGTGTTCGGCTCATCACTACTCACAGCAAGTAAGATATGGAGGTAGATGAAAAGCTTGGAAGGTAGTAACCCAATGATGGTGAACCCGGACACAAATCAAATGGCAGTATAGAAGAAAAGAGAAGGGCACATAGCATAATACTTAAAATGGAATTTAATGTAGGTAAATATACTTACATCAAAGTGGTGAAACATGCGCTTGTCAAATACAAATAGTGGCAGCAGTGGAGTCTCCCGACGCGTTTCGCAACAAATTGTTTCTTGTCCACCAAACAGATTCTTTCCCTCAAATCTTCCTCCCCTACCATCTCATCGGGCTGCCCTGACTGGTGCAGTTCAAGACTTATTAAGGCGCGGGGTAATCATACCCGTACCGCGGCAGGACAGGTTTCAGGGATTCTACTCTAATCTGTTCGTGGTCCCAAAGAAGGATGGAGTTTGTCCAATCCTAGACCTCAAGGCCCTCAATGTCTTTTGTGAAGGTTCGGAAATTCAGGATGGAATCAATTCGCTCGGTGGTAGCTGTGCTCCATCCTGGGGACTTTCTGGCCTCCGTGGACATCAAGGACGCGTACTTGCGTGTCCCCATATGTGACAGACACCAGAGGTTTCTGCGTTTCGTGGTCGGGGAGGATCACTATCAGTTTGTGGCTCTCCCCTTTGGTCTGGCGTCAGCACCAAGAGTTTTCACCAAGGTGCTCGCCCCGATTCTAGCTTTGCTCAGACAGCGAGGCATTACCGTCATAGGTTACTTAGGCGATCTTCTTCTGAGAGCTGCTTCCAGCTAAGAATTAGAAGAGGACGTGTCTATAGCCACTCAGACTCTCCAAGACTTTGGATGGATACTGAACCTCCAGAAGTCGGTGTTAGCTCCGACTCAGCACCTAGAATACCTGGGGCTGATTCTGGACTCGTCGGAGGCGAGAGTTTTTTTCCCTCCAGAGAAGTTGCAGACGCTCCAGACTGCAGTAAGGTTGTTGACATCATGGTCGTCCCTCCATTTCTGCATGAGAGTCCTGGGCCTCATGGTAGCCTCCTTCGAGGCAGTACCGTATGCCCAATCCCATACTCGGGTGCTGCAAAAGGAGATTCTGTCCAATTGGAACAAATCCCCATTGTCCCTGGATCATCAGATTCAGGTGAGTCACCTAGTCAGGGCCTCTCTGACTTGGTGGCTGACATCCCCGGCACTTCAGTCTGGGAAGTCTTTCCTTTCCTTCCCTTCCACTGGACAGTGATCACGACGGACGCCAGCCTGACTGGTTGGGTGGGAGTCTGGGGGGTTCAGTCGGCCCAGGGCCGCTGGACTCCGGAAGAATCTCTTCTACCGATCAATGTCCTCGAACTTCGAGCGATCAGACTGTGCCTCTCCAAGTAGTCGCAGAGACTTCAAGGGCATCCGGTCAGGATCCAGTCAGACAACGCCATGGCGGTGGCTTATGTCAACCATCAGGGAGGAACAAGGAGCTCGGCCGCAGTGTCAGAGGTCGCTCACATCCTAAGATGGGCCGAAAGGAGCATGCCGGCTCTATCAGCAGTTTACATTCCGGGTGTGAAAAACTGGCAGGCGGACTATCTGAGTCGCCAGATGCTGGACCAAGGGGAATGGTCGCTACACTCTGAGGTATTTCAAATCCTTTGTCAGAAATGGGGCACACCAGATGTGGATCTCCTGGCTTCTAGACTCATTCGCAAGGTGTCGGTTTGTGGACAGGTCCAGGGATCCCTGGGCAGACGCGTTGGTGGCTCCATAGGGTCAGTATCGGCTAATTTATGCCTTTCCCCCACTGAAGTTGCTTCCTCATCTGCTCCACAGAGTGGAGGCCGAGGGGATTCCAGTGATTGTAATCACCCCAGACTGACCCCGGTGTCCCTGGTACGCCGACCTTGTGCGCCTATTGGCGGACGCTCCCTGGCATCTGCCAATGCGGGAGGACCTTCTGTCTCAAGGTCCCATACTTCATCTTGCTTTACAGTCGCTGGCTTTAACGGCATGGCTATTGAAAGCCAGGTATTAAGGGACCGTGGTCTGTCAGACTCGGTAATCTCCACCATGTTGAGGGCTCGGAAGTCATCTTCCCGGAAGATCTACCATCGCACTTGGAAGGCCTACATCTCTATGTGTGAAGAGATGGATTGGCACCCACGGGCATATTCGGTTTCTTGGATCCTGCTGTTCTTACAGCGTAGAGTGGATCAGAAACTGGCCTTAAGCACTATTAAGGGGCAGATTTCAGCCTTGGCTGTTTTCTTCCAATGACCCCTGGCGGCTCATTCACTGGTAAGCACGTTTGTGCAGGGGGTCCGACACGTGATTCCCCCGATTAGACCACCGCTCCCTCCGTGGGACTTGAATCTGGTGCTCTCTGTACTTCAGGAATCTCCTTTTGAGAACATCAGGGAGATTCCTCTCAACGCTTTCTCAGAAAGTTGCCTTTCTAGTTGCCATTACATCCGTCAGAAGGGTTTCTGAATTGGCGGCCTTCTCCTGCAGGTCACCTTACTTGGTCCTCCATAAGGATAAAGCGGTGCTACGCCCGCAACCCTCATTCCTTCCTAAGGTAGTTTCGGCTTTTCACCTAAACAAGGAATTTGTACTTCCGTCTTTGTGTCCTCGGCCGTCGCATCCCAAGGAGGATGCGATACATACTTTGGACGTGGTACATGCCCTATGGGTGTACCTGTCTGCTACTGCTTTGTTCCGGAGATCTGACTCACTGATCGTGTCGGTGTCTGGTCCAAAGAAGGGCCTGACGGTCTCGTCGCCCACCATTTCTCGGTGGATCAGACAGACCGTAATCCAGGCCTATGCCCTTAAGGGGCGGGCGCCTCCCTTTCCTGTCACGGCACATTCAACCAGGGCAATTGGTGCCTCATGGGTTTTCCGATATCAAGCGTCTGTCTCACAGGTGTGTAAGGCGGCGACCTGGTCGTCCGTTCACACTTTCTCAAAGTTTTTTACAAGGTTAATGTGAGTGCCTTTTTCAGATGCTTCTTTTGGCCGCAAGGTTTTACCGTTGAGGAGCTCTGCTGTTTGGGGTGAAGTTAGTTTTTTTTTTTTTTTGATTGCTGTTCCCACTCCTCGTTTTTCTGACACTGCTTGGGGACGTCCCACAAGTCAAGAATTAAGGAGCTGTGTCCGTCCATGGACGAAGAGAGTAAATAGGATTTTTGTACTCACCGTAAAATCCCTTTCTCTGTCGTCCATGGACGGACACAGCACCCACCCCTCCTTCTTAAGTTTGTACTGCTTTTTGACGAACTGAGCTGCTAGCTGCAGGGTGAGGGGTTATGTCCGGAGGGACCGCCCCCTGGGGGGCATAACTCTGTTAAAGTTAACATGTTCTGACTAGTCCTCTCCTAAAAGACGGAACATAACCACAAGTCAAGAATTAAGGAGCTGTGTCTGTCCATGGACGACAGAGAAAAGGATTTTACGGGGAGTACAAAAATCCTATTTTTCTGGTCAGAGGTCACCATTTTTATTACTCACCTGACAACTATTGAGAATCCCCTGAGTGACTTCTGTTTGTATGGTCTGTTGGGCTCTTAGGCTATATGGATTCTTATTGGTTTACTACTTTTTTATGGACACAAGGCAAGGCTATCACCTTGAAATGGAAGTCAATAGAAGACCGTACTTTCACTTAATTACTGATATTATTGCTGAATAATCCTTTACATAGGCCTGAGCGCATTTTGGTTAAGAATGTTTGTTTGTTTTAGTGTTTTGTATTACCTTGAGATGAGGAATGCCCTTAAGCTCTGTTTTGTACTACTTGCCTTTTAAAAATTATAAAAATACATTTAAAAAAAGCACAGTTCACAAACGTATGCTTTTTGTTTCGGAAAAAAACATGCTTAAAAAAATAGTTCAAAAAAGCGCAAATCGGAAAATATGTGTTTGAGTGCGCGGTTTGGATAAAACACAATTCACAAAAAATGGACTTTTGAAAAAATGCGGCTCACAAAGTGTGATGCAGAAAAAGCCTGGTTAAAAAAAAAGTGTGCTTTGGAAAAATAGCAGTTGGGGGAGAGGGGGGGAAGTGTGGAAAAAACAAGAAAAAGAAAAGAGCACCTGTGCAAAGGATGGTGTTTATCCGCACGGGATGCACAGGTGTTCTGTACATCCTTGTGCTGGCTGCCCCATTTATGTCAATTGGAATGCAGCAGCGCAGACACAATTTGACATCTATGAGTGCGTGTCCCCGAACTCAGCCTTTGGAAACATGCACGCTCACTCGCACAGATGTCAATGTGGGAGCACTGGCTGTGTCCGTGCAGCTGCTGCATTCTGATTGACATAAATGGGACTGCCTGCACGGGGATTCATAGAACACCAGTGCAGGAAAATGAAGCCCTTCGCACAGTTGTACACGAGGAAGTAAACCCTGATGAGTTTTACTTACTCTTTAGCCCGCTGCAAAGCCTGCAAATGAAAAGCATAATGGGCTAGTATGCATCGCATACTAGCCCGTTATGTGCCACTTACCTGCAAAAGAATCCAGCGATGTCCCTAGAGTAGGCAGCGTCCATCTTCTGGCCCCTCTTCCTTCTGGGACACAGGCTCCGGCTCTGATTCGCCGGAGCCGCGTGACGTCACTCCCGCGCATGCACACGGGAGCCGCGATTCACGGCACAGGCTGGGGAAGAAACGGAACTTTGTTTTGTTTCTTCCCCGCGCATGCGCCGTTGGTATTTACGGCGGACTACAAGTGAAACGGTGCATGTTTAGGAGATATTTCCACTACCTATAGGTAAGCCTAGAATCAGGCTTACCTATAGGTAGAAGTCCCACAAGTGGGTTTACAAACACTTTAAAGCATTTGTTACCCTAAAAAAAGAAAAAAATATCCTATCTAGGGGTCGACCAATATCGTTTTTTCAGGGCCGATACAGATTTTGCAGCTGCCTTTCAGGCCGCTAGCCGATATCAGGTGCCAATATTCTTTACATGTGTAGCACACAGACCCCTCTTCCTTATCTTTGGCTCACTTGTAGGAAAAGGGGCACACCAATGCCACATGCCTGTACCCTCCTGTGGGAAGAGGTTGAGCGGTGTAATGTACCTGGGTCTCTATGGTCAGGTTCTCCAGAGAATGGTCCCCGTCTTCACTGCAACAAAGACAAGTCTCTATTCCCCAATAACTCCATGGTCCACACCAATTGCAACTCCAACGTAGAGTTTATTTTCTCATATGTATAGTCATTAAATTGAAAAGGATGGAGGAAGAACAGGACAGCAAGAGGTGTTGGAGTAGGTCCAGGCACAAACGAATACTTATTCACTACCCATATCTTCAGGTAGTCTCAGCTCATCCGGATAGTCTCCCACTAGAGTGGATCCTAGCAGCCGGAGTGATGCTTGAATTAGAAGACCTGGTGAACGTTAGGTCCCTGCCACAGACCCTGCCACAGACCTGGTGGACGTTGGGTCCCTGCCACAGACCTGGTGAACGTTGGGTCCCTGCCACAGACCTGGTGAACGTTGGGTCCCTGCCACAGACCTGGTGAACGTTGGGTCCCTGCCACAGACCTGGTGAACGTTGGGTCCCTGCCACAGACCTGGTGAACGTTGGGTCCCTGCCACAGACCTGGTGAACGTTGGGTCCCTGCCACAGACCTGGCCCCTTCCTTCACTGTGATCTCTCACCAGTCCCTCAGAACGGTCCTCCCCCAGCCTCCTCTTCTAGATACGGGTCTCCTCGCAAGGCAGCACCCAGGGATTCCTCCTCCCTCCGTGGGTTCCAGCCGAAGGTGCTGGACCCAAGGCCTTCAGTTGCAGCCCCAGGGCTAAAGGTGCCTGGGACTGGTCCGCCAGTGTACCAGGCCAGGAACTCCACCCCAGGGCTAAAGGTGCCTGGGGTGGCCACGAACAGAACAACACACGCCCGGGGTCGGACCCCCAGAAACTCACCACTTACAAGACAGGGTCTGCCCCTTTTTATATCCTCCCCCCGGCATGCACAGCAGGCCGACACGCCCACCATACCACCGCCGAGAGGGGACATCCAAGGTACAGCACTGTACCAGCGGTTCAACCCTAGCCTCCAATGACAGCGCCATCAACAGGCCACAGGGAACTATACACCAGTATCCCACCTGTAGTATAAAATGGTTTTAACAGAACCCTATTAAATAGTGTGTTTGAGTACAACTACCAAGCAAACATTCCCTTAGATTTAAAGCCCTCTACACATGTAAAGTTTTTATTTAAAATTTTTACACTGTTCTTTTTAATTAATTTTTTTTTATCACTTTTATTGCTGTCACAAAGAATTTAAATATCCCATGTGACAGTAATAGGCAGGACTTGGCTGATCGCATGGGCCTCCCGGTGGGAGGGGAGAGCTCGGACAGAAGGCGGGGGCAACCCCTCCCGCTGCTTGTAATAATGAGCAGCTACTGAGCTGCATTGGATGTTATTACAAGAAAGCTGACTGTCCCCTCTAAAGAACAGTACATACTGGGGTGATGCCTGCAGCTGCAAGCATCACCCTGGTACAATCCCTTGAAGCAATATTGGTAACATCGGTAAGTTTGAGACCGATACAGATGCTTAAAAAAAAATGAATATCGGCTACAGATAATCGGTCGACCCCTAATTCTGTCCCTTTAACCACTTCCCGACCGCTGCACACCGATATACGTCGGCAGAATGGCACGGGCAGGCAAATGGGCGTACCTAGCGGTGCGCGCCTCGGGAGTGTGCCCACGGGTCCCGCAAACTCATTCGCCGGTGGCCCGCGAATGCGTTGAGGAGAGGCAGAACAGGAAGATGCCTATGTAAACAAGGCATTTCCCTGTTCTCCCTAGTTTCATGACAGGGATCTACTGCTCCCTGTCATGTCAGTGGTAGCCCACCCCCCCCCCCAGTTAGAATCACTCCCTAGGACACACTTAACCCCTTGATCGCCCCCTAGTGTTTAACCCCTTCCCTGCCAGTGTCATTTACACAGTAATCAGTGCATTTTTATAGCACTGATCGCTGTATAAATGACAATGGTCCCAAAATAGTGTCAAAAGTGTCCGATGTGTCCGCCATAATGTCGCAGTTCCAATAAAAATCGCAGATCGCCGCCATTACTAATAAAAAATAATAATAATAAAAATGCTATAAATCTATTGCTTTTTTGTAGACGCTATAACTTTTGCGCTAACCAATCAAAATACGCTTATTGACAATTTTTTTTGCAAAAAATATGTAGAAGAATACATACTGTATCGGCCTAAACTGAGGAAAAAAAAAATTTTTTTTGAAAAAAGTGGGATATTTATTATAGCAAAAAGTTAGAGCCCATTCACACAGGGGCAACTTTGGATCCGACTTCAAGTCGCCCCTAGTCGCCTCAAGTCGCACTGCATGAGAAAATCAATGTAAGTGAATGGAGCCGTCTTAATGCACACTACTGCAGTCGCTCCGACTTAAAAAAAGGTTCCTGTACTACTTCAATCTGACTTCTAGGTGACTGCTAGGCGACCTGTACCCATTGATTTCAATGGAAGTCGCCACAGAAGTCGGATCCCCTGTCTTAACAGAAGCAACTTTCCAGGAAGAGAACATACATTTCTCAGGCAAACCTCTCCCTCCATCCTCCCTCCCACAGAGCTGATTCTTGTTTGATTGGCCACTGGAATGTCTCCAGTCCTGGAGGCAACTTGAAGTTGCCTTGTAAGTAGCTTCATGTCGCGCTGTGATTCATACTCAAGTCGTGTCCAAGTTGCCTCCCAAAGTCGCGCTGGGAGTCGTGTTGCCCCTGTGTGAATGGAGTCTAAAAGATGTTTTAAAAAAAAACAAAAAACTTGTCGCTCCTGTTTTGTTTATAGCGCAAAAAATGAAAACCGCAGAGGTGATCAAATGCCACCAAAAGAAAGCTCTATTTGTGGGTAAAAAAAGACTTCAATTTTGTTTGGGTGCAACGTCGCACGACCGCGCAATTGTCAGTTAAAGTGACGCAGTGCCGTATCGCAAAAAATGGCCCGGTCATTTGGGCAGCCAAATCTTCCGGGGCTGAAGTGTTTAAAGCATGAATAACAGCACAGTGTGCTATCATTTCGCCCCCTGTTTCATCTAACATACGTGGTTGATTTTGTCTGGTGCTGCCCTCCCCCCTGTAAACTGACCACTGATCAGTTTACGTGCCACTCTGTCATCTGCAGCTCTCCTATGTCCTCCTCTCCCCCTCCCTCCCTGCCTGTCAGCTCGTTCCAGTGCCCCCCCCCCCCTCTCCCCTCATGCTGCTGAAATAACTTTTAGCATTTTCAGGCAATCCCCTCTGTTAGATAATGCCATGTCTCCACTGTATGTGCTTTATTTAAAAAATGCCTCTGTATACCTTATTTCCGAGCGCAGTTGGCGCTCACGTGACCGGCCACGCCTCTCCTCCTCCTGACTGACGTCAGCAGAGGATTCTCGGCCCCTCCCGCTGTAGCTATCTGATAGGGAGAGGGAATGGCGGGGGGTCACGTGAGCGCTAAGTGGCGCTCGGAATTAAGGTATACAGAGGCCTTTTTTTTACTAAAGCACATTCAGTGGAGACATAGCATTATCTACATACAGGGGATTACCTGAAAATGCTAAAGTGGGTTTACAAACACTTTAAGCATGCACATGTGAATGAGGCCTAAAGATAGAAAAGACAAATGGGAATTAAAAAATGTATATAAAAACAGAAAGGTAAAGGAAAATGAAAGACAGGGTGTGTGTGTACACCCCGCACATTTTTGTAAATCTTTTATATCTTTTCATGTGACAACACTGAAGAAATTACACTTTGCTACAATGTAAAGTAGTGAGTGTATAACAGTGTACATTTGCTGTCCCCTCAAAATTACTCAACACAGCCATTAATGTCTAAACCACTGGCAACAAAAGTGAGTACACCCCTAAGTGAAAATGTCCAAATTGGGCTCAATTGAAAATTTTCCCTCCCTGGTGTCATGTGGCTCGTTAGTGTTACAAGGTCTCAGGTGTGACAGGGGAGCAGGTGTGTTCAATTTGGTGTTGTCACTGGAAGTTCAACATGGAGCCTCATGGCAAAGAACTCTCTGAGGATCTGAAAAAAAGAATTAAAGAAGTCTACATAAAGATGGCCTAGGCTATAAGAATATTGCCAAGACCCTGAAAATTAGCTGCAGCACGGTGGCCAGGACCATACAGCGATTTAACAGGACAGGTTCCACTCAGAACAGGCCTCATCGTGGTTGACCAAAGAAGTTGAGTGCACGTGCTCAGCGTTATATCCAGAGGTTGTCTTTGGGAAATAGGCGTATGAGTGCTGCCAGCAATTGCTGCAGAGGTTGAAGGAGTGGGGGCGTTGAGTCTGTCAGTGCTCAGACCATATGCTGCACACTGCATTAAATTGGTCTGCATGGCTGTCGTCCCAGAAGGAAGCCTCTTCTAAAGATGATGCACAAGAAAGCCCGCAAACCGTTTGATGAAGATAAGCAGACTAAGGACATGGATTACTGGAACCATGTCCTGTGGTCTGATGAGACCAAGATAAACTTATTTGGTTCAGATGGTGTCAAGCGTGTGTCGCAGCAACCAGGTGAGGATTACAAAGACAAGTGTGTCTTGTCTACAGTCAAGCATGGTGGTGGGAGTGTCATGGTCTGTGGCTGCATGAGTACTGGTGAGCTGCAGTTCATTGAGGAAACCATGAATGCCAACATGTACTGTGACATACTGAAGCAGAGTATGATCCCCTCCCTTCAGAGACTGGACTGAAGGGCAGTATTCCAACATAACGACCCCAAACACACCTTCAAGACGACCACTGCCTTGCTAAAGAAGCCGTGGGTAAAGGTGATGGACTGGCCAAGCATGTCTACAGACCTAAACTCTATTGAGCATCCTCAAACGGAAGGTGGAGGAGCGCAAGGTCTCTTATATCCCCTAGCTCCGTTTTGGGTGGTGGAAGAGGACTCTAGTGGCAACCTGTGAAGCTCTGGTGAACTCCATGCCCAGAAGGGTTAAGGCAGTGCTGGAAAAATAATGGCTACACAAAATATTAAAACTTTAGGCCCAATTTGGACATTTTCACTTAGGGGTGTACTCACTTTTGTTGCCAGCAGTTTAGACATTAATGGCTGTGTGTTGAGTTATTTTGAGGGGACAGCAAATTTACACTGTTATACAAGCTGTACACTCACTACTTTACATTGTAGCAACGTGTAATTTCTTCAGTGTTGTCACATGAAAAGATATAATAAAATATTTACAAAAATGTGATGGGCGTACTCACTTTTGTGAGATACTGTATATACAGGATATATATAATGGGGGAGAAAAAAACAAAAAAGATAAAATAAAGAGCTAATGAGAAAAATATAGAAAAAGCAAGCAAAAAATAGTATTAGGCTTATTCACACGGGCAGAAATAAGCTGCATTTTAGACACACTTCTGTTAGAGAACACCTTTCCCTCCCAGTGTGCTGCATATCTGAGTGCCAGGAAGCATGCATCGGTCTCCACCAACCAATTCCGTTACTGCTCTTCCAGTGACTAATCCACTGTTGCTATTGTATACAGGAAATGCTCTATTCGCCTTGCTTGCTTTCTCTTCCTGGGGCCTCTCTACTTCAGTCTCTCTCTTCCATGACTCCAGGCTGTCCCAGAAAGTGGGGAATTGGCCACTAGTGAGGGGGCCAAGCATAAAACCATGTGACACAGATAATGTAGTCCTTCGCAACTAGCTTCCTCTGGACAGCATTATGCTAGTTGGACACTGTACTTTATCTTCTTAAACTTCAGTCCCCTAGTGGTAAGCCCTGTCCTTATGCCATGCATGCACCCCTTTAGAGAGACCTCCGACCAGGCAAATTAAGTGAGCAAATAAAGATACTTTACTGTTTTACTGAGGCAGGGGCGGATCCAGGGGGGGCAACAGGGCAATTGCCCCCCCCCCCCGAGACCATCTGTCACACTCACTTTCTTCCTCAGTTTTTTTTTTTTTTTTTTGCGCCTGATCTCCTGGAATTTGGGGACCCGGTCCTCTAGACCCCAAACTTGGCACACATGTAGCCCAATGTCTCCTCTACAAGTGTGCAAAGTTTGGTGTCTGGGAGACCTACGGCCGGGGAGAACCGATTTTTCAAGGCCGGGCACTCCTTCCATAGACTCCAATGGTAAATGGTAATTTCTCCGGTGACTTTGCGGACCCGGTACCAGCCTCTCGTAGGTCCCCTGGACGCCAACCATGGCACACATGTGGCCCCATGTCTCCTCAACAAGTGTGCAAAGTTTGGTGTCTGGGAGACCTACAGCCGGGGAGAACCGATTTTTCAAACCCGGGCACTCCTTCCATAGACTCCCATGTTAAACATCAGTCTAGTCATGGGCACACTGAGGCACAGTGAGGCATGCAGATGGACACCCTAGGCTTATACTCGAGTCAATACGTTTTCCCAGTTTTTTGGGGTAAAATTAGGTGCCTCGGCTTATATTCGGTTTGGCTTATACTCGAATATATACAGTACTTGTTCTGCGGCTGCCGCTGCCTCTCTAAGTCTCTCTCTCAGTTTCTCACATCAGCCGATCAGCGGCGTCGAGAGAGAGAGACTCGTCTAATGTAGTTACGCGGCGCACTGACACGATACCAGGAGCGGAGGAGGAGGTGGGTGGAGCCTCTTCCCTGCACTCGTTGCTAACGCCTGGGCCGCTTGGCGTCTAGCAACAAGTGACGTCGGTGAGTCACGTCAGGCCGCTCTGCAGGCAGGTGCGATAGCGTGCGGCTCCACAGACGGGTAAGAAAGCGGGCGGCTCCGGTTCGTGGGCGGGCGGCGTGGTTCGTGGGCAGACCGTGCTGCTCAGTGTGTTGGCAGCGCAGGTGAGAGTGAGAGAGCAGGCTCATCTCTCACCGCCCGTGCCTACCCTGCATTCCTGCAGTGACTTCCGCCCTCACTGTGCAGGCAGCAGAGAGATTACATTATCTCTCTGCTGCCTGACTCTGGGAGTCTGGGACACAGCAAGAGACCACCAAAACTACACCTTAGCAGGCAAGTTAGTGACAATCCGCAAGGTGTGTCAGGTTACGTGGCAAATGGCAATCTGCATCTGGTGGCAGGCAAGTGACAATCGGCAAAGTTTGGCAGGTGAGTGGCTAGTGACAATCCGCAAGGTGTGGCAGGTGATGTGGCAAGTGACAATCCACAAGGTGTGGCAAGTGACAATCCACAAGATGTGGCAGGTGACGTGGCAAGTGACAATTCGCAACGTGTGGCAAGTGACATGCTCAGGGCTCCCACTAATTGCAGGCGTCGGTGCAAAGTGACACACTCGGGGTTCCCACTGATTCTGCATTGAACTATTTAATTTTATATTACAATGTAATAATAGAAATAATGCGCTTCAATAATCCTGATACCACAACAACCATGGTGCCGGGATGATTGAAGCGCCGACACCAGCCATTTCCCCGATTAAATTTCCCACAAAAAAACATATTTTTTGGCAGTGCCCCTCCCGAGAAAAGACTCTGGATCCGCCCCTGTACTGAGGTAGATTGCAATTAACAAGTAACAATTCTCAAAGTCATATTCCACATAGTTCCTGTACAAAGCTCTCTGGTGCCCCATAAAGTGACTGTACCTTGGGCAGGTGACAAAGTCCATAAAAGCAAACCTTTCAAGGCAAGAGTCCAGTTAGGCAAAAAATCCAAAATGGGCAACCTTGGTCCCTTAGAGTCCATGATTTGGCGATAATCCACAAAGTCCATACCTGGCAGCTATAAGTCCATGAAGCTAGACCCCGCAGGCAACTCTGACTGTGCTTACATCACCCAGCCCCAAGGGGGTGACCACTCCAGCAGAGTAACAGCTACATTTTGGCAGTCTTTCCCCAACCAGAGAACCCTGGGGGTTTTGGTATGACCACGGGGAGAGGTGACCTTGCTGAAAAGTGTGGGAAAATTGTTAAAGTGGTAGTAAACCACCGGAAAAAAAAAACTGCAAGACAATCGCATAATGTGCTAGTATGCATGGCATACTAGCACATTATGAAATACTTACCTTAGAACGAGGCTCCTGCAGCTTGGCCGGACACCGCAGAGAGGGCTGACATGTTTCACCGCCGAGGGGGCTGACATGTTCCCTTTGCGTTTCTTCTGGGTTCGTGGGCTACGGCCAGTCACATTGCATGCGTGTGGGAGTCCTTCATTCCAGCAAGGCCCAGGTTCTGCCGAGAACTCCGACTCAGACCTTTGGACCTTCAGTGCGCATGCGCCACTGACGTCACCGTGCAGGTTTAGTAGATATTAATTTTACCTACAGGTAAGCCTTCTTATAGGCTTACCTGTAAGAAAAATTAACCAAGCGGACAATACAACCGCTTTAACCCCATCAGCTCAGCAGGTCAACCTAAGGACATAGTGCGACACCGAGACATTGTAACAGTTTGCACCTGGCTGACCTGTGTAGCGGGTATATACTTTTAAAACTGGTGAAGACACCAGTGATGCATAGTTCCCTGTGTCCCAGCAGGTGGGGCTGTCGCTTTGGGCCAGGGTTGAACCATTGCTGCAGTGCCGTACCCTTTGTGACCTCTTGCAGCGGTTGTACGGCGGGGCGGGGAGCCCGCCGTGCATGCTGGGGGAGGGTATAAAGGGGGCGGACATCTTTGCCACAAGGTTCGAGTCCCAGGCACCTTCAGCCTGAGGGCTGCTGGTCGGGGCCCAGGCGGCCTAGACCTGGACACCTGGAGTTCGTGTTTCATCCCAGACACCTTCAGTCTGGGGTGAGGTACTCAGCTGGAGGCCTAGGGCCCAGTACCTTCCGCTGGGTCCCGCGAGGGAGGGATTGTCCTAGGGGGGCCCCGGGAGTGGGGCACCCAAATCCAGAGGCGTAAGGGACCGGAGGAGAGACTCATCCGAAGACCTGGTGCAGCAGATTGCCAGTGCCGGGTGAACCTCTGGAGACCGCCCAGAGGGATATCTTTCCCGTACAGGGGCCAAGTTCAGAGAGGAAGGTGGTTCATGTTCAATGACCGGTGGCAGCGGTCCAACTATTCAACTCAGGTCAGTGGCAGAGACCTGCTATTAGGCCTGTGGCAGGGGCCTCAACGATTCATCCGGTCGGTGGCAGCGACCGTGCGCCAGGCCTATTCGCTAGTAAAGGGATAGGAGAGTTCAGTTGTGCCTGGACCTACTCGTATCCACACCCCTGTCTGTCTGTTACTGAAAGTTCAACTGATTGTGTTCACCCTGAAAACAGAGAAATAAAGGAGTGTTGGACTTTCGATTGGTGTGGGGCTCTATGTTATTGGCAGACACATCTCCATGGAACAAAGGAGGCTTTGTATGCAGTGAACAGGCCCGGAGGTAATTCAAATAACTCTGCTCAACCCTCATACACATACGAGGGGAGAGCTTGGCGTAGTGTTCCTACACTCTCCTCTCCCTGGTACCCCTAGACACAAGCCATTCAATAACAGAGAGGGAGAGTGAGGCTCCGCTACACCTGAATAACTTGAAAACGGGAACATAGAGTAGAAAAAAAAAAACATTTAACCCTTCAGAACTCTTTTGCAGCCACCTGTCAACATGTGTTTAGCCACACAAAAATAGTAGGACACAGCTGCATCCAGGGCCACACAAATCTGTGATTTTTTTACATGTGTAGCCTCCATAAATGCGTGTAAACGCACGCATACATGCATAAGCCATTAGAACTGTGTGCATCTAAATGCGTCTAAACACAATTACTTTAAGTGACTATTTTACACAGGATCTTTTGCTAGTTTTGCAAGACTGAACCTTCATTCCATGCAGAAAATATACATATCCACATGTGAATGAAGCTTTAGGGCTCATTTGGACAGGTGTTGGCACCCGTCCTGCATGCTTTTTTTCTGCTTTGACATCTGCCTTGGAGCTGTGAGTAGGCAGCCTGAAGAAGTGGATGTAGACCAGGGGTGTCCAAACTTTTTTGAAAGAGGGCCAGATTTGATGAAGTGAACGTGCGTGAGGGCCGACCATTTTGCCTGACCTTCTTTGAACCATTAGAATTCGGTGTAAGTGTGTTCCTCCGAGCACTAATACACTGCCCAACCAGGGGCGGATCCAGGGGGGGGGGGGCAACAGGGCAATTCCCCCCCCCCCGAGACCATCTGTCACACTCACTTGCTTGGTCTGTTTTTTTTTTTTTTTTGCGCCTGATCTCCTGGAATTGGGGACCCAGTACCGGCCGGTCGTAGGTCCCCTGGACCCCAAACATGGCACACTTGTAGCCCCATGTCTCCTCTACAAGTGTGCAAAGTTTGGTGTCTGGGGGTCCTACGGCCGGGGAGCGCTGATTTTTTAAAGCCGGGCACCCCTTCCATAGACTCCAATGTTAAACGGTAATTTCTCCGGTGACTTTGCGGACCCGGTACTGGCCGGTCGTAGGTCCCCTGGACCCCAAACTTGGCACACATGTAGCCCCATGTCTCCTCTACAAGTGTGTCTGGGAGACCTACGGCCGCGGAAAACCAGTTTTTTAAAGCCGGGCACTCCTTCCATAGACTCCCATGTTAAACATCAGTCTAGTCATGGGCACAGTGAGGCACAGCGAGGCATACAGATGGACACCCTAGGCTTATACTCGAGTCAATATGTTTTCCCAGTTTTTTGGGGTAAAATTAGGTGCCTCGGCTTATATTCGGGTTGGCTTATACTCGAGTGTATACAGTACTTGTTCTGCGGCTGCCGCTGCCTCTCTGAGTCTCTCTCTCAGTTTCTCACATCAGCCGATCAGCAGCGCCGAGAGAGAGAATTGTCTAATGTAGTTACGCGGTGCACTGACATGACGCCAGGAGCGGAGGAGGAGGTGGGTGGAGCCTCTTCCCTGCACTTGTTGCTAACGCCTGGGCTGCTTGGCGTCTAGCAATGAGTGACGTCAGTGAGTCACGTCGGGCCGCTCTGCGGGCAGGTGCGATAGCGTGCGGCTCCACAGACGGGTAAGAAAGCGGGCGGCTCCGCTTGCGGTGCGGTTTGTGGGCGGGCGCCGCGGTTCGTGGGCAGACTGTGCTGCTCCAGTGTGTTGGCAGCGCAGGTGAGTGAGAGAGCAGGCTCAGTGTGGCAGCTGGCCAATCAGCTAGCTGGGAGCGGGGGAGCAGAGAGATGAGATCATCTCTCACCGCCGTGCCTGCCCTGCATTCCTGCAGTGACTTCTGCCCTCACTGTGCAGGCAGCAGAGAGATTACATTATCTCTCTGCTGCCTGACTCTGGGAGTCTGGGACACAGCAAGAGACAACCAAAACTACAGGCGACGTGGCAAGTGACAATCCGCAAATTGTGGCAGGTGACGTGGCAAATGACAATCTGCATCTGGTGGCAGGCAAGTGACAATCAGCAAGGTGTGGCAAGTGACAATCCGCAAGGTGTGGCTAGTGACAATCCGCAAGGTGTGGCAGGTGATGTGGCAAGTGACAATCTACAAGGTGTGGCAAGTGACAATCCACAAGATGTGGCAGGTGACGTGGCAAGTAGGGATGAGCTTCGAGTTCGAGTCGAACTCATGTTCGACTCGAACATTGCCTGTTCGCCCGTTCGCCGAACAGCGAACAAATTGGGGTGTTCGCGGCAAATTCGAAAAATCTATGGGAGAAATCTAAAGTGCTAATTATAAAGGCTTATATGCAAGTTATTGTCCTAAAAAGTGTTTGGGGACCCGGGTCCTGCCCCAGGGGACATGTATCAATGCAAAAAGAAGTTTTTAAAACGGCCGTTTTTTCGGGAGCAGTGATTTTAATAATGCTTAAAATGAAAAAATAAAAGTGAAATATTCCTTTAAATTTCGTACCTGGGGGGTGTGTATGATATGCATGTAAAGTGGCGCATGTTTCCCGTGCTTAGAACTGTCCCTACAAAAAATGTCATTTTTGAAAGAAAAAAATGAATTTAAAACTCACTCGCGGCTATTAATGAATTGTCGGCTCCCGGCAATACATACAAAAGTCATTGATAAAAAAAAAAAAAAAAAGCGTGGGGGTTCCCCAGAATTCAATTACCAGGCCCTTCAGGTCTGGAATGGATATTAAGGGGAACCCCGCCGCAAATTTAAAAAAAAATTGACGTGGGGTTCCCCCAAATATCCATTCCAGGCCCTTCAGATCTGGCATGGATTTTAAGGGGCACTCCACCCCAAATAAAAAAAAAAATGGCGTGGAGTCCCCCTAAAAATCCATACCAGACCCCTTATCCGAGCACGCAACCTGGCCGGCCGCAGGGGAAAAGGGGGGGACGAGAGAGCGGCCCCCCTCCCTCCTGAACCGTACCAGGCCACATGCCCTCAACATGGGGAGGATGTCCCCATGTTGATGGGGACAAGGGCCTCATCCCCACAACCCTTGCCCGGTGGTTGTGGGGGTCTGCGGGCGGGGGGCTTATCGGAATCTGGAAGACCCCTTTAACAAAGGGGACCCCAGATCCCGGCCCCCCCCCTATGTGAATTGGTAAGGGGTACGTCGTACCCCTACCATTTCACGAAGAAAGCGTAAAAAAATGTTTAAAAAAACACACAAACACCTTGAAAAAGTCCTTTATTAAAAAAAAAAAAAAAAACATTCCAGCGGTGAAATCCAGTGTCCCGCGGCGATCCCGATGTCCAGCGCTGTCCTTCATTGGTTGTACCTGAGCGGACCTGATGGGGAACTCCCTCTCAGTATTTTAAATGTATAGACCCGCCCCTTCTAAAGTTCCCCATCAGGTCCGCTCAGCGGACGAGATGCGGAACATGAGAAGGGGCGGGTCTATACATGTATTACCAAAGTGAGAGCAGTCCCCCATCAGGTCCGCCCCCTCGGTATGTCGGACCCGCCTACGTCATTGGCTTGAGCGGGGAACTTCCTTCACTGTGTAATTTAAATTTACATAGTGAAGGAAGTTCCCCGCTCAAGCCAATGACGTAGGCGGGTACGACATACCGAGGGGGCGGACCTGATGGGGAACTGCTCTCACTTTGGTAATACATGTATAGACCCGCCCCTTCTCATGTTCCGCATCTCGTCCGCTGAGCGGACCTGATGGGGAACTTTAGAAGGGGCGGGTCTATACATTTAAAATACTGAGAGGGAGTTCCCCATCAGGTCCGCTCAGGCACAACCAATTAAGGACAGCGCTGGACATCGGGATCGCCGCGGGACACTGGATTTCACCGCTGGAATGTTTTTTTTTTTTTTGTTTTTTTTTAAATAAAGGACTTTTTCAAGGTGTTTGTGTGTTTTTTTAAACATTTTTTTACGCTTTCTTCGTGAAATGGTAGGGGTACAATGTACTCCTTACCAATTCACATAGGGGGGGCCGGGATCTGGGGGTCCCCTTTGTTAAAGGGGTCTTCCAGATTCCGATAAGCCCCCCGCCCGCAGACCCCCACAACCACCGGGCAAGGGTTGTGGGGATGAGGCCCTTGTCCCCATCAACATGGGGACATCCTCCCCATGTTGAGGGCATGTGGCTTGGTACGGTTCAGGAGGGAGGGGGGGCCGCTCTCTCGTCCCCCCCTTTTCCCCTGCGGCCGGCCAGGTTGCGTGCTCGGATAAGGGGTCTGGTATGGATTTTTAGGGGGACTCCACGCCATTTTTTTTAAAATTTGGGGTGGAGTTCCCCTTAAAATCCATGCCAGATCTGAAGGGCCTGGAATGGATATTTGGGGAAACCCCACGTCAATTTTTTTTTTTTATTTGCGGCGGGGTTCCCCTTAATATCCATTCCAAACCTGAAGGGCCTGGTAATTGAATTCTGGGGAACCCCCACGCTTTTTTTTTTTTTTTTTTTATCAATGACTTTTGTATGTATTGCCGGGAGCCGACAATTCATTAATAGCCGCGAGTCAGTTTTAAATGCATTTTTTTCTTTCAAAAATGGCATTTTTTGCAGGGACAGTTCTAAGCACGGGAAACATGCGCCACTTCACATGCATATCATACACACCCCCCAGGTATGAAATTTAAAGGAATATTTCATTTTTATTTTTTCATTTTAAGCATTATTAAAATCACTGCTCCCGAAAAAACGGCCGTTTTTAAAACTTCTTTTTGCATTGATACATGTCCCCTGGGGCAGGACCCGGGTCCCCAAACACTTTTTAGGACAATAACTTGCATATTAGCCTTTATAATTAACACTTTAGATTTCGAACGTTCGAGTCCATTGTATTTAATAGGGTTCTAAAGTTTACACGAACATTTTGTCTGTTCGCAGGTTCTGGTGCGAACCGAACAGGGGGGTGTTCGGCTCATCCCTGGTGGCAAGTGACAAACCGCAACGTGTGGCAAGTGACACGCTCAGGGCTCCCACTAATTGCAGGCGACGGTGGCAAGTGACACACTGGGGACTCCCACTGATTCTGCATCGAACCATTTAATTTTATATTACAATGTAATAATAGAAATAATGCGCTTCAATCATCCTGACACAATAACAACCATGGTGCCGGGATGATTGAAGCGCAGACACCAGCCATTTCCCCGATAAATTTCCCACAAAAAAAACATTTTTTGGCAGTGCCCCTCCCGAGAAAAGACTCTGGATCCGCCCCTGTGCCCAACAAGAATTCTCCTACCTTTTTGTGGCTGTGTGTGGTGAATATATATATCTCTTCTTTGGCCCCCAACAAATCCCAGAGCTCCGCTCAGGGTAAGGATGAGCTCAGATTGTAAAAAATATATATTTTCTCTATCCCCTGAGAAATCTAGCCTTTATCTCTTCTGTGGCCCCCAATCTCCACTCAGGGCAAGGATGAGCTATTTATTTTTTATATTTTATATTCTCTCTGGCCCCCACTTGTAATTTGCTCTTATTTGCCCTTATCTCTTCTGAGGCCCCCAAGCTCCGATCAGGGCAAGGATGAGCTCCTTTTTTAAAATTCTTATATATATTGAAAAATTCGCTTTATATCCGTTACAGTAGTAAACTTACCTTATCCCCTGAGAAATCCTCGATGACCTCTGGCGAGCCCGCTAGGATGCTGACAGCGCGCAGCGCTGTAGTCAATCACCGCCGCCAATCACAGGCACTGAGACACTGAGGGCTGTTCTGCAGCTGTGGACCGGGAAATGACTCAGTGTCTGTTATTGGCGATGCACGCTTCCCAACGGGCTTTGGAACATGCCCCAGCAACACGCCCAGCTTATCAGTGAGAAGCGCTCAGGGATTAGAGAAATTATATATATATATATATATATATATATATATATATATATATATATATATATATATTTTAAACCAAGCTCATCCTTACCCTGTGCGGAGCTTGGGGGGCCACAAAAGTGATAAAAGCAAATTGCAAGTGGGGGCCATATAAAACCAGGCCGCGGGCCGGACTTTGGACATGCCTGATGTAGACTAACCCTTGCATGCATGTCAGAAATTTACATGTTGCTTTGTCTCTGTAGCCACTGCCTTTCCTTAACTTCTATAGGCTATCTGTATGTAGCTCCAAGGCATATGCAGACACAGAAAAAAGCAGCTTAGCATGCAGGACAGGTGCCGATGCCCATCCAAATGAGCACTTAAAGATACGAAAAAACAAGTGAAAGTGAGAAAAAGTGCTTCCAACCTCATAGCTGTATCTAACCTCATAGCTGTATATGTGCAGTGTGAGATCTCAGGCACTGCTGCCTCTAACTTTCAGTCTCGGCAGAATTGGTAATGTCACTGTAAAAGTCTATACATTTCTGACAGCTGCTGCTGCTGGACGGTGCACGGAGTGGTACTTCCATTTAGAGCAGCATGCTCAGGGATGAATGCCCCAAATGCAGACTGCTTGCATTGTGATCATATGTCCCTGGGCGCATTACACATATTTTTGCATTTTGTTTTCAAAATCTCCAAATGACATGTAGAATGCCCCAGGGTTATGTGGACTTCCCTGTAGTCTACTCAGTTGTGCTCCAGGCCACATTGCGGTCCTGGACTCCCTGCCATGGTTCTGTCCTACTCCAATATGTTGATGATTTACTGTTATGTAACTCAAGCCAGGTAGCCTGCAAGGAGGATGGTTTAAAACGCTTGTTTTAAAGTTTTTTTTTTGTTTTTTTTTTTGTTTGTTTTTTCCGTTTTTTTCCATGTTTCTTGTTTTTTTTTTCCAAACCATGCTTTGTTGAACCACATTTTACCTTTTGGGGCTTTTTCCCACCACAATTCTTGCATTCATTGTGCTTTTTCACATGTGCACTTACATGTGATTTGAATGCATTTGTAATGTGTTTGTAATTTAGCCCAGTACATTTTCTTCTTTCCTTTTTTTTTTTTTTTAACTTGAAATTTTTTTAACTGAAATTGCATTCTGGTGCATCTAAACGCATTTACACACGTTGTGGTGCAAAAAATGCATGCTACTGTTCTTTTTTTAACCGAACCTACTAGTTTGAAATGGGGCGAGCAGAAAACCTTGATTTTTCTGTGTATGCGTTCTGGATGTGTTTTATAAAATGCACCTGAAAGTGTCTGATGTGAACAAAACCTTGGTGACATCAGCTCTAAAATATTCCACAGCCGTAAAACTCGGCTCTATCAGAGAGTCTCAGTTACCAGTGTATAAAGTAGAAAAAGAATGGGGTTTGTCCTCCCTGACTTTTGTTTGCTTTGCTGTTACTTCAGTAAAAGTGAAAACGAATTAACAAACAATGGCCAGTTTGATGGGGCGAGTTCATCCTTTGCCCGCTGGACTTTAAACTTTTATGAGCAGAAGAAGTTTGTTTGAGTAAACTCTTTTTGCTTTTGTACTGGAATGTCTCCAGCATGAGACAAGAGAGGAGGGAGTTTGATCAGCTGTAATCCAGATGGGAAGCCCAAAGACTAGCAGGAAGGTTTGGCCAAGTCAGATCTTTTGGTTCCATTGGGGTTAAAAAGTAGGTCGATGCTTTTTTTTCCTCCTGCCTCCTTATTTTACTGCCTTGTTGAAGGTTTTTCAGTTGAGAACACCACACAATCACCTCCCTCCGACTGGACCATGTTCTGTCATCTAAATATTGCCTCAGCCAAAGGCATATGGTTCTTGTAATGAGCGTTAGGGCCACAGCCCTGTGTACAGAACAAAAAAAAAAAAAAGTTGCGCGCCAGCCCCCTCTTCCCTGCTCTCTTCCAGCAGTGTTTCGCTCACTTTGGGGAGTGCTCCTGGCCTGCGCCCAAAACTGAGCCAGCTGTGCTGCAGCAGCAAAAGAATTTAGAAAGAAAGAATTAAACATACAGCTGAAATTTCAAGAGTCCATCCGCCGAACCTCCTTTAACATTTATCTTTTTTTTTCTGCATGTTCACTGTGACATGTCTCACTTAGCTGAATCGGTCCCAATTCGTCCCGTGGAGATAGTAGTAGATTTTTGCAATTAGGTTTTGGAGATCGTAGTCTTGGAGCTTTTCCAACTTTTCCAAGCATCGTATTTGATGGCACATTAGTACCAAGAATCCGTGTAATTTACTGATTCCTTAGTATTCCGTATTTTCCATATATTATAGTGTGGTTCCAGCCAGCTGTGAATTCTCAGGGATGAGCAGCACAAGGGTGTTAAAGTGGACCTAGCATCAGATACTGTATATGTTCTCATAAGGGTATGCATTCTAATGCCGCGTACACACGGTCGGAATTTCCGACAACAAATGTTCGATGTGAGCTTGTTGTCAGAAAATCCGACCGTGTGTAGGCTCCACCGGACATTTGCTGTCGAATCTCCGACAACAAAAATTTGAGAGCTGGTTCTCAAATTTTCCGACGACAAAAGTTGTTGTCGGAAATTCCAACAGTGTGTACACAATTCAACGCACAAAAATTCTATGCATGCTCGGAATCATTGAACTTAATTTTTCTCGGCTCGTCGTAGTGTTGTACGTCATCGCGTTCTTGCCGTTCGCAATTTTCAACAACATTTGTGTGACCGTGTGTTGGCAAGACAAGTTTGAGCGAACATCCGTCGGGAAAAAAAATCCACAGTTTTGTTGTCGGAATGTCCGATCGTGTGTACAGGGCATAAGGCTTCATGTACACTAGCAGCTCATAAACTTGGGTTTACAAGCTTTTTTTTTTTTTTTTGCCAGAGCTCCTAAACTCGACTCCCATAAAAGCTTATGTGTCAATGTCCATATACAGGCTTTTACCAGAGTTTTTAGGAGCTGCTGCAGTTAGAGGAGCTTCAACCTCCCTCTCCTGAATGCGCAAAGAATCGCCTTTAGGATAGGATTGTTTTGACCGGCAGCCACAGTGCTGCGTTTTGAGTTTTCCCGCGGCCGGTGGTCAAAGTTGGCAGTGTGTACATGAAGTTTAAGTGATAGGTAACACTTTCAGCCATTTATTAACTCTCGCATAGATCAGTTCTTCCCCTAACACTGCCTTCATCTTCTTTGATCCCCAGAAGAACAGTACCATCTTTGTTCTGGCATCAATGATGGTCAGCATCTACTACTTTCTGAACTGAGATGCTGGCTTAGAGATGACAGTTATATAAATCCTGCATGTCTTAGTTGTGTTCACAAATGCCTTACACAGATTAGCCCTTGCTTCAGAGTTTCTTTTTGGAATTTACTGCAAAGTTATAATGTACAGTTTATATTCCTGGAACCGAACCCATGGCGCATGGGCGGTCTTTGTGTGGCTGGCCCCAAGGGGTGAGGAGTGGGGTTGACGTCAATGCCACTTGCCACCAATGAAGGGGTTTATTACTATGATCACTTTCACCAATGCTAAAGTTTACTATTCTGATATTCAACAAAACAGATTGTCATAAATGGGTTTGTGTTTTTGAACTTGGGTTGTATGGTATATAACAGGGTAATTAATACCTTGTGTGAAACAGATCTTATTGGTAATATTTTGAAATGTACTTTCCTGTATACCTTTTGATGAGTATGTTGTAATGCTGATATGTTTAAACTTTTCTGTTAAAAAAAAAAAAGGTTTGCATACATTGACACCAGTACTGGGGGTTCTTTTTTTGTCATTGGTACAAATGTTGGGTTATTCATAATCAAGAAAAGAATGCACAGGTAGAAGTCATTGCTTGTGCGGCACTACCCCCATAGGAGCTTCTGGTTTAAAGTTTTGGGCCTACCGTTACCTTTTCTGTTTACCACACTCGTGTCAGGCATCCCTCTTGAAGAGCTTCCATAAATGTTCACACCAACGCTAGGTTACTTTTTCTTCAAGATATTATATCAGTTCCAACAGAGGGGTAGAGTGATAGGGGAGGTTCAGGTACCTTGCTTTGCGGATCACGGGCACAATCTTGGATCCAGAGGATAAATCGGTTCCACGCTGGATTTAGCAACCACCGGATAGGCCTACTCTCACTGACCTAGCAGCCGGTGCGAAGCTCGTTCAAAAGTCTCTGCCACAGACTTGATGAGCGCCGTCAAGTCGTTCCACAATCTACCGCCACAAGATCGTCTAACCACACTGACACTTTGCAAAAGTTCCTTCAAAAAGTACACAGCTCACGGTGTCAGAATCTTTCAGCCGTCCGGCAGCACCGTGAGGCAAACTGGCCAGGATGCGTCCTTCAATTGAGTCCCCAATTGTTCCGCTTCTTCCCGCAGGCTAGACCGTGTAGGACCATCCCTGGACTTGTAGGCCCCATCAACTCCTGGGCCTACTTCTCCGTTGCAGAGCCTCAGGCCAACAGGCCCCGAGGCTGAAAATGGCTCGTACATCCCTGAGGCCAGTAGGGCCCTCAGGTCAGGATCCGGCAATGAACCCCGATAGAGCGGTCTCTGTCTCTTAAATACGCCCTCCCAGAATGCACAGCGGGTTGACCACGCCCCCTGAGACACTTCTGGGAAAGGAATACCCAATACACCTAGCCTGCTGCATTTCCAACTCTGACCTGTGGTGACAGTGACACCTACTGTCAGGTGGAAAACGTGCAACCCAGCTAGACTGAAACAGAGCCAACAATTTAGCATAAGCCTTTTGAGCTGAACTACAGCTCAGATAACTAAATTTAACATATACCGTCTACCCAACAGGAGTAGGGCGCTACGCTTGTTTTATAGTTATTTTAGGAAAGAGAAAAGCAGTTTTTTGAGGGTCTCGTTGGTTTATTTTATTAGTTCCTGGCATTGAAGAGCTTCTTTCATGTGGATAAATACTATAATGTGGTTGGGAGACTTCCATGTTTCTGTGACCTGTAAAGCTTTGCAGGTGAAAGATGGGGTTCCTGGTTGGGCAACCTTTAAGGAAAGATCAAATGGTGGAAAGCAGTGTAGGCAGTCTCTGTGGGCTTTCAGAATGGAGGCGCTGGACAATCATTGCATTATTGGATAGGGTTGCAATATGGTTAACTATTCCACCCTGTGAAAGGGTCCAGAAGGGGCACACACGATCACATGGTCCTCTAGTGCTAAAAAAAAACAAAAAAAAAACTGCAACCTCGTATTTGTCTTTCGATCATGCCAAATCATGAATCATGAATCATGCCAAATATAATTTTATATTCACAGTAAATCCTATTGAGAAGAAAGCAGGCAAGGCAATCGTCACATGCTTAAAACTATTCTTTCTGTTATCATCACACGTCAGATGCGGCCTCCCCCCACATCTGCTTCTTGTCTCTCCTTTTCTTCCCGCTTCCTTTAATAGCTAACAAAAATATAACAGCAGATGTAGTAATGAAGCAGCAGAGAGAGAAGCCTTCAGACTCTGGGCTGGATCAAACATGGTGTGGTGCAGCTGCAAATCGGTCCCCAATTACAGGGACAGAACTTCCATCCCCGAGAATTTCTCCCCTTGACACTGATCAGAATGCACAGTCCTGCATTCTATTTTGTGCTTATCACTTTTTTCCCACTAAACTATGTGGGTGATTTTTATGATCTGTATATGATTCATGACCAAAAATTGTCTGCAGTGAATCCTGGAATTCTGATCCGGCCACGTAGGCTGCAGCCAAGGGCAGCAAAGTTACCGGATGGGAAGCAGGCCTTTCCAAATCTCACTTTTGGCACATCAGCAGTGTGGCTGTGCCCAGTGTGCATGTTCTCTCAGAAATTACAGTATGTGGGCTCCCTAGGGTAATCTGGTGGCATAGTGGCTAGCACTGTGATCGTGCAGTATTGGTGTTCTGGATTAATGTATCACCAGTCTAGGTGAAATTTATAAGCTCTTCCCACATTTGTAAGTTCTTCTTCTTAGGCTGGCCATACACTATACAATTTTCTTGTTCAACTTTCCTTTAGATTTACCAAAACCATATAATATGTAGCACACACATCCTTGAACCGTTTACCTCCACTTGCAGGACAGGACACACCATTCCACATGCCCAGTATCCTCCATGTTGTATAGAGAGTGAGCGGTGTTAACAGTTTTTGGGTCCTGCGAGTTGCCTCCTTCCGCTGGTTCTCGTCCCTAGAGTGTAGGGAAAAGTCTATTTTCTCTCTCAAAGAAGGCCAATGTCCAGTGTTAAACTCCAACAGACGAGTTTATTTTTCTCTTGCTTGTAACTTAGTAGGAAAGTTGAAGATAGAGATAGAGTTGGGTAGGGTGGTAGGTTCAGGCACGCGGCACTTATTTACCCTCATCGCCACTCAAGCCTGAGTGTTCACCCGGATAGATCCCTCTCACGGTTCTAGCAGCCGTAGTGAAACACAAACATTTACTTTAGAATTTTTTTTTTTTTCCCCTCCAAGGACAGGTTCAGGAGATCCTCTGCTACAGGATAAAAACGAGTGGCCAGCTGGAGCCCTATAATTATACATACCCATGCCTCCATCCCTGGTAATATGTGAAAAAAGGAAAATGGGCTGTTGAACTTTAAATGAGGCATGCGTATGGGTAGGTAAGAGTCTAGGATATCAGAAAATACACAGTAAATAAAATGTCACAGTCCCGATGTGGGAAATCTCTGTAGCCATAAGGAACTGCTGGACAATTGATCCAATAAATGAAAATCAATAGGTAGATATGAAAATATATATTGTAATGTATCATATTGAATAATACAAAGATCATGCATACAGTGGCATAATACATTTAGTGTTAATCACATTTTACATATTTGATATTCACAATGAATGGACATGATTAAAACAGCAGAAACCAATCAAAAATGGACATGCAGGAGTGACCATGATTATCCTAATAAATGGGTACAAAAAGGAAATTGGTAAAAATTCATGATTGGGCAGACTTGACTTGGCATCCCTGAGTATAGACTCGACGCGTTTCTTGGCGTTTAAAGCCAGTCATCAGGAGTGGGGTGCGTAGATAACGACTACGGGCACCCACTTTTAGTTTTTGCTCCAATTTCCCATACTAATCCATGTGTGGTTTTATTCAGTTTCTTATACACTCACCTCACCCCATTTTTTTTTCCACCAGAATTTCTTTGTGCCCTCACTATGCCCACCTCTTGTTGTGGCATTGGGCTGTGGCTGTCCGAGTTTCTCCAGGGATGATGCCTATTCGCCACCCTTCTTTGGCTCTCCTTATCGGCTGGTGAGTTCTTGGATCATGGGGGATTTGTCCCTGCCTCAACCCCGGGGAAGACAGTTCATTCAGGACCATCATCCCACCCCCACTTGGGGGTCACTGGTCAACTTATCTGGGCTTTGCTATTGGTAATGTATTAATCTTTAACTTTGCTCTCTTATTGAAAGCATGATTCATTCTTGAGACCCCATTGACCTACTCATTTAATTTATTTTTTTCTGTAGTTATCTACGCACCCTACTCCTGATGACTGGCTTTAAACGCCAAGAAACTCGTCGAGTCTATACTCAGGGATGCCAAGTCAAGTCTGCCCAATCATGAATTTTTACCAATTTCCTTTTTGTACCCATTCATTAGGATAATCATGGTCACTCCTTCTGCATGTCTATTTTTGATTGGTTTCTGCTGTTTTAATCATGTCCATTCATTGTGAATATCAAATATGTAAAATGTGATTAACACTAAATGTATTATGCCACTGTATGCATGATCTTTGTATTATTCAATATGATACATTACAATATATATTTTCATATCTACCTATTGATTTTCATTTATTGGATCAATTGTCCAGCAGTTCCTTATGGCTACAGAGATTTCCTGCATCGGGACTGTTACTCTGCTACAGGATCTTTTGGTCCTTGAATCCAGAACTCTTTAGCACCTGTAACTTTTAGAGACCCCTAAATTTCAAGCATAGCGACCCCAAATGTGGGGGTCCGCTACAAATATGAGGTCGAACCTAAACCCTTTCAACTTTTATTCTATCAGGCAGCCCCTTGCACTACATACAGTGTTTCCCCGAAAATAAGCCCGGGTCTTATATATATTTTGTCAACCAAAAACACACTAGGGCTTATTTTCGGGGTAGGGCTTATTTATTTAGGGTATGTATAATGATCTTAAAGTGGTTGTAAAAAAATCCTTTTCCTTTAAAGCATGATAGATTGCATAGTGCTGTGTCATTTATCCATCTCCTGTGTCCCCTGTCTTCTCCCCCTCCCCGTCATGTCAGGAGTCAGTATTTTGACATAAAAAGCATCTTAAATTCCATCCTTATACAGTAGAATTATGTAATGGGGTGCAGTGTGTCTCCCTTTGTGATTGTTTTGTGGGAAATACCGGGTACCTTTGTTGCAGCTCCCCTGGGTGTCGCATGGTCTGCCTGGGCTCTTCTTCTCTGCTCCGGGATCCCCGCTGCTGTCGGCCCGCTCCGTGCACTGGGGAGGGGGGGCCGCGAGCATTGGTCGGGAGGAGAGCGGAGGAGCCGGTGTCCCGCTGGCGTCAGCCCGCTCTGTGCACTAGCGAGGGGGCCCGCAGGCATCGGGCGGGAGGGGAGCAGAGGAGCCGGTGTCTCGCTGGCGTCAGCCCGCTCCGTACACTAGGGAGGGGGGGCCACGGGCATCAAGCGGGAGGAGAGCGGAGGGGGGGAGCCGCTGTCTCGCTGGCGTCAGCCCGTGCTGGGGAGGGGGGCGCGGGCTTCAGCCAGGAGGAGAGAAGACCTCCGGCGAGTCTGTAAACAGGGTGCAGTTACAAAGGAGACACACACCTTATGGCGGTGTAATCATTCTGCAAGGTGGAATAAAAATATTTTTAACAAATTTTACTAGGTCTTATTTTCGGGGTAGGGCTTATATTGCAGCCCTCCCTGAGAATCATGCTAGGTCTTATTATCGGGGTAGGTCTTATTTTCGGGGAAACACGGTAGTTGAAGGTAAATCTAAAGGAAATTGAATAAGAAAATGGTATATTGTATGGCCAGTCTTACCATACAAAAAGCTGCATGTATGAGTGCTTTGAAGTTTGCTCCTCTGGTGCACTAGTGGGAAAATTACACTTTTTTTCTCTAAACTGCACTCTTGAGTTATACAACATGTATAAAGTTAGTGGGTGAGTATACTGGCAAGCTAGTGTAAGCTACTCTGGTGCAGAGACTGGTGTGAATGATTTAGTGTTCACTGTACACCGCTATATAGACTTTTTAAACTAGTAATAAGGAATTAACTTTTTTAGTTGCACTACTTCTAAAAGTTGCTTGGGTCTTGTAGATTAACCTTGGTGGGAAAATTAATCTTGAGTAAATCATGAAGTAATTCACTGCAGGCTACATGAATATATTGATTTTCAGGTTCATAGGTGATGCTGGGTTTGCTGTAACGAGAAAATGTTAAACAAAATCCTTCATTCAACGAAAAGGGCTTTGTGGTGAGATTTCTGTGTAGAATTGGCTGTGGGGTGAAAGGTCGCGGCAGCTCAGGTTCAGTAGACAGGAATGGCAGGAAATTAGGGTCAGGTTTCTGTAACAACCGCACCAGCAGCAACAAACTGACCCGCCAAGAATGATGTCAGAGAATTTATAGATGTGCACATGGGATGACTGTACAGGACCACCTCTATCATCTGCCTTCCCTCTTCCTTGTGTTACTATGTTGCTGCTGTTATAGAAGACTCTCAGGACACCCATGCATGAATCAACATTCAGCCAGTTAAGCAGGGATCTGCAGAATTTCAATCTATGTATAGGTGAGCTGGTTGAACACAAGCCAATCGATCGATCAACTTGTGTGCAACCAGTCTGTAATTTTTCCAAATCGATCAGTGCCACTGGCAACACTGATCGTTGTATTCTGATGGCGGGGAGTCTCCCCGTTGCAAAAATACAATACCACAGCGGGAAGAATTCCCATTCCACGTTGAGTGTGCGAATGGGAAAATCAAGTTAATCAATATTTTGACTTCAGTACAACCAGCCTCTCCATAGATGGATCGAAATTCAGCCAGTTTCTGCTGAACCAGCCAAATTTGGATCCATCTATGGCCGCCTTAACACTAACTATGCATACAGATGTTACCTACCTCCTCCTGCTACCTATCCTGCCTAACTAGTGTAAAAAAAGATCTGTATACCTACTTTTCTTTTTTTGTCTGCTCAGGTCCAGGCATGTGATCATCTGTGTCAGTGAGCGGTAGCTGCAGGGAGAGGAGGGAACTCTCAACAACAGCTGGGAGTTCTAGAAGCTGTGACAACACTCATAGGTCCCTGTGTCCCAGCTGTTATTGCTGCTCCCTCCTCCCCCCTGCAGCTGCTGCTCAGTGACACAGGGAAGCTGGATCTGTGGGATCACTTGACCAGACTAAAGACTAAAATTAGGTAAGTATACATAATTTTTCACACAGAGTAGGCAGGATATCTAGAAGGAGGGGAAATCTTTTAATGCAAATAATTGTACCAGTGTGCTATAATGTTATAAAAACCCATTCTTGTTTCCAGATAGCAGTCATGAAGGTATACCATCACATTTGCAGATTAGTTATACAGGTTGTTCCTCCAGCTTGGTAGTATTGTACAGGGATTGTGCTTTGCTGTTCCTGACTCAGTACAGGGTTTTCAGCAGATCAAACTAACTAAAAAGAGTGACACTCTGTGATAATTTAGCAGGGCTGCTGGCTGCACTCCCCGTTTTGAATGGAGTAGGGAAGGGTTAGAGCCACATCAAGTTTTTTTTTTTCCCATGTTCCCTTTGTAGGTGGGGTGCAGCAAGGTGCTGCGGGAATAACACCATCTGTACCAGTGCAATGAAAGAACTTTTGTATTGGAATAATGCAGAGACAGTTCACAAATAAACCAGTTGGTAGGCAGCCCAATCGGTAAGACTCACATTTCCATCAGCGTGTAGAGAGCAGAATGCAGCCGAGCTGACAGCGTCTGGAAAGAGGGGAATAGTTCAGCCTGGCCGTCTTGTGCCCAAACAGCCAGGTGTCCAGAGAAGTTGCGAGCCCTAAGGGTTCCCTCCTCATCAGGAACCTTTCCCTGCAGCTACTTCTGTCCCTATCAGGCGGGATACCTGTCCCTACTCTGCCAACTTGCAAATGCGTGCCCAATCTGGGAGCCAGGGCCTTAAATAGGCACTGTCTGATCCAAGATGGCTGCCAGTCACATGTGGCAGCAGCATCCAATTGGATGCTTCCTCCAGTGACCCATGAAACCATAGAAACTGCAGTGCCATTGTGGAAGAGCGCCACCCGCAATGGAGAATGCAAGACTGCACCTGCCTTCACCTTCGACTTCTGTCCTTAAAGCATAATCTGCAGTGAGAGGAAATCTTTCCAAATTGAAGGGAATACCCCATAAAAAATGTAACCAACCCCCCCGGACGTCCTTTTGTATCTGGGATAGGGAACATCATCTCTAGAGCTAGCATTCATCATCTCTAGAGCTAGCAGTGTTGTGGATGATTATTTACGACCACATGTTGAAAGCCTGCCCACTTACCTTAAGGATACCATACACTTAACATCCTTGATGGTCTCCACGTAGACACCAGTACTTTATTGGTGTCTATTTATGTTGAAGCCCTCTATTTCAGCATCCCCCATCATCTTGGATTATCAGTAGTGAGATTCTTTTTAGATTTGAGGAGCAGTATCCATCAGGAATACAATACGTCTTGACACACAATGCGTTTATAATCGTTCCCACTGCCTCCAGATGCAATGGGTGGCTATGGGGACCACATGTGCCCCCTCATATACCTGTATCTGGGGGAAACGGACTATATTTGGAGCTGCGGACCTGTCCATGTACTTCCGCCACACATCTCTGTGGCGGAGGTACATCAACGACATCCTCTTATTCTGGAATGGCCCAAGGGATGTGCATTTGGAATTTGTGAACAGACTCAACATTAATGGTTTGAATCTTCATTTCACATTAAATGTTGAGGAAAATGTGTTGCCATTCCTGGACCTCAACATCATGAAGGGCTCGGATGGAGGCATAGCTGCAAGCCTCGTTAGAAAACCCACAGCGGGCAACTCCCTGCTTCATGCGGGGAGTGCTCACGACTGACTCCTTATCGGGGCATACATGTTGGTCAATACCTACGGGTTCATAGAAATTGCACTAGTGATAATGATTTTTTAAATACTAGCTCAAGCGCTAAAGAAGAGATTTTTTAAAGAGGGGCTATAACCATAGGGCCCTGAAACAAGCCTATAAAAGGGCATTAGAGAGCCCACGTAAATTGCTACTCTTTCAGGGGGATTACCGCCCGGAGGAGGTAAAGATTAGACCAATCCTTAAATACAACAAACAGCATAATGAGTGTCCTGGGGGGGGGGGAACATTGGCACTTGCTGATGGAGGACAAAATCATCAAGTGCCTACTCCACGAGTTACTTTTGTAGAAGAAATCGCTCAACCAAAGACGTTCTCACATCCAGTCACTTTGATAGAACTGGGGGTTCTGATCCATGTGAGACACGACCTATGGGGACCTACAGATGTGGCCAATGTGGTTTTTGTCACTACATACCGGTATGTGTAGATAAGGACCCCGTGGTGGTTGGATCGACCACCATTTAGACCTAAACATTTTACAAATTGCCAAACTAAGGGCATTGTATATGTGTAGGGGTTGGGGTGTATATGGAATACCAAAAAGCTCCTACTGAGGCACCATCCCCTAAGAATATGCGACTATGTTTCAAGAAAAAGGTTGAACGGGGTGGGACTTTGTGTGTGCCTCAGAGGAGTAAATAAATTATAGAGATACTAGAATTATAGAAAAATAAACCACTTTTATCCATCGTATGCAAACTTGTACCTGGGGGGGGGGGGTGGGAGCAGGAGGTGTTTTCCTCGGATGACTCCTCGATATACCTGCGCCACACCTTTCTGTGGCGCAGGTATATTGATGACATCCTGATTCTGTGGACAGGAAAACCCGAACTCTTGATGCAGTTCGTGGAGCAACTTAATCACAACAATTACAACCTATCCTTGACTTTCAACTGGCACAATGATACCTTTCCATTCTTAGACTTAAACATACATAAAGATGCTGAGGGAGTCATTACCATCAACCTGCACCGCAAAGACACAGCAGGGAACTCTTTATTACACTCCACAAGCACCCACCCATCTCACCTGATTAATTAAATTCCTAAAGGCCAGTATCTACGGACTAAACGCAATTGCACCAGCGACGAGGACTTCAAAATCCAGGCTTCTCTGCTGCAAAGGTGTTTTTTGGACCATGGCTACAGTAAAAGATCCCTTAAAAAAAGCCTATAAAAATGCCAGTGATAGCCCTCGTGACCTTCTTCTTTTTCAAAATGAACAGGGGGCCATCAGTCAACCCCCAGGGATTCGTCCCATCACCAAATTCAATAACCAGTTTCAAACTGTACAAAGAATATTGGGCAATCACTGGCACTGAAAGGGACGATCCCATTCTAAAACAGTTTGTGGAGCCTGAACCACATGTAATCTACAAAAGTAACCAGTCACTAAGAGACATTCTGGTCTCCAGCCATTTTATGCCTCAGGAATCCAGGGATCCCTGCGGTACTTTACCGCGGGGTACCTTCCAATGGGGCAACTGTGACTTTTGTAAATATATCCAGGTTGGGAAAAAATGTCGTCCTACCCACAGGAAAGAATCTAATTATGCAGCATTTCGTAAACTGCGCCACAATGGGCATTGTATATCTGCTCACGTGCGGTTGCGGTAAATACTATGTGGGTAAAACCAAAAGAAAATTCTGGAGACGTATCAAAGAACATGCTGTAGATATACAAATAGGTATTACGAAGAAACCCATACCTAAAACACTTTGCGGATTCCCATGACTACAGCACAGACTCCCTAAAATTTCAGGTATTGTCTCGGATACACCCCCCGATCCGTGGTGGTGACTTTGATCAGAAAATCCTCCAGGTGGAGGCTAAATGGATTTTTAAACTCGGGGCAACTCAATCACCTGGGCTTAATGATGGCATCAGTTATGCCCCTATTTTGTAAAAAATGTTTATCCGAATTAACACCTTCCCCCTTTTTCCCTTTTTCCCTACTCCCCTGCTTCTTTTTGTGGTTGGTGTCCCCCTTTTACTTTATTTTATATGTACATTATTCACGCCAGCGTACATGTTTCCACACTATGTATTGGCATTCTTTCTTTTTGGAATTTGCAAATGATATGATGTATATAAATAAACGTGCCTGTTATGATCTGTGAATATGTACCGTATTTATCGGCGTATAACACGCACCGGCGTATAACACGCACCCCAAGTTTAGGAGGAAATTTTAGGGAAAAAAACTTTTAGCAGGGAAATTTAAGGAAAAATAACTTACATTTAAATGCAGCCTTGTCAGTGTCCATTGCAGCCTTGTCACAGTGCAGCCTTGTCAGTGTCCATTGCAGCCTTGTCACAGTGCAGCCTTGTCAGTGTCCATTGCAGCCTTGTCACAGTGCAGCCTTGTCAGTGTCCATTGCAGCCTTGTCACAGTGCAGCCTTGTCAGTGTCCATTGCAGCCTTGTCACAGTGCAGCCTGGTCACAGTGCAGCCTTGTCAGTGTCCATTGCAGCCTTGCCCCAGAGTCGCCGTGCAGCCTTGCCCCAGAGTCGCCGTGCAGCCTTGCCCCAGAGTCGCCGTGCAGCCTTGCCCCAGAGTCGCCGTGCAGCCTTGCCCCAGAGTCGCCGTGCAGCCTTGCCCCAGAGTCGCCGTGCAGCCTTGCCCCAGAGTCGCCGTGCAGCCTTGCCCCAGAGTCGCCGTGCAGCCTTGCCCCAGAGTCGCCGTGCAGCCTTGCCCCAGAGTCGCCGTGCAGCCTTGCCCCAGAGTCGCCGTGCAGCCTTGCCCCAGAGTCGCCGTGCAGCCTTTCAAAATTGGCGCTGAGACTGTGCGGACGCCGCCGAGAACGCCAGGGACGCAGGGACTGGGGGGAGCCGCCGCCGAGATACACATAGCCGAGTGTACTCGGCTATACTCGGCTTTTCTCGGCTCCGCTCACAGTCACGCCGAGTCCCGCCCTATGATGGACATAACACAGGTCCAATGGCGGGACTGGGCGTGACTGTGAGCGGAGCCGAGAAAAGCCGAGTATAGCCGAGTACATTCGGCTATGTGTATCTCGCTCCGCTCCGCTCCCAGTCAGCGGAGACAGCTCAGGGATGTGGATATCGGCGTATAACACGCACCCACGATTTTCCCCTGATTTTCAGGGGAAAAAAGTGTGTGCTATACGCCGATAAATACGGTATGTATATCTTATAGGTTCTATGTCAATGACCAGTGGTGTTTTTGAGTCTGTGTAGAATCAACAGGAAGTCTAATATGCAAAACTACTTTCTCTTATCATCCATGGACCGACACGGCGGCTCTTAATCACTGAACGTGTGGGTATATGCCCCTGCTTGCAGGAGAAGACCTAGGCAGAATGTTAAATGTTAAAACATTCTAGAACAAACCAGAGCTGAACAGCCCCGCCCAGGGGGGCGGTCCCTCCGGACCTTACCCTCCCACCTGCAGCTAGCAGACCTCAGTTTTTTTCTGCCTAGCAGAAGGAGAAGACGTGGCTCTCTCAGGAGCCAGTCTCCTGGAAGATTTTACTTTTAAATTTTATTCCTTTGGGAATTTTATTATTTTATTTTTGAGACCTTCAATCAACTGTCGGCTGGGCAACAGGTTGGGTACACTGGTATCCTCGTAGTCTTCCCTGTCCGACCATCGAGCGTGCTGATCCTCGCCTTGTGTGCGTGAGACTCAGTTCACGACATACCCCATGGCTCCAGGGGTGGCCGGGTTGCTTTCATGCTCCCGCGGTCCTCTCAAGATTGAACAGTACCTGACTGTATCTTTCGCGGTGGACCGGGCCGACAGCTACGCAGTACTGCTCTGTGATAGGTCTGTCTGAAACAAGCCAGTGGGTCCCTCTGGGACGGGTAAGTAGTCTCTCCTGCTGCAGGTGAGGTGAGTACATTCTGGCTGTGTTTCTTAATATGGGGGGGTTTCTCCCTGTCTCCCCCTGTTATGCTGCTCTCTGCACCTTGTACTGGTGCTGTGCTGTGGGGGAGCTTGGGGGTCACTCTGGCCTAGCTGGGGGCGCTCATGTCTGTTAGTGGAAGTTCTGGTGTGTGAGGTGGGGACTTATTGTGTGCGCCATTAGCGCGCGCATTAGCGCTGGTTGCTATTTTAAATAATGCGCTCGGCGGCCATCTTGCCGTGGTTCAATGACGCAGTTATATCTGCGGCCAGCGGCCATTTTCTTGTAGCAGCGCGTTTTTGCCTCTAGCGGCAGCGCTACGGCGCGTATCTCCTCACAATCTCCTCACAGATTCTTCACTCCCCTCAGGCTTAACAGCGCGGTTTCCTCAGCAGAACTGAGCGGTTCTTAAACGTTGGCGAGTCCTCCGGGTATCCCCTCCTCAGCCTCAGCGTAGCCAGTGGGTGGACTGTATATTCACTGTAGTAGTGTATAAGGTCTCAGAGGGTGGCGATATGGAGTCTGATACACCTGCTTCTCAACATTTGCCTGAGGCAACTGGCAGTGCTCCTGCACCTGCGGTCCTTATGGACCAGTTGTTGGCAGTCCTGGAATCATTCCTTGTCAGAATGGAAGCGGTGTGCGAGCGCAAGGGAGCTATAAAGCCCCCTCTCCCCACAAACTTCTTTAGTGAAGGAGTGCTCAGATTCAGATATGGGCCTAGCTACTGTGCTCAGGACTAGGGATGAGCTCGGTGTTCGAGTCAAACATAGGTTCGACTCGAACATCGGCTGTTCGCAGCGTTCGGCGAACAACGAACGATTTAGGCCGTTCGCGCCAAATTCGAGTGACGCGAACGGCCCACAATACACTGCGCCATCGCAGTGTAATCCTGGCGCTGTGATTGGCCAAGCATGCACTGTGACCCTGCATGCTTGGCCAATCACAGCGCCGGCAGCGGGGAGAGCAATGATTGGCCACAGGCAGGATGTCTGTGGCCAATTATAGCTGAGGGGGTTTAGTACACGCCCCACACTATAAAAGGCCGCCAGCGCGGCAGCCTTGTGTAGTGTGTTCCGGAGCAGGGAAAGTGAAGGATAGGCAGGGACAGTGTCAAATGTTGTCAAATCTATTCTTTGCTAAACCTTGTGTGTAGGGATAGAGAAGGATAGGCAGGGAGTGTCAGTGTCATATTCTTTGCTAAACCTCGTGTGTAGGGAGAGAGAAGGATAGGCAGGGAGTGTCAGTGTCATATACTTTGATAAACCTTGTGTGCAGGGAGAGAGAAGGATAGGCAGGGAGAGTGTCAGTGTCATTGTTGCTAAGCCTCCTGCACATTATACACCTTAACTTAGCCTGTATTGCTGCTTTTTCCTGGTGTGTTACACCAACAGGATTTTGCGGCACTTACAGCGGGCGGAGTGTACCTCCTGACCATATTACACCTTAACTTAGCCTGTATTGCTGCTTTTTCCTGGTGTGTTACACCAACAGGATTTTGCGGCACTTACAGCGGGCGGAGTGTGCCTCCTGACCATATTACACCTTAACTTAGCCTGTATTGCTGCTTTTCCCATTTCCCTGCAGGCCATTAGAATGTCTGGAAGGCAAACAAGGAGAGGCAGACAGTCAGGAGCCAATAAAAGAGGGCAAGCAGGCTCTGTGTCTAGAGACAACAGTGCTGGTCGTGGACGCGGTGCATCGCCATCAGCACGTGGCCATGGCCACGCTTGTCCTTCTTTTCGGCAGCTGGACGTGTTGAGCCGCATCATGCCGAAGACTTGGTAGAGTTGGATGACCAAGCCCTCCTCATCCTCTCTCACCCAGGCTCAGGGTACTGGCAAAGCAGCTGCCAAAGCGTCCTCTTCCCTGGTATCAATGTCATCATCAGTCACTCCTTCCCTAGACCAACCATGTCCTCCTGAGGAGTCCCCCGAACTGTTTGAGCACAGTGTTGGGTACATGCTCCAGGAGGATGCCCAGCATTTCGAAGGGTCTGATGATGATACCCAGCTAGAGGAAGGCAGTAGCGTGAGAGCAGAGAGAGGGGATGCTCAAGAAGGACACCAATCTGGCAGTCATGTTCCAGCAGCTGCAGCATACTGCCAGATTGGCTCCAGTGATGAGGAGGGAGGGGATGATGAGGTCACTGACTCCACGTGGGTGCCTAATAGGAGAGAGGAGGATGAGGAGGAGGCACATCTCCAACGAGGCAGGATGCCCTCGGTGGGCCAGCGTAAGGGCAGCACACCGACGGAATCACACCGCAGAGCTCCGCCTGTGCAGGCGCTGCCTCTGCCCGTTATTCAAAAAGTTCTTTGCTGTGGGCCTTTTTTGAGTCGAGTGCATCAGATCGCACAGCTGCTGTTTGCAACATATGTCTCAAGCGTATATCGCATGGCCAAAACATCACCCGCTTGGGCACCACATGCTTGACCAGACATATGTTGACCTGCCATGCAGCTCGTTGGCAAGCCTACCTTAAAGACCCACACCAAAGAACAAAGCTGACCTCCTTCTTGCACCGCATCAGCTGGGATCTCAAACCCCACAATACCTTCAGTCCTCTCTGAAACCTGCTCTGAGAGGAATGAAGGTGTAGAATTAGGTGTGTCACAGCCAAGTACTTGCGGGCACTCTGCTAGCAGTACACCGACGTCCGATTCTAGCAGGCAAATTTCCCTGCCCCAGCTGCTGGACCGTCGAAAGAAGTACACTCCCAGCCATCCACATGCCCAGCGGTTGAATGCTAGCTTGGCTAAATTGCTAGCGCTTCAACTGCTGCCTTTTCAGTTGGTAGACTCGGCCCCCTTCCGTGAGTTTGTGCAATGTGCGGTTCCTCAGTGGCAGGTTCCCAAACGCCACTTTTTCTCACGGAAGGCGATTCCGGCTCTCTACCGGCATGTGGAAGGCAATGTCTTGGCCTCGCTGGACAGGGCGGTCAGCGGTAAGGTGCATATTACCGCTGACTCATGGTCCAGCAGGCATGGACAGGGACGTTACCTTTCTTTCACGGCCCATTGGGTCACTCTTTTGGCAGCTGGGAAGGATGCAGGACAAGGTGCAGTAGTGTTGGAGGTTGTTCCACCGCCACGCCTCCAAAATGCTACTACTGGTTGTGACACACCTCTCTCCTCCACACCCTCCTCTTCTTCTTCCTCCATGGCCTCTTCCTGTGCTTTGTCCTCGGAACCAGCGGTGCTCCGTAGGCGTTCAAGGGGCTACGCAAGTACGCAGGCAAAAAGATGCCATGCCGTGCTTGCGCTGGTGTGTTTGGGGGACAGGAGCCACACTGGGGCAGAGGTTCTGTCTGCTCTGCAGGGGCAGGCCGAGAGGTGGTTGACGCCACGCCAGCTTAAGCCAGGAATGGTAGTTTGCGACAATGGCACCAACCTCCTCTCCGCTCTCCGACAGGGACAACTGACCCATGTGCCCTGTGTGGCTCACGTCCTTAACCTGGTGGTGCAGCGGTTCTTGGGCAGGTACCCGGGCTTACAGGATGTCCTGAGGCAGGCCAGGAAAGTCTGTGTGCATTTCCGCAGATCTTATAATGCCAGTGCTCGCCTGGCTAAGCTGCAAAAGGAGTTGAACCTGCCCAAGAACCGCCTTATATGTGACATGCCCACCAGGTGGAACTCAACGTTGGCCATGCTGCAGCGGCTGCACACGCAGCAGAGGGCCATCAATGAGTACCTGTGCGACTACGGCACCAGGACAGGGTCAGGGGAGCTCGGGTTTTTTTCACCACGCCAGTGGGGCATGATCAGGGATGCATGCACTGTCCTGGCACCATTTGAGGAGGCCACGAGGATGGTGAGCAGTGACAGTGCATGCATCAGTGACACTGTACCTCTTGTCCACCTGTTGGAACATACGCTGCGTGGAATAATGGACAGGGAACTTGAGGCAGAACAGAGGCAGGAAGAGGAGGACTTCCTTGCCTCTCAAGGCCCCCTTTACCCAGACAGTGTTCCTTCTGTCCCACCCATCGCACAGGAAGAAGAGGAGGAGGAGGAGGATTGTGTCAGCATGGAGGTGGAGCCTGGCACTCAGCATCATCAGCAGCAGTCTTTTAGGGATGATTTACAGTCCCAAGAAACCAGTGGACTTGTACGTGGCTGGGAGGAGGTGGCTGCGGATCATGTCGTCCTTGGTGACCCAGAGGACTCCGGACCGAATGCCTCAGCTAACCTACACTGCATGGCCTCCCTGATCCTGCAGTGTCTGCGGAAGGATCCTCGTATTCTTCGGATCAAGGAGAGGGACCATTACTGGCTGGCCACTCTCCTTGATCCACGGTACAAGGGTAAGGTTGCGGACCTTATCTTACCGTCGCAGAGGGAGCAGAGGATGAGACAACTCCGGGAGGCCTTGCAGAAAGGTCTGTGCAACGTTTTCCCAGAGACTGGGAGGTTACAAACTCCTGGTCCTGGACAACGAGTTGCTGAGGCTTCGGTCAGTCAAAGAAGGAGCGGTGGGGAAGGTGGCCGTCTGACCGAAGCATTCAGACAATTCTTTAGTCCGCAGCCCCAAGGTATGATCGGTTCCAGCAACCATCGCCAGCGTCTGATATACATGGTGCAGGAATACCTAGGGGCAAGGTCAGACTTGGACACCTTCCCCACCGAAAATCCTCTGGCTTACTGGGTCTTGAGGATGGATCACTGGCCAGAGCTTGCACAGTATGCAATTGAGCTACTGGCCTGTCCTGCATCCAGCGTTCTTTCAGAACGCACATTCAGTGCTGCTGGAGGATTTGTCACGGATCACAGGGTGCGCCTGTCCACCGACTCTGTTGATCGACTGACCTTCATAAAGATGAACCAGTCTTGGATCACCACCAGCTACCAAACACCTGAAGCTGATATAACAGACTAATTTATTTTCAAATGTCACATCCCTTCAAGACTGATGCTGATGCTGAGAGACTGTCCTGTTATGTTGACTGACTATCCTCCTCCTCAATGATCCGATTGACGATGATAGCTTGGAAGAATATTTTTGTTTCTGGGTGCCGCCACCAGTGGCTAAGGCCCAATTTTTCAGCCCCTGTTTAACAGGGGTGTGTTATTACAATTTTTTATGCAATGCTTTGCAACAGGGCTCATTGCTGTGCTCCAAGTACAGTATCTGTGAGGGGTTGCAGTGTTGTGGCACCAGTGCCTAAGGCCCAATTTTTCTGCCCCTGTTTAACAGGGGCATGTAATTACAATTCTTGATCTAATAATTCACAGCAGGGCCCATTCCTGCGCCCACCAAGAGTAACTGTGAGGCCTTACAGTGTTGTGTCAACACCACCACCAAAGGCCCAATTTTTCAGCCCCTGTTCAACAGGGGCATGCAATTACAATTCTTGATCTAATAATTCACAGAAGGCCCATTCATGCGCCCACCAAGAGTAACTGTGAGAGCTCACAGTGTTGTGGCAACACCAACATGTAAGGGGCAAATTTCAGCTGAGTATATACGGCAGGCCCCTACTTTCAAACATCCAACTTACAAACGACTCCTCCTTGCAAACGGAAGGATACAACAGGAAGTGAGAGGAAATCTACCCCTAGGAAGTCAAATTCTCTCCTGTAATGCCGCGTACACACGATCATTATTCACGCCGGTTAAAAAAACGCCGTGAATAATGACATTTTAAACGAGGGAACAGCTTGTTCCCCACACACGGTCATTTTTCTCGTCATTTTTTAAAATGACGAGAAAAACGATCGTCTATGGGCTCCGCGGCAGTGTTTCCCTATGGGAAACACTGCCGCGGAAGAAATGTCAGGAAAAACGACGAGAAAAATTAGAACATGTTCTAATTTTTCTCGTCGTTTTTAATGCCATTTTTCACGTCGTGAAAAAAGACAAAAAGACCACACATGGTCGTTTTTCTTGTTGAAAACAAAAAATTTAATTTTTCACGACGTGAAAAATGATCGTGTGTACGCGGCATCAGAGTTAATATGGGAAAAAAAGTGTCTCCTCTCCACTGATGCTTTATCACCAATTCTTGTTTCAATAAAAACCCCAAATTTTCAAAAAACATTTGTCATTGGGACGGAAAGTGAGGTGAACTGTTCTGAACAGGTGCACACTGCACAGACAGCAAAACAAATGTTACAGGGGTGATAACCCTTCCCTATGTTTTCCAAAAAGCTTAAAAATAGATTTTTTTGCCTGGAGCTACACTTAAACAATGTACCTGTTCAAAATTACAAACAGATTCTACATAAGAACAAACCTACAGTCCCTGTCTTGTATGCACCGCCTGTATACGGCTGTTCAGAGTATATAGGGCCTTTTTTATTTTGTGTGCGGGGTTCCCCTTAATATCCATACAAGACCCAAAGGGGCTGGTAATGGGCTGGGGTAGGGGGGGGGGGGTGTGTGATGGGGTAGCTATGCCATTTTTCTCAAAGATTTTCATCCATATTACCGGGACCAGACATTACATTAAAGCCGCAAGCAGTTTTAAATGGCTTTTTTTCCTTTTTAGAAATGTAATTTTGTGCAGGGACAGTTCTAAACACGGGAAACACGTGGCACTTCACAGGCATACTTTAGACACCCCCCAGGTACGATATTTAAAGGAATATTTGACTTTTTTTTTCACTTTATGCATCATTAAAATGACTGCTCCAGAAAAACGGCCGTTTTTAAAACTTCTTTTTGCATTGATACATGTCCCCTGGTGCAGAACCCGGGTTCCCAAACCCTTTTTAGGACAATAACATGCATAATAGTCGTTATAATTAGCACTTTAGATTTCGAACGTTCGCATCCATTGTATTTAATAGGGTTCTAAAGTTCGTGCAAACTTTCGGTCCGTTCGCGGGTTCTGGTGCGAACCGAACCCAGGGGTGTTCGGCTCATCACTACTCAGGACCCTAGCTCTGAATATTTTAATGTTTGTGAACAGGACATTCCCTTGTGAGGAAGACTCCAGTTCTGTGTCAGTGAATGACAGGGCGCTTGTAATTGAACTTATTGATGATGTGAGGAACACTCTCAAGCTGGAGGCTGTGGCTGTGGTACCTCAGGGGACGCTGTTTCCCTTGGTTCCTTCAAGCTTTTCTTTTACACAGCTTTCTCACTGTTTTCCTCGCACGCTGTGTCGAGAGCAGCATGGATGATACAGTGGTACACAGTGTCTTCCCCCCCCCGGTCGGTGCAGCATGGTGGGGGGGGGGACTCTATTCATTTATGCCTCTAGTCCCTGTGATCCTTCTGTGTGATGTCCTGAGGCAGCAACAGGGTCTCTGCACTTGTGGTTTCCCGCCATTTCCTGGGGAACGCTCTGAGCTCTGACAGACACACGGTCTGAGGATCAGAGGTTACCTGTTACCTGCATGCTGCTTCGGCAGCACAGTCAAGCAGGTTGGAATGATACAGAGAAGATTATGCGCCTCTGTGCCATAATTTAAACTCATCCTATACCTCTATACTGCATACATTCACAGTGTATGTACGTATTATTGGTCTCTGTGTCTGCGTGGGTGTCCCCCCACGTTCCATTGCTGTGTTTCAGTGCCATACATGATATAAACGTACACAATATGTTTATGCACGACTCTAGATACATTCACAGTATATGTATGTATTATACTCTCTGGGTCGGCGCGGGTTTCCGCTGGGGGCTCCGGTGTCCTCCCGCGCTCTCATGGTATGTGCGCTTCGGCTCTCTGCACAGTATAGACATGTTCAATATGATTATTGCACATACTATACATGTTTACAGTATGGGTATACTGTTTGCGTGGGGTTCCTCCGGGTGCTCCGGTTTCCCCCTACGCTCCAATGGAAATGCACAGCATAAACATGTGCAATATGTTTATTCACATGCTATCATTCCTACACGGTATCTGTGTGCTGTCTGCATGGGTTTCTTCCAGGTGTTCCGGTTTCCTCCCACGCGCTGACGGTATGTGCGCCTTTGGCCCTCTGCACAGTTAAACATGTTCATATGTTTATCACGCATGCTATAATACCTACACGGTATGTGTATGCAGTCTGTGTGGGTTTCCTCCGGGTACTCCGGTTCCCTCCCACACTCCATTGGTATGGGCGCTTTCGGCGCTATGCACAGCCTAAATTTGTGCGATTTGATATCCACATACTAACATACCTACCCGCTATGTCTGTGCAGTCTGCGTGGGTTTCCTCCGGATTTCTGCCCACGCTACATGACATGCGTGCCTTTGGTGCAATACACGGTGTAAACATACACATTATGTTTATACACAACACTAAATACATTCACAGTAGTTGTAGGTATTGCATTCTCTGGGTATGCGTGGGGTACTTTGGTTCCTCCGACGTGCCAACGGTGTGCGCGCCTTCGGTGCTATGCACACATAGGCTTGTGCAAAATGTTTATCACACATACTATAGTACCTACACGGTATGCGTATGCAGTCTGCATGGGTTTCATCCGGGTGCTCCGGTTTCTCCCCCGTGCTCCAATGGTGTGCGCATTTTCAGCGCTATGCACAGTATAAACATGTGCAATTTGTTTCTTTGCAGGCTAACATACCTACACGGCAATCTGCGTGGTTGGTTTCCGTCCAAGCCCCAATGATGTGCGTGCCTTCGTCGCTGGCACAGTATAAACATGTTTTAATATGTTTATCCACACATACTAAACTACATACGTCGTATGTGGTTGTAGTATGCTCTTTGTGGCCGGGTTGGTTTCCTCCCACACACTATTTGTGCGTTTGACGCAATACACAGTATAAACTATGTGTTTGTACAATCAGCACTTATCCATGGGGTAGCTGCTAAATGGAGCATTGTCATAAGGATCCCTGGTATCAGGGGTACCACTTTCCACCTGCTTTCAGTGGTGATCAGAAGCGCTGGCTTGGACTGTGTTCGCCAGGCTGAGGTTAGTGTTACGCCCGTTAGTGGCTGGCATTTCTGAAGCTCAATGACTGGGCAAAAGCCTGTGCTTCATCTATCAGTCGACTAGCAGGTGCACTGCAACTGCTTTAGCCTTTAGGGTCTCTGTGCCCGGGGTGGGTTTGCGCCACATGTGGAGGCTGAGTTACTGGTCCTCTGACCGAGTTTCTAGGGAAGCTCTTACAAGTTGCCTTTATTGGCTAACAGTTGAGGCACCCTGTACACCGGGGCCTCTCTTCTCCGATACATTGCGTAGTCTCTTTGGGATTTTCATACATCTCGCTGCAGGACGGTCCTGTCGGCTGTGTCGGCTGGGGAAGGGTCTTTGCATCCGGAGGTGTTTCCACCTCCTTTACTGGAGGTGGGGCACCGGATGTGGTCCTTATGGCCTCTCGACTCACTAGCAAAGGTGTCAAGATTCGTGGCCAGGTCCAGGGACCCCTGGACAGACGCGTCAGGCGCGTTGGTAGCCCGTGGGGGCAGTATCGCCTGATATATGCTTACCCTCCGCTACTGTTGTTGCCTCGCCTGCTTCGCAGAGTAGGGGCTGAGGCCATTCTGGTGATCCTCATTGCTCTGGCTAGTCGCAGACATTCCTTGGCGACTGCCTATTGGGGTGGACCTTCTGTCTCATGATCCAATACTTCATCCTGCTTTACAGTCCTTGGCTTTAATGGCATGGCTGTTTAAAGTCAGGTGCTGAAGGACCGAGGTCTCTCGGATTCGGTCATCTCATCTATGTTGTTGGCACGCAAATCTTCCTCTAGAAAGATATATCACCGTACCTGGAAGGCTTACATCGCTATGCGCGAGAAACTTGATTGGCGTCCTCGGACGTATTCCGTTCCCAGGATTTTGCTGTTCTTACAGCGTGGTGTGACCCAAAAGCTGGCCTTGCATACCATTTGAGGGTCGGATTTCGGCCCAGGCTGTCTTTTTCAATGACCGCTACCGGGCCATTCCTTGATTAGCACCTTTTGTGCAGGGGGTTCGTCATGTGATCCCCCCCTGTCAAGCCTCCTCTCCCTACTTGGGATCTGAATTTGATGCATCTCGGTTCTCCAAGAACATCCCTTTGAGAATATCAGAGAGATTCCTCTCTTGACCTTGTCCCAGAAGTTGGCCTTCTTAGTGGCCATTACTTCGGTTAGACGGGTGTCTGAGTTGGCGGCCTTGTCCTGCAAGTCGCCTTACTTGGTCCTCCATAAGGATATGGCGGTGTTGCGCCCACGACCATCCTTCTTTTCAAAAGATGGTCTCGGCCTTTCACCTTAAGGAGGACATTGTTCTTCTGTCCTTGTGTCCTCACCCATCGCATCCCTGAGAGTTTGCGCTTCATAAATTAAGATGGGTACAAGCCTTATGGGTGTACCTGTCTGCTACTGTTTCCATTCGGAAGTCTGACTCACTGTTTGTGTCTGTCTCTGGTCCAAAACAGGGCCAAGCAGTGTCGTCTGCCACAGTCTTTAGGTGGATCAGGCAGACCGTCATACAGGCCTATGCCCTTAAGGGGCGGGCGCCTCCCTTTCCGGTTGCGGCGCATTCCACCAAGGCAATTGGTGCTTCTTGAGCTTTCTGACATCAAGGGTCGGTTGCACAACTGTGCAAGGTGGCGACCTGGTCTTCCGTTCATACCTTTTTAAAATTCTATAAGGTTTATGTGGCTGCATCTTCGGATGCTTCCTTCGGCCGCAAAGCGTTGTAGGCCACTGTTTAATGTTGCAACTCCTCCGTTGAGGAGCTCTGCTTGTTTGGAGTGAAGTTTTGGTTGTTCCTTTACTACTGCTCCCACCCTTCTGATACTGCTTTGGGACGTCCCACACATTTACAGTATCCAGCTGTGTCAGTCTATGGACGATAAGAGAAAATAGGATTTTTGTAGAAAGAAAAAACCAAAGAGAGACAAACTCTCACAGAACGGGATTTTAAGGGGAGATACCAGTTTTGTTAAGGTGAGTACACTTGAGACGGTAAATATAAAAAAATATAAATTTATTCATAACATCTTAAAATTACAATAATACAAAATCCTAAAAGCTTGGAGACAAAGAACTAGAATGTGCAAATAGCCGACATGTTTCACCCGGTCGTGCTTCATCAGGGCTTGGCACTTCTCTGTTATTTCATCAAGTCTGTATAAGACATAAGGATTTATAATTAGTGCCAAACAATGATAGAATATTGGTATATGTATACATTTGTTGCATAATTCAATTTGAATGCATAGCAACAAACTTACAAAGAAGTTATAACGTGCTCACCTAGTTCACTCAGAATAGATTGCATGGAAACGCACTCCACCGAACATGTGCATCAAAGTCCAACAGCCGACCCAAATCCTACTGTAGCTTACCCGGTGGATGCCAGATCCAACCGGATGAAATATGGGGGTTTAGACCATGTAAGTTGACCAAATGTTAATAATGTATACAGGTCTAGAGCAAAGATAAAAAAGAAAAAACATATGGTACAAGAGATCCCACTGAACTACAGGGTCTCTTACTAAATACATCAAGATAGGGAAGCCCTAGAGCCTATTGTACTTTTGTATAAAGAAGGACTACAGACTTGTATAGTAACAAAAAAGGATCAATGCCAAGAGATTTGGAATTATGGATCACCTGATAACAAATAGATAAAAACAAGATTCCCTCTAAAAACATAATGCAACTACCACAATTCGTCATCAAATGATGATAGGGTATGTGATTGAGTAACAAAAGGCAGGGGAGTAGGGGCTATATATATATATATATATATATATATATATATATATATATATATATATATATATATATATATATATATATATATATATATATATATTGTGACAGCAGGAAGGTAAAGTCACCTGGTTGCATCCAGGGGGGTAGATATATTTCGCCCAGATTCAGGCTTTACGCCGACTTATACAACTAGGTAGAGAGTTGTATAAGGCTAGTGGGCTCATGGATGACTCATACCTCTAGGGAGAGTGTGGGGCGTCGTACAGACAGGGAGTTGATGAGGCCAGCTGAAGCTTGTCAGATCATTTAGGCCTCTATAAGAACTCCCAGATTCATTAGGTGTTAGCTCATGCCTGGAACCAGACCTGTGTGGACTGTCTAGGGAGAGTGAACCCCTGTGCGGTGAGGCAAAGCCTGTGTGGCTATTTGTTTGGACTTTTACTAAACCAGGGACTTAGGGACTAGGACAGCACTAGGCTGATCCCAGTTGTTAGTTAGGAAACCTGTATGTTTAGTCAGAGGTCAACTTGACCAGGATTTATTTTGGTTATGTTTCTTTTGCTTTGCTGTGTTTTGTCACTGTAAATAGAAAATAAACCGCACCTTTTTTTTGATTTTGAAAACCACAACCTCCGTTTGCTGGGCCTGTTTTGTGTGGGGAGCCCATCCCGGGGGTCACACACACCCGCTGCCGAGCTAACCCCCTCACAGTTGGTGGAGAACCAGTGGCAGTTTTTTTTAAGCCAGCATGGAGGAGATACTGAAGCAGCTGGCTCTAGCAAATGCCAATCAACAGCAGACAAATGCAGGTTTGCAAAGGAGCCTTGCAGCCCAGCAGCAGACAAACGCAACTTTGCAACAGAGTCTGGAGGCTCAGCAACGAGCCCAGCAGCAATCTGAGGCCCGCTTCATAGACCTGTTGCAGAAGCAAGAGCAGAGACTACAACAACAGATGGAAGCAGTAATGCAGCAACGTCCGCAGACCAGTGAGGAAAGCCGTCCCACTAATACCGCGTCCTTTGGGGTGAGTCGTTTATTGACAAAAATGACTGGAGGGGATGATCCAGAGGTATTTTTGACCACATTTGAAAGGACCGCTGAAAGAGAAAAGTGGCCTGAGGAGCAGTGGGCTGGACTGGTGGCTCCTCTGTTAACTGGTGAATCGCAGAAAGCTTACTATGACCTAGAGCCTAACCAAGCAAAAGACTATGTGATGCTAAAAGCTGAAATATTGGCAAGGCTGGGTGTCACCCAGGCTGTCCGGGCTCAGCGTGTGCATAACTGGACTTTCCAGCTTGGAAAACCCCCCAGGTCTCAAATGTATGATCTCATTCACCTGAGCAGAAAGTGGCTACAGCCAGAGACTTTGTCCGCACCAAAGATTGTGGAACGTGTTGTAATGGATCGGTTTTTGAGAGCTCTTCCTACTGCCATCCAAAAGTGGGTAAGCCATGGAGACCCAGAGACGGCCGATGGTCTTGTGGATCGTGTGGAGAAATACTTGGCTACAGAGAACCTGACGGCCTCTTCCAGAGACACTCGGACTTTCCACCCTAAGACCAGACCATCCCCAGGGGCGGATAAGAGGATTCCAAGGGGTGAGGGTGGAGAGAGTGAGAGGGTGGGAGCTCTACCCCAAGTTTGGCGAGAACAGCCTGGGAAATCAGCGGCTCAAGAGGCGGCAAGAAGGATCGTTTGCTACCGCTGCCGGCAAGCGGGACATATTGCAGCCAATTGCCCGGTTGTGGAGGAACCCATGCAGTGTGACTTTCTGACGGGCAGACGTCAGTCGCTGTGTGCGACAGTCGCATGCACTGCCATTCGAGGAACTGAGAAACATTTATGCAAAATGTGTGTTAATGGTAGAAATGTTGTGGTATTGCTGGATTCAGGTAGCCTTGTGACCCTGATAAAGGCTGAGTTAGTTAAAACAGAGGTCTCTGGGAATAGCAAGGTAGCTGTTATTTGTGTGCATGGGGACACCCGAGAGTATCCAGTGACTACAGTGTGTTTCGAGACCCCCAAAGGTACCCTCTCTCATCCAGTGGGCTTAGTATCTCAGTTACCGCATGACGCCATTGTGGGAAGGGATTTTCCGAAGTTCTGGGAACTGTGGGATGATCCTGAGCCCCTCACTGGTGCCCCTATGTACCAGGAATGTGATAGCCAGAACTCCCCTGAGAGTGGTGAGGACTCTCCGGAATTTCCCTTATCAGTATTGGCAGGGGAGACTCAAGAAACTGGAGAGGAGCCCACCTCCTCAGACGAAAACCTACCGTCTGTGGAGTTTTCTGATCTTGAGGTTCACAGGGAAAACTTTGCCACAGAACAGTTGAAAGACCCCGCCCTAATAAAGGCACGGGAAAACGTAGTGAAAATAGATGGTGAGTTAGTGAACCCAGATAATACCTGCACTTACCCATACTTCAGCGTAGAGAAGGACCTACTGTATCGGGTGGCAAAAAGGGCAGAAGAAACCGTTGAGCAGCTTGTGGTGCCCAAACCTTACAGGAAGTTGGTGTTGGAGTTGGCCCATGGGCACATTCTTGGAGGTCATCTGGGGACAGAGAAAACCCCGAGAGAGGGTATTACAGAGATTCTATTGGCCGGGGGTGATGAAGGACGTAGAAAATTATTGTTCCTCCTGCCCTGTGTGTCAGAGGTTGGCCCCGATGCCACATTTCCGTAGCCCGCTGGTCCCTCTACCCATCATTGAGGTCCCGTTTGAGAGGATCGCCATGGATTTGGTAGGTCCTATAATCAAGTCCGCTAGGGGGCACCAGTACATATTAGTTATAATGGACTATGCCACCCGTTATCCAGAAGCGATCCCTCTCCGAAATACCTCGGCCAAAACCATAGCCAAAGAGCTATCTCTTGTTTTTAGCCGGGTGGGTATTTGTAAAGAACTGCTTACGGACCAAGGTACACCCTTTATGTCCCGGGTTATGAAAGAGCTGTGTAAATTGTTCAAAGTGACGCAATTGCGTACGTCTGTGTATCACCCCCAAACCGATGGGCTGGTTGAAAGATTCAACAAAACCCTAAAACAAATGTTGAAGAAAGTGGTGGATAGAGATGGAAAGGATTGGGACTGTTTACTTCCTTATTTGATGTTTGCTATTAGGGAGGTGCCCCAATCCTCTACGGGATTCTCCCCCTTTGAGTTACTGTATGGGAGACACCCAAGAGGGCTTTTGGATATTGCCAAGGAAACTTGGGAAAGTGAGAGTTCTCCCCACAGGAGTGTGATTGAGCATGTCGCCCTGATGCAAGATCGAATTGCACAGGTAATGCCCATCGTGAAGGAACATTTGGCCCAAGCGCAGTTGGCACAGCAGAGAGTGTACAACCGTGGAGCCAAGACCCGTACCTTTTCCCCGGGGGATAGGATATTGGTACTTGTCCCTACGGTTGAAAGTAAATTCCTTGCCAAATGGCAAGGCCCCTACGAGATAATGGAAAAAGTGAGCGAAGTGAATTACAAGGTCAGACAACCAGGAAGGCGAAAGCCCGAACAGATCTATCGCGTTAATCTGTTGAAAGCCTGGAGGGATAGAGAGTCCCTAGTCGCAGACACTTGGTCACCAGCTCAAACTGGTTGCGTGATTCCTGAGGTTGGAATAGCAGCCACCTTGTCACAACCCCAACAACAGGAGGTTAAGGAGTTTGTGCTTCGCAACAAGGAGGTATTCTCTGAGCTGCCGGGACAAACATCTGGGGTAGAGCATGACATCATTACCCCGCCCGGTGAAAGGGTGAAGTTAAAACCCTATCGGATCCCAGAGGCTCGACGGGAGGCAATACGGGAGGAAGTACAGAAAATGCTGAACTTAGGGGTGATAGAGGAGTCCCAAAGTGATTGGTCTAGTCCCATTGTGTTGGTGCCTAAACCGGATGGGAGCTGGCGATTTTGTAACGATTTTCGTCAGTTGAACAAAGTTACAAAATTTGACACCTACCCCATGCCACGTATAGATGAGTTGATCGACCGGCTGGGAACAGCCCGATACATGACGACTCTTGACCTCACAAAAGGGTATTGGCAAATCCCCCTGGCCAAGTCGGCCAAAGAGAAAACCGCATTTGTAACCCCAGACGGGGCGTTCCAATATAAAAGAATGCCGTTCGGGTTACAGAATGCGCCGGCCACATTCCAGCGGAAAATGGACCAGATGCTGAGGCCCCATCGGAAGTATGCTGCGGCTTACCTGGATGACGTAATTGTCCATAGCACAGATTGGGCCTCACATCTGCCAAAAGTGCAAGCAGTCCTGGACTCTGTTCGGGAAGCGGGGTTTACGGCTAACCCCAAGAAGTGTACCATTGGGCAGGAGGAGGCCAAATATCTTGGGTACACCATTGGGAGGGGAGTAATAAAACCCCAACTCAACAAAGTCGAGGCCATCCAGAGTTGGCCACGTCCCAACAGCAAGAAGCAGGTACGAGCCTTTCTGGGAATCGCTGGGTATTATCGGCGATTCATTCCCCACTTTGCTTCTAAGGCTGTGCCCCTAACCAACCTGACGAAGGGGAAAGGGTCGGTCATGATTAAATGGACCCCCGAGGCTGAGGCAGCATTCCAATTCTTGAAACAAGCCTTATGTAGCCAGCCAGTGTTGTACTCACCCGACTTCTCTAAAGACTTTGTCGTACAAAGTGATGCGTCAGATGTGGGGTTAGGAGCAGTATTGTCCCAGGTCTGGAACGGGGAAGAGCACCCAGTCATTTACCTCAGCAGGAAGTTGAAGTCCCATGAGGTAAATTACGCCACCGTTGAAAAGGAGTGTTTAGCGGTGAAGTGGGCTCTAGATTCCCTTCGGTACTACCTGCTAGGTAGGCACTTTGACATGGTTACGGATCACGCTCCGTTAAAGTGGATGGCTCAAAACAAGGAAACAAATAGAAGAGTGAATAGGTGGTTCCTGGCAATCCAGGAATTCAACTTCACAGTAAAGCATCGCCCTGGCGTTCAAATGGGGAATGTGGATGCTTTGTCTCGAGTACATGAATGCCTGATTGCTGGTGTTCCAACCCCGAGGTTAAAACAAGAGGGGGGGTATGTGACAGCAGGAAGGTAAAGTCACCTGGTTGCATCCAGGGGGGTAGATATATTTCGCCCAGATTCAGGCTTTACGCCGACTTATACAACTAGGTGGAGAGTTGTATAAGGCTAGTGGGCTCATGGATGACTCATACCTCTAGGGAGAGTGTGGGGCGTCGTACAGACAGGGAGTTGATGAGGCCAGCTGAAGCTTGTCAGCTCATTTAGGCCTCTATAAGAACTCCCAGATTCATTAGGTGTTAGCTCATGCCTGGAACCAGACCTGTGTGGACTGTCTAGGGAGAGTGAACCCCTGTGCGGTGAGGCAAAGCCTGTGTGGCTATTTGTTTGGACTTTTACTAAACCAGGGACTTAGGGACTAGGACAGCACTAGGCTGATCCCAGTTGTTAGTTAGGAAACCTGTATGTTTAGTCAGAGGTCAACTTGACCAGGATTTATTTTGGTTATGTTTCTTTTGCTTTGCTGTGTTTTGTCACTGTAAATAGAAAATAAACCGCACCTTTTTTTTGATTTTGAAAACCACAACCTCCGTTTGCTGGGCCTGTTTTGTGTGGGGAGCCCATCCCGGGGGTCACACACACCCGCTGCCGAGCTAACCCCCTCACAGTATATATATATATATATATATAAGCATAGAGGCTAATAGCATTAAATGTATAGTATGCTGGGCAAAGTAATGACTATAGTGGCCAAAGGACAACATATGCGTTCACCATGAAAATGGCCCGCAATGTCCCCACTAATATAGCGACCAGACCATATTTACAAAAACTAATAAAAAAGGTAGATTGATTCAAATATAGCCTCTGTACCTGCTTGGAGTCCCCCTTGTATCAAATGCAGTGCCACAGAGAAGTTCACGTAGCTACCCCTGGTCTGAAGTCCTACCACTAAATTCGTCACTTAGTGCGCATCAGGATATTTTTCGCCAATTAATTGGGAATAATTGGCATTTCCTCTCTGAGGCCCTAATCATATCTAAATATGTAGCTGACAGACCGGAAATCGTATATCGTAGATCCCGCTCAATTAGGGATGGCCTTATTCACAGCCACTATATGCCCGAAACTGTGGAAATAGGGGCAACAATCAGTAATGGCACATACAGGTGTGGCAACTGTGATCAGTGCCCGTGGATCAAAGAGGGCACAGGATGCCACTTACCACGAGGAGGCTACCACAGATCTACACAATACGCAGATTGTAGTACAATAGGAGTTGTATATTTGGCAACATGCCTATGTGGAGCCTTCTATATAGGCAAGACGAAATGCCCCTGTGTAAAAAGAGTGCAAGACCAGCTATGATTAAACACTTAAAGTGTGAAACTAGTCAGCTCTAACCAGAATTTTGTGACTTGCTGTGCTGTATTTGGATTTTTGAAGATTTTACATAATAAAGGCTTTTTATTGGAGTGCTGCTGTCCAGAAGACTTGATCTTTTGTTTTGCCTGAAATTGCATTGCCTGCAACCTTGGCTGTTGGGAGGAGATAGTCACCTGGAGGACGTCTACACCTGAGCGGTTTCTATTTTTGTTCGTCATTTGCAAGTTTGTTGCTATGCATTCAAATTGTATTATGCAACAAATGTATACATATACCAATATTCTATCATTGTTTGGCACTAATTATACCGTATTTATCGGCGTATAACACGCACAGGCGTATAACACGCACCCTAATTTTAAGAGGGAAGTTTCAGGAAAATACTTTCCACAGCCTCCTGCGTATAACACGCAGGCACAGTTTACCCTCTATTTTCAGGGTAAAAAAGTGAGTGTTCTACGACAATAAATACAGTAAATCCTTATGTCTTATACAGACTTGATGAAATAACAGAGAAGTGCTAAGCCCTTGCGAAGCACGACCGTGCGAAACATGTCGGCTATTTGCACATTCTAGTTCTTTGTCTCCAAGCTTTTATGATTTTGTATTATTGTAATTTTAAGATGTTATGAATAAATTTATATTTTTCTATATTTACCGTCTCAAGTGTACTCCCCTTAACAAAACTGGTATCTCCCCTTAAAATCCCGTTCTGTGAGAGTTTGTCTCTCTTTGGTTTTTTCTTTCTAGTTTATATTGGGACTGGGAGATTTTACAGTTTTGTTTCTGGAAACTATCCATCCAATCTTTATATATAGGATTTTTGTACTCACCGTAAAATCCGTTTTTCTGCCGTCCATGGACTGACACAGCACCCACCCTTCCTTTTAAGGTTTGTACTGCTTTGTTACGAACTGAGGCTGCTAGCTGCAGGTGGGAGGGTAATGTCCGGAGGGACCGCCCCTCTGGGCGGGGCTGTTCAGCTCTGGCTTGTTCTAGAATGTATGTTTCTAACATCTAACATTCTGCCTAGATCTTCTCCTGCGAGCAGGGACATATACCCACACGTTTACAGTATCCAGCTGTGTCAGTCCATGGACGTCAGAGAAATGGATTTTATGGTGAGTACAAAAATCCTATTTTTATTCTTATTATGTATCATTTCTTCTCTTTTCAGAATTTGCTCCCCCTACAACTGCATACCTGCAATATTATTATTTATTGATTTGCGTTTTTTCCCTTTTTTTATTTATTTTTTATTTATTCTTTGCAACAGGTTTGCTATCAGAACTGTTTTTCTGCATGATGTCCGTTAAGGTTGGACTTCTGGCCTTGCCTGTGTCTGTGTCATAGATATGCAGTAATGTTTGTCTGCCATCTTACCTTCCTCCTCTTGTGTTCACCTTAGAGGCCAGACTCTCTCACCTGGCTGCTTTTATAATGTCTCCTCCCAGCCTGGCTCCACCCCAGGCCCTATCACAGAACTCTATATTAACCTGTGCACTGCAAGTCTGCCTTGCTGTGTTTGTTAAGCATTGTGTGTTTGGGTTCCTGCCTGCCGTGTGCTACGTCTGTCTCTGTGTTACGATATTGGCTTGTTCCCGACTATCCCTGTCTGCAAGTGACCTTGACCCCTTCGGCTTGTCCTTCGTTTATCCATGTGTGCTTGTTGCCCTGACCTTGGCTTTTCCCCTCACTATTCTTGTATCCTGTGCTGCTGCTTCCCCTCTATCCTCTTTATCCTACGGAGCGTGAGCTAGGGAACTCTGGGGGCCGCGACCTGGACCCAGCTGCAGCGTAGGCCATTCTCGCCACTAGAGGCTCTGGTGAAAACCTGCTGGGTCTTAGACTCCGTGCCCTGGGGAATCTTGGGCTCTAGCTGCCTGCTGAGGAACCTATGCAGCTGGGCCGAACCAGACTAACCCCCGAAGAATGTGCTAGGTGCAGAACTCTGGGCTTGTGTCTCTATTGTGGGGGCAAGGGTCATTTTCGTGACTCCTGCTCGCTTCGTTCGGGAAACACTCGGGTCTAATACATTTGGAAGGTGGTATTGGACCCAGAAACATCACCTTCTCATCTTCTCCTGCCGGTGTTCCTTCATGTAGGCACTTCTCCTCAATCAAACCTTGCATATCTGGATTCCGAGGCTGCCGGCAATTTTATGGATTGGAGAACTGCTTCTTCTATGAAGCTTACCCTTTCACCTCTAACTACGCCATTGGTAGTCTCGACAATTGATGGTACTCTTCTCCCAGGGGGCCCTATTTGCTTCCAGACGCTACCTATTAGGATGTCGATAGGATATCCACTCCTGGTGGAGAATCCCTTTCTCATTCTACCCAAGGCCTCTACCCCCATTGTATTGGGCCTTCCTTGGCTACAGCTCCACTCTCCACATGTGGACTGGGTCTCCTGGGCAGATCCTGGCTTGGGGTCCCTCATGTTTCTCGTCATGTCTTCTCAAGGTGGCCCTGAAGGAGAGACTTCCGGTTGCTACCACTTCTGTATCTTCTGATCTTCCCGCTGCATACAGCGATTACCGGGATGTGTTCTGTAAGAAATCAGCTGAGGTGCTTCCTCCCCACAGGTCTTTTGACTGTGCTATTGACCTTGTCCCCAGAGCAACTTTGCCCCGTACCTACCCTCTGTCCATCCCAGAGACCCAGGCCATGTCTGAGTATGTCGCAGAGAATCTAAAGAGAGGTTTCATCTGGAAATCCTCATCGCCTGCAGGGGCAGGGTTCTTTTTCATTGCCAAAAAGGATGGTACCTTAATACCCTGCATCGACTATCGAGGTTTTGAACGCGGTTACTATCAAAAATCGATACCCCTTACCATCTAAATTATTCGATAGGTTGAAGGGTGCCTCCATTTTCACCAAGTTGGATCTCAGAGGCGCGTACAATCTCATTCGGATACGGGAGGGTGACGAATGGAAGACTGCATTTAACACTAGAGACGGGCATTACGAATACCTGGTTATGCCTTTTGGTTTGTGTAATGCCCCAGCCGTGTTTCAAAACTTTGTCAATGAAATCTTCAGGGATCTGCTGTACCAGTTTGTTGTCATCTATCTGGATGACATTCTGATCTTTTCGGAAAATCTGCTGGTCCACAGAAACCATGGCCGCACTGTACTTCAGCGACTTACAGAGAATAATCTCTATGCCAAGCTGGAGAAATGTTCCTTTTGAATGTTCTGAGGTCTTGTTTCTAGGGTGCTTTGTCTCAAGTTTGGGTCTTCGTATGGATCCTGGGAAGGTCTTGGCTATTACCAACTGGCCTCTTCCTGCTAGCCTCAAGGCCACACAGCGCTTTATTGGCTTCACAAATTATTATAGGCAGTTCATAAGGAATTACTCTTCTATTGCCGCGCCTATAATCGCTTTGACCAAGAAGGGTGCGAATGCCAAAGACTTGCCTCCCGAAGCTGTCTCTGCATTTCACGACCTGAAACAGGCCTTTGTTTCTGGACCTCTCTTGAGGAGACCAAATCCTGGGGATGCATTTTTTTATTGAAGTGGACGCTTCCTCAATCAGGGTGGGAGCTGTGCTTCTTCAATTCTTTGAGAAGAGATGTCAACCATGTGCGTTCTTCTCCCAAAAAAATTCTCAGGCAGAGAGGAATTATGCCATCGGTGATCGGGAACTTCTCGCAATTAAATTGGCGTTAGAGGAGTGGCGTCATCTCTTGGAGGGTTCCCCTCACTCCATAACGATCTTTACTGATCACAAGAATTTACAGTATCTACAGAATGCTAAACGTCTGAATCCCAAACAGGCCAGGTGGAATCTCTTCTGTTCCCATTTTAATTTCATGATTACGTACAAACCTGGTTCCTGCAACGGTCGGGCTGATGCGCTCTCTAGGTCATTTGACACTTTGGACGAGGAGTACACCCCTGAACCTGAGCCGATCACTCCAACCTCGTGCATTGTTGCCCATTCTACCATCCTGAAGTCAAAAATTCCTCCTGGTAAGACCCTTGTCCCCACTGAGCTAAGAGCTAAGATCCTTCATTGGGGACATGATTCCAAGGTGGCAGGTCATTCTGGATTCCTCCGGGCATTCTTACTCATCAGTCTTCACTACTGGTGGCCTAATCTCCGCTCAGATGTCAAAGACTACGTTAAGGCTTGTCATGTCTGTGCTCAGTCTAAATCCTCCACACAAGCTTCTGCTGGTCTCCTCATTCCCTTGCCCATTCCTAAGGAGCCCTGGGCTCACATTGCCATGGATTTTATCACCGATCTCCCACTGTCTGAGAATAATACGGTCATTTGGGTGGTAATCGATCGGTTCTCCAAGATGGCTCATTTTGTTCCTCTTCCTGGCCTTCCTTCTGCTCCTGCCTTGGTTCCCATTTTTATTCAAGAAATTTTCCGCCTCCATGGGGTTCCTTCTCATATTGTTTCCGACAGGGGTGTTCATTTTACGTCTCGTTTTTTAGAGAGCCTTTTGCAAATTCCTCAATATTGTCTTGGATTTTTCCTCTTCTTACCATCCTCAATCCAATGGACAGACTGAGAGGGTTAAGCAGGAGTTAGAGGTCTTTCTTCGCACCTCAGTGTCTGCTCATCATGACGATTGGTCCTCTCTACTCCCGTGTGCAGAATTCTCTCATAACAATCATGTAAATACCAGTTCACAGAAGACACCCTTTTTCACAGTTTAACCCCCTCAACTTCCTCTTCCCATGACCTGTTCTCCAGATATTCCAGCTTTTGCTTCAGTTCAGGAGTCTCTCAATTCTGTTTGGGGTGACGTTCATGATTCCCTCCGGGCAGCTGCTGAAAAATTCAAAGGCTTTGCTGACCGCCGCAGTCGTAAACCGCCTTCTCTTCAGCCAGGGGACAAAGTCTGGCTCTCCATCAGGAACATCAAGCTCCGAGTTCCTTCTCTGAAGTTTGCTCCACGATTCATTGGTCCGTACACTATAACTACTAAACTGAATCCGGTTTGTTTCAAACTCCAGATTCCTAAAAGCCTTAAAATCGCTAACTCCTTCCATGTTGCCCTTCTGAAGCCTTTAGTCCTCAATTTCTCTCGTCTAATCAGGAGTACGAGGTCAGTCAAGTTCTGGACTCCCGACTCTGTAGAGGCGTTCTTCAGTACCTCGTTCATTGGAAAGGGTTTGGTCCTGAGGAGAGGTCTTGGATCACTGCATCTGAGGTATTTGCACCTCGTCTGTTAAAGAAGTTTCATCTGAAGTTTCCCTCTAAACACGGGCCCAGGCGGGGAAGGGGGAGGCCTCGTAAGAGGGAGGGTACTGTCATGGATATACAGTAATGTTTGTCTGCCATCTTACCTTCCTCCTCTTGTGTTCACATTAGAGGCCAGACTCTCTCACCTGGCTGCTTTTATAATGTCTCCTCCCAGCCTGGCTCCACCCCAGGCCCTATCACAGAACTCTATATTAATCTGTGCACTGCAAGTCTGCCTTTCTGATCAACGTGTTTGTTAAGCATTGTGTGTTTGGGTTCCTGCCTGCCGTGTGCTACGTCTGTCTCTGTAGTACGATATTGGCTTGTTCCCGACTATCCCTGTCTGCTAGTGACCTTGACCTTTGGCTTGTCCTTAGTTTATCCATGTCTGCTTGTTGCCCTGACCTTGGCTTTTCCCCTTACTATTCTTATATCCTGTGCTGCTGCTTCCCCTCTATCCTCTTTACCCTACGGCGCGTGAGCTAGGGGACTCTGGGGGCCGCGACCTGGACCCAGCTGCAGCGTAGGCCATCCTCCCCACTAGAGGCTCTGGTGAAAACCTGCTGGGTCTTAGACTCCGTGCCCTGGGGAATCTTGGGCTCTAGCTCCCTGTGGATCCCTGTTGTGCTCCACTGGTCCCGCTCTCCACAACCACCCAGTGTCCCATCTGCAGCAGTCAGCCATAGGGTTCACTACCTTGTGGTGCACTCCTGACCCCCAATGGTGTGCATCTGTCATCTGTCCACAGGTGACCTGACAGTCTGCTCAGTGCCCGGGGATCTGGCCAGGGCACTGTTGCTAACTTTGCCTTGAGAACCTAACTGGTTCATACCAGAACACCCCGGAGGCGTTCCCATCTAGTTTTTCCATCTGGGGACACCACACGCTGATGGCTCTCACGAGCCGGCCGACCTGTGACGTCTCCCCCTTTTACTAGCTGTGGAACGCAACGTGCGGATGATGCGGTTCTCAGCGCCGTCGGCACGTCACGCCACTTCAGGTCCAGCCCATCTCTGCCACACTCAGTCCCTCCTCCCTGTTTCTGGCGACCAATCGCGGCCAGCCAGAGCGGGAGGTCCGCCTCTGTTTGTCCCCCTTCATCGGAACATGCAGCATATGGACAAGGACCGGGGGATTTAATGCATGCATCTCTCTAGCATGCACCCCATGCAGCGACCAGTGACCAGATGGGCTCGCTCCAGTCCCTCCAGATCCTCTGGATCTACTCCGGTATCTTTCTACGATCTGGGCGACTGGACGGATCCCATGGACCCTCCCCCCACTTATCCCTGTGGACTCAATCAGGTGGCTCTCCCTATATAAGACACATTCTCACAATATTTCCTCAGCGGTGCACCTCTCTATATGTACGTTCCCTTCAGACACTAAAGGTATTATGGGAAAGGAAACTTTCCCTGTTTTCTTTGTTTTTGACTACATTGCTTTTTTGCTTGACCTTCTCATTTAAATGTATGTCTGCTATGCTTTTGTCTAGACTTCCATTTGATGTGAATTTGATTCCCCCTCTATGCTCAGAGGCATCCTTCTGGACTTCCTCTTTCTCCTGGCACCCTTATATACACTGTGTTCACTATATGCATTAATGAGATATACCATCTCACCTCTTTCTATTTTTGGCATTTGAATTGCCTTTAAGTTTTCACCAGCATCAATCATCTGATCTAATGTACATATTTAGTAAGTGATCAAATATATCTTAATTTTTATATATATCACACACACATTCTCACACACACTCCCTCTTTCCTTTTGGCACCCATACACAATTCCCTGGTCCTCCTTTCCCCTCCTTTTCTTTTCCTCCTCCCCCTCCCCCCTCTTCCACCTCCCCCCTTCCCCTTCTTCCTCTCCCCCCCTCTTTTTCCTCCCCTACCCCCACCTGCTGTGTTCTTGTTCCTTTTCCTTATCCCTCCCCATCCCCATGCTCTCCCATTCCCTCACTTTCCTTTCCCCTCTTTTTTCTTCCTCTCCCCTTCCTCCCCCCCAACCCCCCCCCCCCCCCTCCATTTCGCTTTCCTTCTCCCATCTCTCTCTACTATCCCCTTCCCACTCTCTCTCCCTTTTCCTTTCCCATTTTTCACCACTCCTCCCCTCTCCTCTCCCCCATTCTTTCCCTCCCCTTCTCTTTCCCGTTCCCCTTAACCCCATCCTTCCTTTTTCCCCATCGCCTTTTTTCTCTCTTCATCTTCCCCCTTTGTTTTTCCCCTCCTACATACATTTACTCTCTAGCCATCAACTTATTCGATTTCCCTGTTCATACATACAGGGACCCACCTGTCCTCTTCGCGTGAGTGTTCTAGGGGGGAGTGTCCTCACAGGCACGTAAGCCTTATTTCTCTTTTCGTCCATGGATGGACACAGCTCCTTAATTCTTGACAGTTGGGTTATGTTCCTGTTCTATAGGAGAGGACTTGGCAGAACATGTTAGATATTTAATACATGTTACTTTAACAGAGTTGAAACCGCCCCGCCCAGGGGGCAGTCCCTCTGTACATAACCCTCCACCCTGCAGCAGCAGCCTCAGTTTTTTTCTGCCTAGTAGAGGAGAAGGACCTGGCTCCCTTTGGGCCCAGAGTCTTGAAGAAAATGTTTACTTTTTATTGATTTATTTTTGAAGAATCTTCTATCAACTGCCGGCTGGGCATGACAGGCAGGATATTATAGATCCTTGTAGTCCCCCCAGTCCGGCCAGCGAGCGTGAGCAGACCTTTAACATACCCCATGGCTCCAGGGGTGGCCGGTGAGCTATGCTCCAGGGATCACATATGACCGAGCGGCTTGCTGTCTCAGTCACAGTGGACCGGGTCGACAGCTACTCCATATTGCCCGGTTGTAGGTCTGTTAGGAACGCACCAGCAGGTCCTCGCAGGGGCGGGTAAGTACAGTTCCTCCTGCTTCGGTGGGATTGAACAGCTCGGCATTCCTAAAGAGGTCGTTAGGTTCTCCTGCCTTCCCCTCTCTCCCTCTGTCACCCTTTTTCCTCCTCCCCTTGCGGGGCTGCTGCGACCAGGGAATACCTTTTAGGGGGGCTCCAAGTCCCGGCGGGGGGCTGTGGGGGTGTCCAGGCCCGCTCTCTGTGTGGGGGGGTGGTATTTTTTGGGAGCCTCCGCTGCTGGCCTTCTCGTCCACCTCGCTTGCTGGGCGCCATTTTTTGACGCGCTGGCGCCATTTTTCTGGGACCTATGCCTTTCATTGAAAATCCTATTGGCGGCCATTTTGCTGTGGCCGCGCCATGATGCAGGCGGGCGTCCATTTTCTTGTGGTCCGCGCGCTTTCTCTGAGACACCCGATGGGCATTTTGGAGTGGGTTTTGGCCTCTAGTGCTGACTGGCTTCCTGAACGGCGCAAACGGTGCCATTCATCCCACATGGTTTCTCAGTCACACCAGGTGTGAGGATAGAGAGCAGGCAGCGGTGCTGGACAGTCCCTGGCTGGCAGTGAGTCCCCTGGGTATCCCCCCCTCCGTCAGCGCAGCATGGAGGGTGAACAAAAGTTATGTGTCAGGTAACTGACTAGGTCCCTAAGGGTTGTCAGTGGGTGATCTGGAGCCAGAGGCTGGCATTTTTCCCTAAGACATTCCAGAGGCAGCATCCGGTGCCCCTGCACCTGCGGTTCCCATGGACGCGGTTTAGGCAGTCCTGGAGTCATTGTTGCCAAGGTGGAAGAGGCGTGCGAGCGTAAGGGGGTACTTTTCGCTCCCTCCCCCCGCCATCGCCTGGGAAATTGTTTTGACTCAGACTCGGGCCTGGTTCCCTGGTTCTGAGATGTCAGAAGAGGCGGACCAGGACCTTCCCTGTGTGGAGGACCCCTCGTCCGGGCCAGCTCAAGACCGCACTTATCACTGCTGTGAGGAACACTCTCAAGCTGGAAGATGCAGCTGGGACTTCCACAGCAGAGTCTGTCCTTTTTTTGGGTCGCACAAACCAACACGCTATGTTTAAGGTTTTCCTTATGTTGATTTTTTTGACTAGTTCATAGTTAAAGAATGGGAATGGCCACAGAGGCCCTTTGCGGTCCCTCAGCGCACCCCGGTCTCTCGGTTAAAATACGTAACCTCTATCCCGGGGGAGGGGACCCCTGTTTTTAAGGACCCTGTTCACCATGCTGGAGCATTGCGGCCTATTGTGGCTGCTACCTGGGTGTCCCTGACACTCAGGGAGTGGGCAAAAAAATATTGCACCGGACTGGGGAGGAGCTTCGGTTTTCTCCTGATTGCATGCCTCTTGCCAAGCAAGTTGGTGCAGGGACTCATGTACGTCTGTGATGCAACCCTGGGTGCAGTCCCCTTGATCTCCAGGACCTCAGCATCTGCAGTGGTATAGCACCGCCTAATATGGTTGGAATGCTGGTCTGCTGACTAAGCTTCTAGGACAACTCTGGCAGTTTTGCCTTTCTAAGGTGGGAGGCTTTTTTGGTACCTCACTGGACGACATCATGTAGGATGTCCCTGGGGGTAGGAGCACGCTTCTCCCTCAAATCCACTACAGGGAAGGAGCCACGCCGTAAGCCGGGGCCCTCCTTTCCCACACTGAAGAGGTGTTTTTGTCAGTCGGGGAGACCTTCCCAAGCGGAAAAAGTCTTGCTGGGGCACAGAAGCGTTCCTGGATGCGCAAGTCCACCAAGCCAGCAATCAAGCCTGCTACCGCAGGAAGTTTTGCCCCCACCCGACTGCAGGGTGGGGGGGCGGCTTTGCAGGTTTGCAGCTCAGTGGACTTCCCTGCTCTCCGACCAGTGGGTCTGCGAGGTGGTCACCTCGGGGTACAAGATAGAGTTCCTTTCTTGTTCACCAAACAGATTTTTTCCCTCACAAGCTGCCTCTCCTTCGGCTCGTTGGGCTGCCATGCGGGGTGATCTTACCCATACCATTGCAGGACAGGCTTCAGGGTTTCTACTCAAATCTGTTTGTGGACCCAAAGAGGGACGGAGTCCGTCCAATCTTGGACCTCAAGGCCCTCAAGGTCTTTGTCTGGATTCAAAAAGTTCCAGATGGACTTGATTCTTTCGGTGAGGGCTGCGCTCCATCCGGGGGACTTCCTGCGTCCTTGGATATCAGGGACGCATACTTGCATGTCCCCATCTGCGTCAAGCATCAGAGGTTCCTGCGCTTTGCGGTAGGCGAAGACCACTATCAATTGTGGCTCTTCTCTTTGGCCTAGCTTCGGCACCAAGAGTTTTCTCCTAGGTGCTTGCGCCGATTCTAGCTTTGCTGAGACAGCGAGGCATTGCCATCGTAGGCTACTTGGATGGCCTTTTTCCGAAAGCTGCTTTGAGCTCAGAATTAGAGGAGGACGTGTCTATAGCCAGTCAGACCCTTCGGGAGTTTGGTGGATGCTGAACCTCCCAGGGGTCGATGTTAGTACCGACCCAGAGCCTAGAGTACCTGGAGTTGATTCTAGGCTCCTCGGAGGCCAGAGTCTTTCTTCCCTTGGAGAAGTTGCAGACACTCCAATCTGCGGTGAGGTTGTTGACATCCCGCAAATGGTTGTCTCTCCGTTTTTGCATGCGAATCCTGGGCCTCATGGTAGCCTCTTCAAAACAGTACCATATGCCCAATTCCACACTCGGGTCTTGCAGACGGAGATTCTCTAAAAATGGAACAGATTTCCGTTGTCTCTGGATCATCAGATTCAGATAAGTCATCTTGTCAGGTCCTCTCTGAGTTGGTGGCTGAGATTCCCGGCTCTTCGGTCCAGGAAGTCGTTCCTCCCTTTTCATGGACTGTGATCATGACGGACGCCTGTCTGACCGGTTGGGGGGGGGAGGGAGTCTGGGGGTTCAGGCGGCCCGGGGCCGCTGGACTCCGTCCGAAACCCAACTGCCGATCAATGTTCTGGAACTCCGGGTGATCAGGCTGTCCCTTTCCAGGTGGTCTCAGAGACTAAGAGGGCGTCCAGTCAGGATCCAGTCAGAAAACGCCACGGCTGTGGCATACGTCAATCATCAAGGAGGAACAAGAAGCTTGGCTGCAACGTCAGAGGTCGGTCACATCCTGCGGTGGGCGGACAAGAACGTGTCGGCAGTTTACATTCCGGCGTGGAAAACTGGCAGGCGGACTATTGAGTCGCCAGATGCTGGACCACGGGGGAATGGTCGTTACCTCCCGAGGTTTTTCAACTCCTTTGTCGGAGATGGGACACGCCAGACGTGGATCCTGGTATCTCGACTCAATCGCAAGTGTTGAGGTTCATGGCCAGGTCCAGAGATCCCTGGGCAGACGCGTCATATGCGTTGGTGGCCCCATGGGGTCAGCTCGGCTAATTTATGCCTTTCAACCACTGAAGTTGCTTCCTCGTCTACTCCGCAGAGTAGAGATCGAGGGGAATCCTGGTGATTTTAATCGCCCCAGATTGGCCCAGGCGTCTCTGGTACGCCGACCTCGTGCGGCTGGTGGCAGATGTGCCTTGGCGACTGCCAATGGGGGGACCTTCTCTCGCATGGTCCCATTCTTCATCCTGCTTTACAGTCGCTGGCTTTAGCGGCATGGCTATTGAAGGCCAGGTACTGTGGGACCGAGGCCTGTCGGATTCGGTCATTTCAACCATGTTGAGAGCACGGAAATCTTCTTCTAGGAAGATCTACCATCGCACATGGAGAGCCTACTTCTCTATGTGAGGCGATGGAATGACGTCCACAAACTTATTTGGTTTCCAGGATCCTGCTGTTTTTACAGCGCGGAGTGGATCAGAAACTTGCATTAAGCACCATTTAAGGGGCAGATTTCAGCCTTAGCTGTTTTCTTTCAGCTACCCCTGGCATCTCATTCACTAGTAAGTACGTTTGTGCAAGGGGTCTGACATGTGGCTCCTCCGGTGCGACCACCACTACCTCCGTGGGATTTGAATCTGGTGCTCTCGGTGCTTCAGAAACCTCCTTTTGAGGACATTAGGGAAATTCCTCTTTTGACACGCTCTCAGAAGGTGGCCTTCCTGGTAGCCATCACATCCGTCAGGAGGGTTTCTGACTTGGCTGCATTGTCTTGCAAGTCCCCATATTTGGTCCTCCATTAGGACAAAGCGGTGCTACGCCCGCAGACTTATTTTCTTAAGAAGGTGGTTTCGGCCTTTCACCTGAATGAGTACTTCCATCATTGTGTCCTCGGCCATCGCATTTCAAGGAGGTTGGGCTACTTTCTTTAGACGTGGTACGTGCCCTGCGGGTGTACCTGTCTGCTTCGGCTCCGTTACGGAGGTCTGACTCACTGTTTCTGTCGGTGTCTGGTCCGCAGAAGGGCCTGGTGGTCTCGTCATCTACCATTTCTCGGTGGATCAGGTGGACCGTCATCCAGGCCTATGCCCTTAAAGGGCGGGCGCCTCGCTTTCCCGTTACGGCGCATTTGACCAGGGCTTTTGGTGCCTCTTGTGCTTTCCGACATCAAGCATCTGTATCACAGGTGTGTAAGGCGGCGACCTGGTCGTCCGTTCAAACTTTTTCAAAATTTTACAAGGTTGATGTGTGTGCATCTTCGGATGCTAGCTCCAGCCACAGAGTTTTGCAGGCGACTGTTTGAGGTTGCGACTCCTCCGTTGAGGAGCTCTGCTTGTTTGGGGTGAAAATGTTTTTTTTTTATTTTGCTGTGCCCACCCCTCGTTTTTTTGACACTGCTTTGGGACGTCCCAACTGTCAAGAATTAAGGAGCTGTGTCCGTCCATGGACGAAAAGAGAAAATAGGATTTTTTGTACTCACCATAAAATCCTTTTCTCTGTCCATGGACAGACACAGCACCCACCCCTTCTTTTTTAGTCTTTTAGTTTGTACTGCTTTGTTACGAACTGAGGCTGCTGCTGCAGGGTGGGGGGGTTATGTACAGAGGGACCGCCCCCTGGGCAGGGCTGCTTCAACTCTGTTAAAGTAACATGTATTAAATAGCTAACATGTTCTGCCTAGTCCTCTCCTATAGAACAGGAACATAACCCAACTGTCAAGAATTAAGGAGCTGTGCAGGGCCATCTTTTCCATTGGGCACGCTGGGCAGTTGCCCGGGGGCCACACTTGCCTGGGGGGCTCCACCGGCTGCCCAGCGACCCCCAGTAAAAAATGGTGGGAAGCGGCGGGTCAGAACTGTGCATGCGCAGTTTGCGGAAATCGCAGAGAAGATCCGATCCTCCACGAGTGCTGCCTCTGTCTGTCCGCCGATGATGACGTTAGCCACACCCACCAGACTTGGAAAAAAAAAAAGCAGGAGGAGCTGAGGGTGAATGGACAGAGTAGAGTTGTCAGAGCAGACAGCACAGCAGGCTTGAAGCAGAGTGTGGCGGAGTCGGACCCCTGACGGCAGTGCCGGTTTTCGTGAGCCTGTAACCTGCCCAGCCACCAGCCAGTACAGACACAGAGTGCCCTGGTCGGTGTCGTACGGTGGGTGGCTGTCTGGCTGACTGTGCAACTTGCTCAAAGAGATAGGGGGGTGGTCTGTTGCTCTGATGTAAGTGGGAACTCTGATGTAAAGAGAAAGCAGTGGACTCTGATATAAGGTGGTCTCTGGTCACCACAGCCCCCCTTACATCAGCGTTTCCCCTTACATCATGATCTGCAGCTTTCCCCTTTACATAAGAGTTCCCTTTCACTGTAAGGGGGGCTTCCTGCAGACTCTGATGTAAGAGGAAACTCTGTGCTGGCTGGGTTATAGTAGCCTAACCTTCATGTCAATGAAGAAATGTTTTTTTTTTACGTTTGTTTAACTTAAACACATTGCTAATAGCACAATCTATATGTTTATAGTTAAAATACTGACATTTGCACTGTTTGGCACTGAAAACTGTAATTTTAGGTACCTTTTTGCAGTGGCAGTAAAAAATGTGGTTCTGCCAGTAAATGTCATGATTTTTGTCAGTAAAAGATTCTTGTGCGTGATTGTGTAGACAGGGCCCCAGCGCACCGTATTGCCCGGGGGCCTATAATGCTCTTAAGATGACACTGGAGCTGTGCCCGTCCATGGACGACAGAGAAAAGGATTTTACGGTGAGTACAAAAAATCCTATTTTTTCCACCGCATCAGCGTCTTGCAATTACAGTTCTCTGGTAAGTGCGTTTCTTTTCTGATACAGATATACACCCAATATATCTGAACATATTTGATTATGTTAATATATGTTGATAATCTTTATTGTAAAAATGTCTGTTTTTATCTTCCTGACACAAAACACTGCTGTACGTAGATGCAACTGTGCATATAGCCCGAAGTGTTTTTAATATATTGTAATATTTAGTCTGTAACAATCTATGTCGAAGATTATAAATGTATATCTAATGAATGTACAAATATCATCATATGTATATTTTTATATATTTTTGTTTCTTTCCCCTTTTTTTACTTGTATTGAATTACATCAAATATGGTATTTATATATTTCTCTATCAACACTCTGTTTTTAGAGTTTATACAATATTTCATTGTGCTACTTTCAAAGGCCCTGACGAAGCGAAAATCCACGAAACGCGTAGACCCCACTTTCTTCTATGCATGGGAATCGCACACCCTGAACTTGAAACTCGTAAACTGTAACTTGGTTTTATTTCATGTTTTGATTTTTTGGTATTACTGCCTATGGCAGAAAAATTAAAGTTGTTTATTTTCCTATAATTCTAGTATCTCTATATTTATTTACTCCTCTGAGGCACACACAAAGTCACACCCCGTTCAACCTTTTTCCTGAAACATAGTCGCATAAGGGCATTGTATACCTCCTTATGGGGGGGATGCAGTGCCTTTTATGTTGGCAACATGAAACGCATGCTGTGGCAACGTGTCAAAGAACATGTTGAGGATATTAGAGATGGAATCCCAGAGAGTCCCATTGCAAGACACTTTGAGAACTGTCGGTCTTGCAATTTTGATTATTTAGGGTTCCTGGCTATTGACAGAGTACACCCTCACAACAGGGAGGCTGACTTTGATAATGCCATTTTGTGCTCCGAATCATGATGGATCTTTACTCTTAAAGCTGATCACCCTTCTGGGTTAAATGGATTTGTCAGCTATGCCCCTTTTCTTCATATCTTATAAGGATTCCGATGCTCTTTCCTGTCCCATGTTTCCTTTTCTCTATTGATACTTCTGTTCATATTGTATATTATTCTGAGATTGTGCGTACCTCTAATCCATTTATCCTTCCATTCCCCCCCTTTTTTTCTTTTGGGTTGGATGGTCGGGCGGTTGTTTCTTGGTATGGTCCTTTTTTTGTTTGTTTTTTTGCGAGTACCTTGTCCTTGGATGTGTTCTCGATAGGTCTCATTTGGCCTTGGTATATTTATCCATTTGGACATTGTCTTGGATAAGGATTTTTTAAGGTCTGCCCATTGGGGGAGGCTGTGATGGATGACTGGCCAATTAATGGCGGGCCCACCCAGTTACCCAGTAAGAATGCCCATTTTGGATCCCTTAAGGCAGTGTTTCTCAACTCCAGTCCTCAAGGCGCCCCAACAGGTCATGTTTTCAGGATTTCCCTCAGACGATACGGCTGGGGCAATCACTAAGGCAGTGAAACCGATCAAATCACTTGTGCAAAATAATGGAAAGCCTGAAAACATGACCTGTTGGGGCGCCTTGAGGACTGGAGTTGAGAAACACTGCCTTAAGGGCAGGTCTGTGTGGGGGTTGTTGTGCTGAACCAGTGGGCTCTCGGGAGTCCCAGACACACATCTCCTGTGGAGCTTCTTTGATGCCTTGGGTGTTAGTGCAGACTTGCCCACACTTGATGGACCGGACATTGAATTAAGCATTTCCTGTTTTTGGGTGAGATATACATTTTTTGCTTTTGTTTAAGGTTGATTGTGTGTATTGCTTATCCGGTGATATAGTTTGCAGGTGCATCAATTCTGATTGATGATGCATTGAGACATGCACTCCCAGCTCATTTTTCATCTATTATAGTTTGTACCAATGTGCTTTTGCCACCCCTCTTTGCAGGTGAATGCAGCAGTATTCAGGTTCTTTGACCATCTCAAGTGTGATCTTTCATATGTGGGCTGGATGTTTTTTTGTTTTTTGTGTTGAAAGGTCAGGCCAGTGTTTTTTTTTCCCTTCTGCTTGGGGACAGTTTGTGGTGTGTGTGTGTGTGTGTGTGTGTGTGTGTGTGTGTGTGTGTATATATGTATGTAGGTATATATAATATATATATAAATATATATACACTGCTCAAAAAAATTAAAGGAACACTTTGAAAACACATCAGATCTCAACGGGGAAAAATCTCATGCTGGATATCTATACTGATATTGACTGGGTAATGTGTTAGGAATGAAAGGATGGCACATCATTTGATGTAAATGAAAATGATCCACCTACAGAGGGCTGATTTCAAAGACACCCCGAAAATCGAAGTGAAAAAATTATGCAGCAAGCTAGTCCATTTTGCTGAAATTTCACCTCAAAATGGTCCTCAGTAGTTTGTATGGCCCCCAAGTGCTTGTATGCATGCCTGACAACATCGGGGCATGCTCCTAATGAGACGACGGATGGTGTCCTGGGGTATTTCCTCCCAGATCTGGACCAGAGCATCACTGAGCTCCTGAACAGACTGAGGTGCAACCTGGCGGCACCGAATGGACCGAAACATAATGTCCCAGAGGTGTTCTTTTGGATTTAGGTCAGGTGAGCGTGGGGGCCATTCAATGGTATCAATTTCCTCATCCTCCAGGAACTGGCTGTATGCTCTCGCCACATGAGGCCGGGCATTGGCGTGCACCAGGAGGTACCCAGGACCCACTGCATCAGCGTAGGGTCTGACAATGTGTCCAAGGATTTCATCCCGATACCTAATGGCAGTCAGGGTGACATTGTGTAGCCTGTAGAGGTCTGTGCGTCCCTCCATGGATATGCCTCCCCAGACCATCACTGACCCACCACCAAACTGGTCATGCTGAACGATGTTACAGGCAGCATAAAGTTCTCCGCGGCTTCTCCTGACCCTTTCACGTCTGTCATATATGCTCAGGGTGAACCTGCTCTCATCTGTGAAAAGCATGGGGCATCAGTGGCGGACCTGCCAATTCTGGTGTTCAATGGAAAATGCCAATCGAGCTCCAGTGTATGGCAGTGAGCACAGAGCCCACTAGAGGACGTCGGGCCCTCAGGCCACCCCCATTAAAGCGGAAGTAAACCAATTTAAGTTTTAAGTTTCAAAAAGCAGTTACATTCCCGGCATGCCGGGAATGCCAACTGTCACATTGGTTGTGCTCTCAACCAAACTGTCAAACCATCCAATGGCTGGTGTCATAACTGATCACATGTGCAGCATCATGGCAGTTGAAGATTAAACAGAGGCCAAGATGTCAGTTTCCTTGCCTGAAAATGATAAGAGGGTTTAATCCACTTTAAGTCTGTTTCTGATTGTTTGGTCAGAGACATTCACACCAGTGTCCTGCTGGAGGTCATTTTGTAGGGCTCTGGCAGTGCTCATCCTGTTCCTCCTTGCACAAAAGAGCAGATACCGGTCCTGCTGATGGGTTAAGGACCATCTACAGCTCTGTCCAGCTCTCATAGAGTAACTGCCTGTCTCCTGGAATCTCCTCCATGCTCTTGAGACTGTGCTGGGGGACACTGCAAACCTTCTGGCAATGACACGTATTGATGTGCCATCCTGGAGGAGTTGGATTGCCTGTGCAACCTTTATAGGGTCAAAGTATCGCCTCGTGCTACCAGTAGTGACACTGACCCTAGCCAAATGCAAAACTAGTGAAAAAAAGTCAGAAAAGATGAGTAGGGAAAAAAATTGTCAGACACCTCCACCTGAAAAAACCTTCCTGTTTTGGAGGTCGTCTCATTGTTGCCCATCTAGTGCACCTGTTGTTAATCCGTTTCAGCTGCTTTGCTGTTAATTGAAATGAACAACCCCCTCTGCTACTTAACTGACCAGATCAATATCCCAGGAGTTCTGATTCAAAAGTGTTCCTTTAATTTTTTTGAGCAGTGTATATGTAATATATATATGTGTGTGTGTGTGTGTGTTCAATTATATGTGAATATGAAATGATTAATTATGTCTTGTTTGTACATATACCAGATGTTTTGTGATTCACATATGGAGGATTAAGCCTTGAATAAGCGGCAATGTCCGCAAAACATGTTGGCAGATCCCATACAAGTTATGGGATACCATATATGATATACAGTTGTGCTCATAAGTTTACATAACCTGGCAGAATTTGATTTATTTTTTAAAATTTTCAGAGAATATAAATGATAACACAAAAACAATTCTTTCACTCATGGTTAGGGATGAGCCGAACACCCCCCGGTTCGGTTCGCACCAGAACCTGTGAAAGGACCGAAAGTTTGCGCGAACTTTAGAACCCTATTAAAGTCTATGGGACTCAAACGTTCGAAATCAAAAGTGCTGATTATGAAGGCTAATATGTAAGTAATTGTCCTAAAAAGGGTTTGGGGACCTGGGTACTGCCCCTTTATATATCGTACCTGGGGGGTGTCTATAGTATGCCTGTGAAGTGGCACGTGTTTCCCGTGTTTAGAACTGTCCCTGCACAAAATGACATTTCTAAAGGAAAAAAATTCATTTAAAACTGCTTGCGGCTTTAATGTAATGTCTGGTCCCGGCAATACGGATGAAAATCCATTGAGAAAAATGGCATGGGTACCCCCCCCCAGCCCATTACCAGCCCCTTTGTAGCTCCAGCCAAAAAATCTATTTTTAAGTGTAGCGGGGTCTCTAAATTTAGGTGGGATACACCTGGGTGGTAGTATGATCCAGGTGTGTAAATTGTGAGAGGAATTGGACCATTTGTACTCGTGGAGGATTGGGTGGTGTATTATTTTCCTTGGCCTGTGGGTGGCGGGGTACCCGCAGGCTCGAGGTAGATTTGCTGCCACAGTGCTGTCCTTTTTGTCCCTTTCCGGAGATGGTACGGCGAGGGCGGGGAACCTGCCGTGACGTCAATGGAGGAGATAAAGGGGGTGGACGCCCTTGCCATGAGGTCTTCGTCTGGTGGATCTTCTTCATCACGCGCCCAGGCACCTTAGGCCTGGGGGCGGGCGGTCCGGAGTTTTTCGGCCCAGGTGCCCTAGGCCTGGCCGGAGCAGAGTTGGCGTCCATCCCAGGCACCTTCTGCCTGGGGTGAGGTACTAAATCAGAGGCCTGGGGCCCAGTGACTTCGACTGGGTCCCGCGAGGGTGGAGAAGTCCGAGGGTCCCTGAAGTGGATGGGACCCATGTCTGAGGTGAGGAGGCTGGAGAGGTCACCCGTCTGGAGAGTCCGGAGCAGCATCAACCCGGTGACGTTATGGGCCTCCGGTAACTCCCTTGGAGGGACATCTTCCCCTGACAGGGGCCACAGCGCAGCGAAGGTGCTCCTATCTACATTCTCTTGAGTTGCTGGTAGAGACTCACAAGTTCTAAGTTCTCTCTTAGCCTATGGCTATAGTAACCGCTGGTGAAACCACAGTGGTCTAGCTGACAATCAGGATAGTGCCTCAACCTGCTCATCCCACCCTATTGAACTGTTATTGGGTCTCAACCAGTTGGCTGCTAAAGCACTGTTTATTGTGAGTGTGACAATAAAGCAAGAGTTGGACCTTTATCGGTGTGTGGTACTCTGGTTAATGGGAGCAAAGGGAAGTGTCAGCACAGAAAGACTTGGTCCTTAACTGAAACAGGCCAGAGGAAAATATCTGGTACTGGCCTTCACCTCACCCACTGCCATGGGGAGGACATGGGCCGTAGCGCATCTCACCCTCACATGCGAAATACCCCTAGACAAATCACAGAGGGGGTGAGGTCGCTACATAAGCTTTTTGGAAAACATAGGGAAGGGTTATCACCCCTGTAACATTTTTTTTGCTGTCTGTGCACCTGTTCAGAACATTTCACCTCACTTTCCGTCCCAATGACAAATGTTTTTTGAAAATTTGGGGTTTTTATTGAACCAAGGATTGGTGATAAAGCATCATTGGAGAGGAGACACCTTTTTCCCATATTAACTCTTACAGGAGAGAATTTCCCTTCCTAGGGGGTAGATTTCCTCTCACTTCCTGTTGTCTCCTTTCGTTTGCAAGTAGGAGTCGTTTGTAAGTTGAATGTTTGAAAGTAGGGGCCTGCCCTATATACTCTGCAGAAATTTGGGCCTTAGGTGTTGGTGTTGCCACAACACTGTAAGCCCTCACAGTTACTCTTGGTGGGCGCTGGAACGCCCTGCTGTGAACGATTATATCAAGAATTGTAATTACATGCCAGTGTTGAACAGTGGTAGAAAAAATGGGCCTTTGGTGGTGGTGGTGTTGCCACAACACTGTAAGACCTCAGTTACTCTTGGTGGGCGCGGGAATGGGCCCTGCTGTGAATTATTAGATCAAGAATTGTAATTATATGCCCCTGTTGAACAGGGGCATACAAATTGTGCCTTAGCCACTGGTGCCACAAAACTGCAACCCCTCACAGATACTCTAGTTGGAGCGCAGGAAAAAGCCCTGCTGCAAAGTATTGCATTAAAAATTGTAATTACACGCCCCTGTTAAACAGGGGCTGAAAAATTGGGCCTTAGCCACTGGTGGCGGTGCCCAGAAACAAAAATTTTCTTGCATGCTATCAGCATGATCATTGAGGAGGAAAAGGATAGTCACTCAGCATCAGCATCTTGAAGGGATCTGACATTTCAAAGAAAATGATTCTGTTACATCAGCATCAGGTGCTTGGTAGCTGGTGGTGATCCAAGACTGATTCATTTTTAGGAAGGTCAGTCGATCGACCGAGTCAGTGGACAGGCGCACCCTGTGATCGGTTACAAAGCCTCCAGCAGCACTGAATGTGCGTTCCGAAAGAACGCTGGATGCAGGACAGGCCAGTACCTCAATTGCATACTGTGCAAGCTATGGCCAGTGATCCATCCTCAAGACCCAGTAACCCAGAGGATTTTCGGTGGGAAAGGTGTCCAAGTCTGATCTTGCCCTAAGGTATTCCTGCACCATGTAAATCAGACGCTGGCAATGGTTGCTGGAACCGATCATACCTTGTAGCTGCGGACTAAAAAATTGTCTGAACGCATCGGTCAGACGGCCACCTTCTCCACCGCTCCTTCTTTGACTGACCGAAGCCTCAGCAACACGCTGTCCAGGACCACAAATTTATAACCTCCCAGTCTCTGGGAACGCGTTGCACAGACCTTTCTGCAAGGCCTCCCGAAGATGTTTCATCCTCTGCTCCCTCTGCGATGCCACGATATGGTCCGCAACCTTACCCTTGTAACGTGGATCAAGGAGGGTTGCCAGCCAGAAATGATCCCTCTCCTTGATAGCACGAATACGAGGATGCTTCTGCAGGCTTTGCAGGATCAGGGAGGCCATGCAGCATATGTTTGCTGAGGCATTCGGTGCGGAGTCCTCTGGGTCACTGAGGATGACATGATCCGCAGCCACCTCCTCCCAGCCAGGTACAAGTCCATGTGTTTCTTGGGACTGTAATTGATCCCTTGAAGACTGCTGCTGATGCTGAGTGCTAGGCTCCACCTCCATGCTGACACAATCCTCCTCCTCCTCTTCCTGTGTGATAGGCGGGCCAGCAGGAACCCTGTCTGGATAAAGGGGGCCTTGAGAGGTAAGGATTTCCTCCTCCTTCCTCCTTCTGTTCTGCCTCAAGTGCCCTGTCCATTATTCCACGCAGCATGTGCTCCAACAGGTGAACAAGAGGGACAGTGTCACTGATGCATGCACTGTCACTGCTCCCCATCCTCGTGGCCTCCTCAAATGGTGACAGGACAGTGCATGCATCCCTGATCATGGCCCACTGGCGTGGGGAAAAAATCCAAGCTCCCCTGACCCTGTCCTGGTGCCATATTGCAACAGATACTCATTGATGGCCCTCTGCTGCGTGTGCAGCCACTGCAGCATGGCCAACATAGAGTTCCACCTGGTGGGCATGTCACAGATTAGGCGGTTCTTGGGCCGGTTGTATTCCTTTTGGAGGTCAGCCAGCCCAGCACTGGCATTATATGACCGGTGGAAATTCACACAGTTTCCTGGCCTGCTTCAGGACCTCCTGTAAGCCCGGGTACCTGCCCAAGAACCACTGCACCACCAAGTTAAGAACGTGAGCAAAACAGGGCACATGGGTCAGTTGTCCCTGTCGGAGGGTGGAGAGGAGGTTGGTGCCATTGTCACAAACCACCTTTCCTGGCTTAAGCTGGCGTGGCATCAACCACCTCTGAGCCTGCCCCTGCAGAGCTGACAGAATCTCTGCCCCAGTGTGGCTCCTGTCCCCCAAGCACACCAGCTCAAGCAAGGAATAATGCGCAGAGACAATAGCGCCCTGAACATGTGGAACACTTCGGTGTGATGCAGTCACTTGGCTGCCCCTTATCTGGCCCCTGGAGGGCATCCTGCCTTGTTGGAGATGTGCCTCCTTCTCCTCCTCCTCCTCCTCCTCTTCTCTCCTATCAGGCACCCACGTGGAGTCAGTGACCTCATCATCCCTTTCCTCCTCATCACTGGAGCAAATCTGGCAGTATGCTACAGCTGGGGGAACATGACTGCCAGATTGCTGTCCTTGTTGGGCACCCCCTCTCTCTGGGCTCATGTTACTGCCTTCCTCTAGCTAGGTACCATCATCAGAGCCTTCAAAACGCTGGGCATCCTCCTGGAGCATGTACCCAACACTGTGGTCAAACTGTTCGGGGGACTCCTCAGAAGGACATGGTGGGGCTAGGGAAGGAGTGACTGATGCCATTGAGCCGAGGGAAGAGGCCGCTTTGGCAGCTGCTTTGCCAAACAAAGTACCCTGAGCCTGGGTGAGAGAGGATGAGGATGAGGAAGATGAGGACAGCTTGGTCATCCACTCTATCAAGTCTTCGGCATGTTGCGTCTCAACATGGCCAGTTGCCAAAAAGGACAAGCGTGTCCCACGGCCACTTGCTGATGAGAAATTAAATGCACCGTGTCCACAACCAGCACTGTTGCCTCTAGACACAGAGCCTGCTTGCCCTCTTTTATTGGCTCGTGACTGTCTGCCTCTCCTTGTTTGCCTTCCAGACATACTAATGGCCTGCAGTGAGATGTAGCTGCACAAAGGTGGGATGTATATATAGATCTATAGTGATTATACTGCAGCTAGCACAATCAACTGCCTGCTGTAGTATTAGTATGAGAAAAGCAGCAATTGTCTTCCGTTAGTTCTAGGTGCACACTGTGCAGAGGACACAGTACACTAACTGAAAATACTTGCAGCTGCCTGCCTGTGGTATTAGTTTGAGAACACCACCAATTGTATTGAGATACCTTTTAGGTGCACACTGTGCGAAGGACAGAAGTACACTAAATGAAATTAATGCAGCTCCCTGCCTGTGGTTTTAGCATGAGAACACCACTAATTGTATTGAGGTACCTTTTAGGTGCACACTGTGCAAAGGACACAGTAGACTAAGTGAAACAATGCAGCTAGCACAATCACCTGCCTGCCTGTCAGTATAGAGAATAACAGGAACAGATCTAGCTAAACTGAATACAGTGTGTAAATATATATACAACACTAGGATGCATATATATCCTCTACACACTGTAACTGCAGCTAACTGACTCACCTGCCTGCTCTATCTAACTCAAAATAAATGACCCTGTCTCTCGCTCTCTCTTTAACCACCGCAACACACTACACAAGGCCCATACTGTTCGAAATTCGGCGAACAGCCAAACAGGCGATGTTCGACTCGAACATGGGTTTGACTCGAACTCAAAGCTCATCCCTACTCATGGTTAATGTTTGGCTTAAGCCATTTATTATCAATCAACTGTGTTTACTCTTTTTAAATCATAACCACAACAGAAACTACCCAAATGACCCTGATTAAAAGTTTACATACCCTGGTGATTTTGGCCTGATAACATGCACACAAGTTGACACAAAGGGGTTTGAATGGTTATTAAAGGTAACCATCCTCACCTGTGATCTGTTTGCTTGTAATTAGTGTGTGTATATAAAAGGTCAATGAGTTTCTGGACTCCTGACAGACCCTTGAATCTTTCATCCAGTGCTGCACTGACGTTTCTGGATTCTGAGTCATGGGGAAAGCAAAGGAATTGTCAAAGGATCTGCGGGAAAAGGTAGTTGAACTGTATTTAACAGGAAAGGCATATAAAAAGATATCCAAGAAATTGTGAAAGCAAATCAGCAGTATTCAAACTCTAGAAAATGAGGGGTTCTGTTGAAACCAAACCACTGACAGGTAGACCAACTAAAATTTTAGCCACAACTGCCAGGACAATTGTTCAGGATGCAAAGAAAAACCCACAAATAACTTCAGGTGAAATGCAGGACTGTGAAAACATGTGGTGTGGCTGTTATAAGATGCACAATAAGGAGGCACTTGAAGAAGCATGGTTGAGTCGCCAGAAAAAAGCCATTACTACGCAAATGCCACCAAATATCCTGCTTACAATACGCCCAACAGCACAGAGACAAGCCTCAAACCTTCTGGCACAAAGTCATTTGGAGTGATGAGACCAAAATTGAGCTTTTTGGCCACAACCATAAACACTACATTTGGAGAATATATTGATAAAGTGACTCAAGCGCTGATAAGAAATTCTTAAAAACACCCAAATAAATATATAGTGATAAATAGTAGATAATCAAATGATAAAAGCTGCAACTAAAAATGTGTTCTGACACTGTGACAAATAAATACTGAATATGAAGTTGCGCTAAAATCAACCTACTAAATATAAATCACAATAGATAATTACTACAAAGCCCTGTGATAAAATCCAAATAATCATATGAAATATACTGGTGCACTAGTAGGTAAAAAAACTAATAAAATCAAAGAGTTTATAAAAACCGTCCACAAAAGCTGGTGCGGATGAGCTTGTCTGATAAGTGATCACTGCAAGTGGTTCCTGCCGTTTAACAAACCCTGCTGTTCACAAGCTGATTGATAGAGATTTCAGGTGCTTTTTGCAAATTTTCTATTCCAGGATTGCTTCAAATAACGTGGCTCTCGAGTGAATCAAAGAAAATGAAACATAGCGCAATATGCTAGTGCTGACTTCTGAAGCTGAAGTATACAAAATGACTCACATTCGGTCTGATGAAAAACAGTGCATTAGTACGATCAGATACAACGTAGAGCTCCTCAGTCTCCTGGGTCTCGTCACTAGGCTCCTCCCCTACACATTGCGTCACTTGACACGTGACTTGAAAAATTCCCCCATATTTCAGTCCCAGTGTCAATAGTGACAAATAAAGAGGGTGAATCTCCCTGGGGGGGGGGGGGGGGACACAACACTAACATCCTGGCAGGTTTTGACCCCATGTTTCAGCTAAAACTGGACATTATGACTAGAGACATTTTAAATCTTTACTTCAGGGATATCACACAGTGTGCCAATTTTTATTTTTTTTATATAGTATCTGTGTTTCCCTCTCTTCCATTCTTACAACTGTTTTTGGCAGTAGCTGCATGATGATTGTCATGACACACAGGTGGAGCTATGTGATTGCAGATGGCAATGGCCGATCATTCTCTGGCAGACAGAATTTACTGTGTTATTTACAAAGCCAGTCAAATCATTCAGGCTGCATTTACTTCTGAGCTACAGTATATACATATTCCTTTATCCTGATTACTTCATGGTGCCACTACTGCCGGAATCATTAGTTATCCAGATGGGTAGAGTGCACTATAAATCATTTTGTATCAGTTACTTCCAAATACTTAATACTCATAAATGATAATAAAATTTAACTAAGAAGGCTGACCTACATACTTATTGATTGATGCATTTCCATTTGCTGTAAGGCTTACCTACAGACACACAAATTTGTCCTTGGAGGAAAAAGGGCAATTTTACCCAAATGAGGTCCAAATGTGCTTAATAACATTAGACAATAGTTTGATGATCGGAGATGCTCTCGTGTATACGGGTCACAAGCATATGTTGCTGGCCTTGGATTTTCAAGGGTAGAAGTGATCGGACATGTTGGAGAACCTTGACCCATTCGCTATGTTTTTCCCCCTAGTAAGCCAATGCTGGAAGTGTCTACATAATGTGACTGTTGGCTTTTGGGGGCATGGTAATCAACATAAATGCCTGAGGGAGGTTGAATCGTGTCTGCATATTTGACTGCTTTCCAATGCCGGTGTTGGTATATCTAAAGCCAATTTTTTGGGGGGTTTTCGTTTTGGATATCGCAGAAATGATTGGCATGCCTGTTGAGTTATGTTTTAGCTATCTATGTCCCATTGGAAACATGTTTAAGCCCCTGTTGTCGCACATTGTGATTAAGACCCACGAGCCAGTGAAACACTGGAGGGGAAGTTAGCTGGTGGGATGAAATCTTTAATTGTTCCAATAAGGCCATGTTCACACTGCCGTGACCTAAAAGTTGGGCGACTTGGCTGCGACTTTTGAAGCAACTTCAGGGAATGCCTGTTTAATCTTCCTGTACCGTTGGATCCAAATCGCATCAATCAAGATGAGGATCCGACTTTAATGCAACTTCCATTTAATTCCATGGGCTGAAATCGGACAGAGGTTGGACCAAAGTAGTGCAGGAACCTTTTCCAAAGTTTGACTGACACAAGTCGGACAAGTTTCATGGAGAAACATTGATTTTTACATGTCATGCAACATGTGCTCTCAAAATTGGAGCGCATGTCTCACCAGTGTGAACCGGGCCTAAATCCCCTTTTGAGGCATTGCAGGTGAACGGTGTGCTGATACTATTACTTTGCTTGCAAAAAATACCTGTTTATCCTGCCCAAAAACATTGTGCAGATTAGGAAGCATGTTACTGAAAAAAACCCGAATGTAGCTCCACAGTTAAAGTAATAGTAAATTGCAATATATTCTATTTTGTTCTTGGCTTTAGATACACTTAGTTATAATTTCTCTGGGTCTGATTACAGCCTTGCTTGCTGATGCGTTTCTTGTCATGGCAGACATAGATGAGATTTACAATGGAACAGGATGACCTGGCCCCGGGCTCCTGACTCTGGCTCTATACAATCATGTGGACATTCTACACATCTTTGCTGGACAATTAACCGAGCAGATGGTTACTTTGGACATCATATTTGCATCGTCCTATATCCAGCCAAATTCTGGCAAAAATTCCAATTCGTGCCAGATGGATTCAATCAATATTTGGCAAGTCTCTAAAATTTACAGTAAAAAATGGAAATGTTTCCTATAGGGATTTTGGGGGTGGTTCTATGAAACAAATAGCAAATCTGCACCCCCCACACCCCCATAGCGACGCCACTGGAGATTGGGATTACTCTGCATCAGAGCAGTGCTGGGTGACACGGCCAGTAGGAGAGGTGAGTATTCCTTTCCTTCTTTGCAAGTACAATCCTTTTACAAAAAGTTTTGTAGGGGAAAACATTTTTGTTGTTTCTTTTTGCAGAGCTGTTTAGTATTCTGAATAGAATGTTTACCAATTACAGGCAGCACTCCAAACAACATGTTGCTATTTATTCGGATCAGAGTTCTAGTTTTTTGCTTTTGCAACATGTTGTGCCAATTGCTACAAGCATCCAAGCATCAAGTCTTTTAACAAATAAATAAAATATTTAGTTCAGATTTAAAATGCCATGTTTGTGGAGATAATACCACTGAGAAACACTTGTTAACACTCTGATAATCTCGTCAGTATACTGCACAACAGCCTACACAGACGGCTTGTATTGGGTAATGGTGGCATACAGACAAACTTCTTGGCATGCACCAATAGGTGAATGGGCGGCCTGGTGCATAGTAACAAAAGAAACATTTCTTTATACAACTATAAATGCCAGAGATGACTGAAAATTGCACAATGAATGTGGATGTTATTAAATAAATTAAACAAAGCTGAATATTTGAAAATGGGTGGAGTTTCCATCATAGAAACATAGTAACCTTTCCTTCCAACATTTGAGACATGCAAAGGGGGCAATTTTTAGGCAAAAGCTCCACACCCAGCCATCATTATCTTCATTTGGACAGAAGCAGACAGACCTCCTGTATTTTACACTCAGTGGATAAACGTTTCTGTTTTTATAGACCGTGCTGTTCACCGTTAGTAGGAAAAACAGTCCCACAAAATCAAATATCGATGTCATATACTATTTAATATTTGAGCTACCCAAAGCAAACAAACCCATCATGTTTTCGTTAACTACTTGCCGACTGTATACCCGTAACTTAAATATACGGTGGCAAGGTGGCATTACTGCGTCGGATCATGTACCTAGTATGTGATCCGACACTTCGGGTTGGGGGCGCACATGCCGCTGGCCCGCTTCCACTGTGATTATGCACAGCGGGAGCTCATCTGCGGGTACTGTAAAAAATAAAATACAAAATAAATAAAAATATCCCATAGTTTGTAGACAGTATAACGTTTGCGCAAACCAATCAATATACAGTTATTTTGTTTTTGTTTTTTACCAAAAATATGTAGCAGAATACATATTGGCCTAAATTGATGAAGACATTACATTTTTTTACATTTTTTTTTATTGGATATGTTTTATAGCGGAAAGTAAAAAAAAAAATATTTTCTTTTTCTAAATTGTTGGTCTTTTTTGATTTTATAGCGCAAAAAATAACCGCAGAGGTAATCAAATACCACCAAAAGAAATCTACTTGGGGAGGGGGGGACATAAATTTTATTTGGGTACAGCGTTGCATGACGGCGCAATTGTCAGTTAAAGTAACACAGTGCCGTATCGCAAAAAATGGCCTGATTAGGAGGGGGGTAAATCTTCCAGAGATCAAGTGGTTAAAATGAGCAATACAGCCTTTCTTGACCACTTCAGCCCCAAAAGAATTTACCACCTTGCTGACCGGGCCATTTTTTGCGATACGGCACTGCGTCGCTTTAACTGACAAATGCGCAGCCGTGCGACGCTGTACTCAAACAAATGTCCTTTTTTCCCCCCCACAAATAGAGCTTTCTTTTGGTGGTATTTGATCACCTCTGCGGTTTTGATTTTTTGCGCTATAAGCAAAAAAAGCGACAATTATGAAAAAAACACAATACTTTTTGCTATAATAAATATCCCCAGGTTAAAAAAAAAAAATCCTCAGTTTAGGCCAATATGTAAGCTTCTACATATTTTTGGTTAAAAAAATGTCAATAAGCGTATATTGATTGGTTTGCACAAAAGTTATAGTGCCTACAATATAGGTTATTGATTTATGGCATTTATTATTATTTTATTTTTTTTAGTAGTAGTAATGGCGGCGATCAGTGATTTTTTTTTTTTATCAGGATTGCGACATTGTGGCGGACAGATCGGACACTTTTATGAAACCATTGACATTTATACAGTGATTAGTGCTATAAATAGCCACTGATTACTGTATAAATGTCACTGCCAGGGAAGGGGTTAACACTAGGGGGCGATTAAGGGGTTAAATGTGTTCCCTCACTGTGTGCTCTAACCTTGGGGGGATGGCACTGACTGGGGGAGACCGATCAGGGTTCCTATATACTAGGAACACACGATCTGTCTCCTCTCCTGACAGGACGTGGATTTGTGTGTTTACACACGGATCCACGTTCCTGCTCTGTCACGAGCGAACGCGGGTGCCTGGCGAACATCGCGGCCGCCGGGCACATGCATCGGCTCCTCAGTGATGTGCGTGCCCCCTATACCCCTTAAAGCGACCGCCGTACAGCTATGGCGATTCGCGCAGGGGAGCCATTCTGCCGCCGTCGGGAGCTATTCATGACCACTGTGGAAGTAAGGCTGGTGGCCACACACAGAAGGGCTCTTTTCACACAGAGACAATCTGCTCTGTTGAAGAGGGAATCCGTGAGCAGATCCCCTGCTGAATCTGGGCTGAACAGGACAGATGTCAGGTTTGCTTACATCAGTTCCAATTCAATTTGTGTCTGATGGACACGGCGGACTTGTGATAGTTCTATGTTCAGCCGAATATAAACAAACTTATTTCCAAGGTAGTCATGTAGATGTGTTACATCAGGCTACATCTGATCTGCCATGTTTAGGTCTGGAAAAATGGAAAAGGATACAATTCTTTTCCGTTTTAGTTTTTTTCTGGACCTGGACCGACTTGGAAGTAAGCGAGTGTAAATAGACACAAGTCCATTTGCACCTGCCTGTCCATAGAGCTGCATGAAGATTCCAATCAGATCTGCCTGAAAAACGTACATTTGGACTGTAATGTGCATGTGAAATGGCCCTAAGGGAAAAAGTCAGATGTGCCAGTGATCGTGCCAGCCACTGAGATTGGGTATGAGGTCTGCCTGCTTGGCCAAACATTTCTGTTTATATAAGTGGAGGAGGGATAGGAATTGGCAGCCTTACGTATCTCAGGAATAATGATTATTCCATACTTGCCTGATCGACTGGGTCAGAGGCCCCCCATAAACATGAGGGGTATCATTAGGTCTGGGATGGAAAAACAACGGATATCTAGGCTTCATTTTTAGAACATTCTTACTAGGATTGCTAATTTTTAACCATCAAAACTAAACAAATGGCGCTATGTAGATAGACCGCTTTAGGTCTATGTGCAGTTACCTGTATTTTTCCTTGTTGAAAGCGGCAGGTAGCTGCAATAACGCACAGAATACAATAATTTTCTATGTGTCATGTTCACACCAGCTGTATTTCTGTGCATCCCAGAGCTGTGTAATTTCTTGCAACATGTTTGCATATGTAGCACTAGCCCCGTAGGAGCTGCTGGTTAATTTTGGGCCTGTACTCTGCCTTTCAACCCCCTGTAAGTTTGGCTCGATTCCCCTTAACACAACTGGACAATGCACTGATTGTGGAACCCACTGGCAGTTGGGAACCACAATGATACCATGCAACAATGCAAATGTTTATTACCTTGTATTGGCCGCCTTTCCTATGACACCAGATAAGACTCCACACCAAATGCAGGTTAACCAAGAAGTGAATATTGGTGAATGAGAAAAATAGGCACAGTTAAACATCAACAGTTGACTTCAAACAGGGCCCTGTGAGAGTCAATTGTATATTCAATAACAATCAGGTTGGACAATGCAAAATGAGACCTGACCTGGGTAAGTACACAGTGGAGGGATTCCCCCAATGCAGTACGTTGACACTGGAGCACCTCTCCACCAGGTCTCACCCAGCTCTTAGAAATATAATATAACTGTACTTCCGGTCAGCAGTAATCTTTGTTAGCCTTGGTTGGTGCACATTAATAAATTGTAATCCAAAGGGAAATCAAAGAGAACCGAACAATCAACATGTGTGATGAAAAGGGCAGATGAATGCAGATCCTTCTCAGAGCACTAACTTAATCCTAGATGCAGCGTGGCTTAGCTTGCAGTACTGCAGATACCAGCAAGTCTAAGTGAATGAGTACAGTTGTGGAAGTCACCTTCCTGCAACACAGTTAGTTGTGTTTTTGTGGGCAGGTGCCCTCTCACCACATAAGGCCTTGTCCCGCAGGTATCTTTCGACGGGGCCCTCTTGGTTCGCAGCCTCTAGACGAGTCTTTGCCCCCGGTCCTCCGCTCAGCCAGTCACCAGGCGTTGATGGATAGGTGACTCTGGATACTCACGAGTGTGAAGCTGTTCCTTTCCTTGATCCGATCAGCAGGGATGTTACTGGGAACCCTCCGACAGACAGTCCGGCCTCCGTCACACATACCTCCCAACTTTGTAAAGTCCCTTTGCGGGACATTCTGATGTCCCCTCTCCCCTGCCAACCAGAGTTGTTGAGCGGGGGGGGGGTGCGGGACATCGCCGATCGGGGGGCATACTAGTGCGCCGATCGCGGGGGGGGGGGCTCTTATCTGCTGCTGCTGCTCCTCTTATTCTGTTCATGTTCATGTTTCCTGCTGTGCGGGAAACATGATAGTCTCGCGGGAGTGCTGGAAGGAGGAGCCTCTGCGGGTAAAACCCGTACAATCCATGCCAGTTGGGAGGTATGCTTTAGGCCCAGGCTTTCCGGCCTAAGCACCCTCGCTGCAGGCCTCTTGCCGCTTGCAAGATGGCGTCCCAAGAGACAGAACACAAGCCCCGCTTCCCCCTTTAAAAGGTCCTCCCAGCAGGCAGTGTGTGGCGCCGCGCTCCTTCCCAGCAAGTGGCGTTGTGGGCCTTGTAGTCCATCCCTGACCCGTAACAATAGAGTCTGTGTCTCTCCGCACCACAAGATCCGTCATGCATTGTCATACTATAGCTGAACCCAACAACTTGCAGCAATATGAGGCAATGGATAATAGAAAGAGCTAAGTTCTTATAGGCACAAACTGTAGTCCATGAGCTACGTGCCAAAGTAACACCTTGCTACACATCGTATCGCACTGCAGCACATAGAAATGCGTGTTAACGCGCAACAACTCACTTCTCACCGAAAACAGTTAGGTCAGCGGAAACATGCCTTTAAAAGATAGAGAACTTTGCAGAGAAACACGCATAAAACCACATGGAAATGCACATAAAATGCATTGAAACATGCATAAAACTGCATGGAGATTGACTGCACGTTAATATGTGCATTATAGTGTGAATGGGTCCATATGCAGAAGCAGAGCATTTGTAGAGATGTGTGCTGTGTCCTAATCAATCACGTTTGCTGTGTAAAATCACACATCCAACATGAAAGTATTTAGTGACAGGCAGCTTACAGCAGTGACCCACTTTAGGATCAGTTCATGTGTTGTGATAGTTTCTCTTGCATGTTACATTGGTAAATGTTGGTGTGCAAACTGTCCAAATCTGAAAAAAAAAAAAAACTTGTACAGTATGTGCACAATATTCCTGTTACTCTCCTGGGGCGCCCGATCTGGCTGTGTGTGGTCAGTTTGGAGAAGAGCAAAGAAGAATGAGTAGTATTAATTATTGGGACATTTGGAATGTATTTAGCAAAGGTGCTGGCCTGGGCATTGTGACGTGTGAATGCTCATTCCGGGGTCAGAGGGAGGATATCCTGACAGATGTTTCTGTGTTTAACATTCTTACACCAAAAGCAACAGAAGACTTAGATTGGATATAAGTAAAACGATTGAGGATTTAGTCATTCATGAAATTAGTCCTGTTTTAAATGTACAAAACAGAACTGGTAAATATTTTCCAGCCTGCCTGAACATCATCGGAAAACCTTTTTACTGTCAGTCAGGTGATGGCACAAGACTCCTCTGGATTGTACGGCATTGTGTCTATGTATGGACACACTTCATGAGCAGATTTGCAAGGGATGGCATCACTGAAAGACGGAAATAGGAAGTGTTTTTAACAAAATAGGCTTATCGCAAAATTAAATCTTTTTTATTTTTATAGGATAAAAAGCTTGTACTTCCCTATTTCCCCCAGAAAAGGGGGATATTTTTTAAGCATTATTTGATTGTCCAGTTGCATAGGATCAACTCCTTAAGCCATGTGCACACAATGAAAATATTGGATAATTAATTATCCATTTTTTTTTTTTTTTTGCATGCTAGTCTCATTTTGAAAATGAAGAGGTTACTATAGTTACTAAAATTCTCGTACGACAGAAATACACCTTCAGAAATTCTGTAATGTGTTGTGTTGTATTGTAATGTATTTTGTAGTTTCTGAGCATGCATGGTCTTCGTCTTAAATTTTTTTGTTTTCAGACAAATACTATACTGAGTTAAAAGAATATTGTACGTTCTGGACGAGAACATCTTTTTAATTTTTTTCGTGCTTGTCCCTTCGGATAATTTTATATGAACTGTTGTGATTCGCTCTCGAAAGCTGTGTACTAATGATCAGATTATCATACAATCGCTTCAGAAGTGGTATTTTTCCTCCGATTTTCTGATCGTCTGTACTAGGCGTTATTCAGTTGCAGTTAGCAGAGGATCTGCAAATTGATCCCCTGCTGATCAGAGCAAAGTGGGACAGACGTATCTGGAGTAAACGGACGCCTCTGTCCATTCACACCTCCGATCTGCTCTCCCTAAACTGAAGAGGATTCCATCCTCCCCTTTTTTTATTTTTTTTATTTAGCAGGCCTGATCAGACCCAGAGGTAGGCGAGTGTAAATTGACACAAGTCTGTTTACAACCACCTGTCCATAGGGATGAATGGACCTTTTTGATCAAGTCCGCCTAAAAAAAGTGACAGGCAGACCTGACTGGAACACCCATCTGAAAGGGGCCTACCAGGTAAAGCTAAAGTAATTAAAAATTTCAGATTTTAACTGAGACATAACTGAAGATGTGTCAGGCTTAAAGACGATCTACCAAGTCTGGTGCTGAAGTCGCAACTAGTTTAGGCTCTCCATAAGGCTGGCATGGATGATAAAGGGTCTTATCCAGTGGCGTATCTATGATATGGCAGCCCCCTACTGCCGAAAGCTCCGCCACCGGACCTCTGAGAGCGGGAGGTGAGCCCGGCCAGGTAGGTCTTTCTACAAATATACACTGTCTGCAGACCCACTGTTAGGCTAAACCTTTCCTGACAATGTTGTTTACCCCCCCTCTGCTGAAAGTTAGAATTTAAAAAATGTGTACTTGATCATCTTCTGTAGTCACATCCACAGTCTCTGGTTATTTTTTGTAGTCGCATCCGCAGTCTGGTCATCTTCTGTAGTCGCATCCGCAGTCTCTGGTTATTTTTTGTAGTCGCATCCGCAGTCTGGTCATCTTCTGTAGTCGCATCCGCAGTCTCTGGTTATTTTTTGTAGTCGCATCCGCAGTCTGGTCATCTTCTGTAGTCGCATCCGCAGTCTGGTCATCTTCTGTAGTCGCATCCACAGTCTGGTCATCTTCTGTAGTCGCATCCACAGTCTGGTCATCTTCTGTAGTCGCATCCGCAGTCTGGTCATCTTCTGTAGTCGCATTCGCAGTCTGGTTATCTTCTGTAGTCGCATCCACAGTCTCTGGTTATTTTTTGTAGTCGCATCCGTAGTCTGGTCATCTTCTGTAGTCGCAGTCTGGTCATCTTTTGTAGTCGCATTCGCAGTCTCTGGTTATTTTTTGTAGTCGCATTCGCAGTCTGGTCATCTTCTGTAGTCGCATCCGCAGTCTCTGGTTATTTTTTGTAGTCGCATCCGCAGTCTGGTCATCTTCTGTAGTCGCATCCGCAGTCTGGTCATCTTCTGTAGTCGCATCCACAGTCTGGTCATCTTCTGTAGTCGCATCCACAGTCTGGTCATCTTCTGTAGTCGCATTCGCAGTCTGGTCATCTTCTGTAGTCGCATTCGCAGTCTGGTTATCTTCTGTAGTCGCATCCACAGTCTCTGGTTATTTTTTGTAGTCGCATCCGCAGTCTGGTCATCTTCTGTAGTCGCATCCGCAGTCTGGTCATCTTCTGTAGTCGCATCCACAGTCTGGTCATCTTCTGTAGTCGCATCCACAGTCTGGTCATCTTCTGTAGTCGCATCCGCAGTCTGGTCATCTTCTGTAGTCGCATTCGCAGTCTGGTTATCTTCTGTAGTCGCATCCACAGTCTCTGGTTATTTTTTGTAGTCGCATCCGTAGTCTGGTCATCTTCTGTAGTCGCAGTCTGGTCATCTTTTGTAGTCGCATTCGCAGTCTCTGGTTATTTTTTGTAGTCGCATTCACAGTCTGGTCATCTTCTGTAGTCGCATCCGCAGTCTCTGGTTATTTTTTGTAGTCGCATCCGCAGTCTGGTCATCTTCTGTAGTCGCATCCGCAGTCTGGTCATCTTCTGTAGTCGCATCCACAGTCTGGTCATCTTCTGTAGTCGCATCCACAGTCTGGTCATCTTCTGTAGTCGCATTCGCAGTCTGGTCATCTTCTGTAGTCGCATTCGCAGTCTGGTTATCTTCTGTAGTCGCATCCACAGTCTCTGGTTATTTTTTGTAGTCGCATCCGTAGTCTGGTCATCTTCTGTAGTCGCAGTCTGGTCATCTTTTGTAGTCGCATTCGCAGTCTCTGGTTATTTTTTGTAGTCGCATTCGCAGTCTGGTCATCTTCTGTAGTCGCATCCGCAGTCTCTGGTTATTTTTTGTAGTCACATCTGCAGTCTGTTCTTCTCCTGTAGTCGCATCCGCAGTCTCTGGTTATTTTTTGTAGTCGCATTCGCAGTCTGGTCATCTTCTGTAGTCGCATTCGCAGTCTGGTCATCTTCTGTTGTCACATCCGCAGTCTGGTCATCTTCTGTCGTCGCATCCGCAGTCTGGTCATCTTCTGTAGTCGCATTTGCAGTCTGGTCATCTTCTGTAGTCGCATTCGCAGTCTGGTCATCTTCTGTAGTCGCATTCGCAGTCTGGTCATCTTCTGTAGTCGCATTCGCAGTCTGGTCATCTTCTGTAGTCACATTCAAAGTCTGGTCATCTTCTGTAGTCACATCCGCAGTCTCTGGTTATTTTTTGTAGTCGCATTCGCAGTCTCTGGTTATTTTTTGTAGTCGCATCTGCAGTCTACTTAAAAGCTAGTACCTGCTGTTGCACTGCACAAATCACTTTTATTACACGTTATTTATGATATCTATAGATGTGCAGATTTATTGAATCCATATTGAGCACTATATTTGGCTGCTTGCTTCTGCTTGGGCCTGGCACACACTGGCACACACACACATACACACAATCGCACATGATGATGACTTAAAAGTTTTACGTTTCTGCCAAGCAGAAGCAGCAAATCAAATATAGTGCTCAATAAGGATTAAATAAATAAATATCATAAATAAAGTGTAATTAGGTGATTTGTGCAACAAGCTCATTAAGCAGTCCACATTCAGTGAAAGTTCATGTACTGCAAACTTTGCAGTACATGAACTTTAACCGCTTCAGCCCCGGACCATTTTGCTGGCCAAAGACCAGGCCCCTTTTTGCAATTCGGCACTGCGTCGCTTTAACTGACAATTGCGCGGTCGTGCGACGTGGCTCTCAAACAAAATTGATGTCCTTTTCTTCCTCACAAATAGAGCTTTCTTTTGGTGGTATTTTATTACCTCTACTGTTTTTATTTTTTGCGCTATAAACAAAAATAGAGCGTCAATTTTGAAAAAAATTCCATACGTTTTAATTTTTGCTATAATAAATATCCCCAATGTTTTTTAAAAAAAGCTAATTTTTTCTTAGTTTAGGCCGACATGTATTCTTCTACATATTTTTGGTAAAAAAAAAAAAATCGCAATAAGCGTATATTGATTGGTTTGTGCAAAAGTTATAGCGTCTACAAAATAGGGGATAGTTTTATGGCATTTTTATTAACTTTTTTTTTTACTAGTAATGACGGCGATCAATGATTTTTATCGTGACTGCGACATTATGGCGGACACATCAGACACTTTTGACACATTTTTGGGACCATTGTCATTTTTACAGCAATCAGTGCTATAAAAATGCACTGATTAATGTGAAAATTACGCTGGCAGTGGAGGGGTTAACCACTAGGTGGCGCTGAAGTGGTTAAGTGTTTCCTAGGGAGTGATTCTAACTGTTAGGGGGAGGAGCTACCAGTGACACATCACTGATCACTGTTCTTGATCACGGGGAACAGTAGATCAGTGACAAGTCACTAGGCAGAACAGGGGAATGTCTTGTTTACAAAGGCATTCCCCTGTTCTGCCGTTGCCGACCGCAATCGCGGGCCACCCGGGAACATCAAGTTCCCGGGACCCACGAGCACACTCAAGAGGCACTCGGTGGGTGGCAAATTTAAAGGGACGTACAGGTACGCCGATTTGCCTGCCCGTGCCATTGTGTTCAACGTATATGTGTGTGCAGCGGTTGGCAAGTGGTTAAAGCGGAGTTCCACCCAAAAATGGAACTTCCGCTTTTTGGAATCGCCCCCCCTCCAGTGTCTATTTGGCACCTTTCAGGGGGAAGGAGGTATTTGCTCTAACTTCCAGGCATAGATCACCGCGGTAACCTACGCCATGTCTGGCGCCTACTCCGTCCCCCCCCGCTGTCTTCTGGAAGACACACAGGTCTCAGAAGACAGCAGGGGACCAGTGGGATCGCACAGCGCGACTCGCGCATGCGCAGTAGGGAAACAGAAAGAGAAGCCACTTCATGATTCCCTTACCGAAGATGGCTTCGCCTCCACCCAAGAGCCGAGGGACAAATCCTCCACCCTAGTGTCTATATATTAAAAGTCAGCAGCTGCAGTATTTGTAGCTACTGACTTTAATATATATTTTTTTTTTCGGCAGAACTCCGCTTTAACTGAATGTAGACTGTTTAATGAGCAGGGGCGGACTGACCCATCGGGCACTTGGGCTGTTTATGTAGTGCCAATCCATAATTTGTTAATTGAAAGATTAAAGAGTTTGACTTGTCGTTTTGTTAGCTGTTTTTTGTTTTGACGGGCGCAGTTTCAGTGCTTGCCATAGGCGCCATTTTCACTAGATATGCCTTTGGTCTTATCACCTCTTAACTAATAGGATCGGTGAATGATACCATGAGTAGCAATGACTGCATCAGAACAATCTTCGATCACAAATTAGTTTTTCATGCAATTTTGTTGTCAGGGCCCGGACTGGCGGCTAGTGAGGACACAGGAGGTGGATCCCCTGTGCCAGAGAGGCGAAGGCACGGGTCGCACTGGAGGACCGGTTCTAAGCAGCTACCGGTTTTCACCAGAGCCCGCCGCAAGGCGGGATGGACTTGCTGCGGCGGTAGCAACCAGGTCGTGTCCCCCAGTAGCGGCTCGACTTCTCTGGCAGCTGAGATAGGCACGGTACACTGGGACTAGGCAGAGGCAAGGTCAGACGTAGCGGAAGGTCAGGGCAGGCGGCAATGGTACGTAGTCAGGGGCAACGGCAGAAGGTCAGATACACTGGCAAGACAACTACAAAACGCTTTCTCAGGGCAGTAAGGCAACAAGATCCGGCAAGGACAGGAAGGGGGAGTGGGTTTTTAAGTGTTTTTGAGTGTGACACAGTAATTGGACCAGGCACCAATCAATGGTGCACTGGCCCTTTAAATTTAAGAAGACCAGCGTGCGCCCTAGAGAGCAGCGGGACCGCGCGCGCCGGGACGGAGCAGGAGGAGGAGGCCGGTGAGCAGGATGGGATGCGATCCGCGGGCGGACAGGTGCCGCCGCATGGATCGCATCCCCGCCAGCATCAGAGCAGCGCTCACGGTCAGAGGAGCCGACCGGAGCGCTGCAGGGGGACAGACGCCGCGGGCGCTCCGGGATGGATGGGACCCCCTAGGTCTCCCCCTCTTCTTGGAACCCAAGAATCTTCGGATGAGCTCTTTATCTAAAATGTTGGCCTCAGGTTCCCAGGACCTTTCCTCAGGACCACAGTTCTCCCAATCCACTAAAAAACATTTTTTACCTCGGATGACCTTGGAGGCGAGGATCTCTTTCACCGAGAAGACATCAGAAGAACCAGAGACAGGAGCAAGAGCAGTGACCTTAGGGGAAAATCGGTTAAGAATGAGGGGTTTAAGAAGAGACACATGAAAAGAGTTGGGAATACGAAGAGAAGGAGGAAGGTGGAGCTTGTAAGAAACAGAATTGATTTGGTTTTTGATTTTAAATGGCCCGAGGTAACGAGGGCCCAGCTTGTAGCTAGGTACCCGAAACCGAACATATTTGGAGGAGAGACACACTTTGTCACCAGGGGCATAGACAGGAGGGATTCTTCTTTTTTTATCTGCATGTCTCTTCATGCGAGCAGAGGCCAGTGAGAGCGACTTTTGAGTCTCTTTCCAGATAGAGGCAAAGTCCTGAGTTAATTCATCCACGGCCGGAACTCCAGAAGACGTGGGAATGGGGAGGGGGGGGCAATGGGTGACGGCCGTAGACCACAAAGAAAGGCGACTTGGAGGAAGATTCAGAGTTCTTGAAATTGTATGAGAATTCTGCCCAGGGCAATAGGTCGACCCAATCGTCTTGACGGGCGGAGACAAAATGTCATAGGTAGTCGCCAGGACCTGGTTAACTCTCTCCACCTGTCCATTGGACTGCGGGTGATAAGCGGAAGAAAAATTCAACTTAATTTTTAGTTGAGTACAGAGAGCTCTCCAAAATTTTGAGATGAATTGAACACCTCTATCCGAGACGATATGTGAGGGCAGCCCATGGAGGCGGAAAATTTGAAGAAAAAAATGCTTCGCCAACTGAGGTGCAGTAGGCAGACCAGGGAGCGGGACAAAATGAGCCATTTTAGAAAAGCGGTCAACGACCACCCAGGTGACAGTGTTACTACGAGACAAAGGGAGGTCCGTGATGAAATCCATGGAGATGTGGGACCATGGTTGTTCAGGCACAGGTAGGGGAAGGAGAAGACCTGCAGGCTTCTGGCGAGGAGTCTTGTCACGTGCACAGATAGTGCAGGCCCGTACAAAGTCAGTCACATCTTTCTCCTGGGTAGGCCACCAATAGTGTCTGGCAATTAATTGTATGGATTTTTTGATCCCAGCGTGACCGGCTAGATGGGAGGAATGGCCCCACTTGAGTATCTGAAGCCGAAGGCGTGGAGGAACGAAAGTCTTTCCTGGAGGAATTGGCACGAGAGAAGCGGGAGCAGAGGAAATCAGACACTCAGGGGGTATGATGTGTTGAGGAGGAGTCTCGGTTTCAGAGGTATCGGAGAAACGGGACAAAGCATCAGCCATGACATTTTTGTCTGCGGGCTGAAAATGGATCTGGAAGTTGAAGCGGGCAAAGAACAATGACCACCTGGCCTGGCGAGGATTTAGGCGCTGAGCGGACTGAAGGTAGGACAAATTTTTATGGTCAGTGTAGATGGAGATAGGGTGAAGGAATCCTTCCAGGAGATGTCTCCACTCTTCTAATGCCAACTTGATGGCCAACAGTTCACGGTCACCTATGGAATAGTTTTTTTCCGGAGGGGAGAAAGTTTTAGAGAAAAAACCACAAGTGACGTTTTTCCCTTTAGCGTTTTTTTGAAGAAGCACAGCTCCGGCTCCTACCGAGGTGGCGTCGACTTCAAGGAAGAATGGCTTTAGAGGATCTGGCCGAGACAGGACAGGTGCAGAGGAGAAGGCGGTCTTAAGGTGAGTAAAGGCTTCCTCCGCTTGAGGCGGCCAGGACCTAGGATTCGTGTCTTTTTTGGTCAGTGCCCCTATAGGAGCAACGATGGTGGAGAAGTGGGGTATGAACTGACGATAGTAGTTGGCGAAACCAAGGAAGCGTTGGATAGCACGAAGTCCAGAGGGGCGTGGCCAACCCAAGACTGCGGAGAGTTTGTCAGGGTCCATTTGAAGACCTTGTCCAGAGAACAGATAACCTAGGAAAGGAAGACTGCTGCGCTCAAAAAGGCATTTTTCAAATTTAGCGTAAAGATGATTTACGCGGAGGCGCTGGAGCACTTGACGGACATGGAGCCGATGTTCCTTAAGGTTGGCAGAGAAGATTAGGATGTCGTCAAGATAGATAACCACACAGGTATACAGTAGGTCCCGGAAGATTTCGTTGACAAAATCTTGAAAGACTGCAGGGGCGTTGCAAAGTCCGAACGGCATGATGAGATATTCAAAGTGACCGTCTCTGGTGTTAAATGCGGTTTTCCATTCATCTCCTTTACGGATTCTGATGAGGTTATAAGCGCCCCTGAGGTCCAATTTAGAAAAAACTTTTGCTCCGCGCAGACGGTCAAAGAGCTCCGAGATGAGAGGCAGAGGGTAGCGGTTTTTAATAGACTTGTGCACAACGGAAAAATTCGTTCCGTTTCGGTTCGTTTCTTTCCGGTCCTGTTGATTCGTAATCATTCGTAATTTTGCTAGACGGGATTTTTCGTGTTCGGACTAATTCGTATTTTCGCAAGCGACATTTTTCGTTGAATTTTTTGTTGCTTTATAATTCGTCCTTTCGGTAGAGTACGTTGTTTTTCGTTGATTCCGGACACAACTTCTACTTTCGTAACTTTTTTTGGGTTCGTTGATTCGTAATTTTCCGTGTCTCTCTCACAACGACGCTGCCTATTATGCCTAATGTGCTTCGAATGGATTTGTACTTTTCTAAATACATAGCGGTTATTTGTAACGATTCGAAATCTCGTATTTTACTTTCGTTTTTTACATGCGGCTATAGGCTCCGCCCCGTACACCATTTTGAGAGGGTTCAGCACGGTGAGGGAGAAGCAGAGAGCAGAGTGAGTGTTATTGTGCTTCGAATGGATTCGAAATCTCTTATTTTACTTTCGTTTTTTCATGCGGCTATAGCCTCCGCCCCCTGTACACCATTTTGAGAGGGAGTTCAGCATGGTGAGGGAGAAGCAGAGAGCAGAGTGAGTGTTATTGTGCTTCGTATGGATTCGTACATTCGTAACTTTTTCATAACGAATTATGCCGAAGACATTCGGGCATTCGCTATTTTGCGGTATAATTTATTTCGGATTCGGTTTTATTCGTAATTGCTCTGTTCGGAAATTCGAATGCTTCCGAATGCCTGAAAGTTGCTAAATTCAGACGAATTTCGATTCGTTACGAAATGAATTGCACAAGCCTAGTTTTTAATAGTGATTTTATAGAGACCACGATAGTCTATGCAAGGGCGTAGAGATCCGTCCTTCTTGGCCACGAAGAAGAAGCCCGCTCCGGCTGGAGAAGATGATTTCCTAATAAAACCTCTCTTGAGGTTCTCCTGAATGTATTCAGTCATGGCCTTGGTTTCAGGAGAGGAGAGAGGGTAAATTCTGCCACGGGGTGGTGTAGTACCTGGGAGAAAGTCAATGGGGCAGTCGTAGGGTCTATGTGGTGGTAAGACCTCCGCCTGTTTTTTGCAAAAGACATCAGAAAAGTCCTGATAGGCCTTTGGAAGGCCAGGCAAAGGAGTAGTGATGGGGACTTGACAGGTCCGTACAGACTTAAGGCAATGCTTGTGACAGGAGTCACCCCAGGATTTGATGTCCCCAGTGGTCCAGTCGAGGGTAGGAGTGTGACGCTGGAGCCAGGGTAGGCCAAGAAGGATGTCAGAAGTACAGTTCGGCAAAACAAAGAATTCAATCTTTTCTTGGTGAAGAACACCAACGGACATGAGCAGGGGTTCGGTGCGGTAATGCACGGTACAATCCAAATTCTCTCCATTTACAGAGGAAATGAAGAAGGGTTTGATGAGACGGGTAACAGGAATGTTGAACCTGTTCATGAAAGAGGCTTCAATAAAGTTTCCTGCAGAACCAGAGTCCAGGAAGGCCACCGCAGGGAAGAGGGAGCCAGCAGAAGGAGAAATCCGCACAGGAATAGTCAGACGTGGAGAGGAAGAATTCACACCCAGTAACGCCTCTCCCACGTTCACTAGGTGCGGGCGTTTCCCTGACGCGGAGGAAGAATAGAGCAGTCTTTTAGGAAGTGATCAGAGCTTGCACAATAAAGGCATAAGTTCTCGTTCCTACGGCGAGACCTCTCTTGTAGGGTCAGGCGAGACCGGTCCACTTGCATGGCCTCCTCGGCGGGAGGCACGGTAACAGGATGCATTGGATTCAGAAAGAGAGGAGCCAGGCGCGGATAACGCCTGGTGCGAACGAGATCTTTCTCCTGGCGAAGCTCTTGGCGTCTTTCGACGTAACGCATATCGATGCGGGTAGCTAAATGGATGAGTTCCGTCAAGGAAGAGGGTATCTCTCGTGCGGCCAGACAATCCTTGATGTGGCCGGATAAACCCTTCTTGAAGGTCGCGCAGAGAGCCTCATTATTCCAGGCTAACTCTGAGGCCAGTGTGCGGAACTGTATGGCATATTCGCCCACAGAAGAGTTTCCTTGGACAAGGTTAAGCAGGGCGGTTTCAGCGGATGAGGCTCGGGCTGGTTCCTCAAAAACGCTGTGAACCTCAGCAAATAAGGACTGAACGGTGGCTGTAGCAGGGTCGTTGCGGTCCCAGAGTGGCGTGGCCCAGGCCAAGGCCTTTCCAGACAACAGAGAGACCACAAATGCCACTTTAGACCGTTCTGTGGAAAACTGGTCAGACATCATCTCAAGATGCAGGGAACATTGGGACAAGAATCCCCGGCACATCCTAGAATCCCAGTCAAATTTCTCCGAAAGAGACAGGCGAATTCTCGAGGTAGTAGCGGCAGCTCGGAGAGGGGAAGATGCTGGAGGCTGCAGCGGCAGAAGCTGCTGGACCATGGCGGTCAACTGCGACAGCTGCTGTCCTTGTTGGGCGATCTGTTGCGACTGCTGGGCAACCACGGTAGTGAGGTCAGCGAGATTTGGCAGCGGTACCTCAGCGGGATCCATGGCCGGATCTACTGTCGGGGCCCGGACTGGCGGCTAGTGAGGACACAGGAGATGGATCCTCTGTGCCAGAGAGGCGAAGGCACGGGTCGCACTGGAGGACCGGTTCTAAGCAGCTACCGGTTTTCACCTGAGCCCGCCGCAAGGCGGGATGGACTTGCTGCGGCGGTAGCAACCAGGTAGTGTCCCCCAGTAGCGGCTCGACTTCTCTGGCAGCTGAGATAGGCACGGTACACTGGGACTAGGCAGAGGCAAGGTCAGACGTAGCGGAAGGTCAGGGCAGGCGGCAATGGTACGTAGTCAGGGGCAACGGCAGAAGGTCAGATACACTGGCAAGACAACTACAAAACGCTTTCTCAGGGCAGTAAGGCAACAAGATCCGGCAAGGACAGGAAGGGGGAGTGGGTTTTTAAGTGTTTTTAAGTGTTTTTGAGTGTGACACAGTAATTGGACCAGGCACCAATCAATGGTGCACTGGCCCTTTAAATTTAAGAAGACCGGCGCGCGCGCCCTAGAGAGCAGCGGGACCGCGCGCGCTGGGACGGAGCAGGAGGAGGAGGCCGGTGAGCAGGATGGGATGCGATCCGCGGGCGGACATGTGCCGCCGCATGGATCGCATCCCCGCCAGCATCAGAGCAGCGCTCACGGTCAGAGGAGCCGACCGGAGCGCTGCAGGGGGACAGACGCCGCGGGCGCTCCGGGATGGATGGGACACCCGGAGCGCTCGGCGTTGCATTTGTCATCTTTTGTAAAAATATGCTTTGAAGTAATGCAGAAACCTTAAAACATAGAAAAGTGATGGCAGAAAAAATACCAAGTGGTCCATTTTATACATGTTTCTGTATTTTATGTTTGCTAGGGTTTTTTTGTCAAACTAATATATCTGTTTTTCCCAAACATGTTTGAATCCACTTACTGTTGACTGAGTCACTGCCTCTGCTGGAAGTCTTTTTTCTATGCATCAACTACCCTTTTGGTAAAATAATACGTTCTAAGATTAGTTTTGAACTTTCCTACTGCTAGTTTGAAGTCATGTCCCCATGTTCTTGAACTTGGCTTCAGATTGAAAATACTGTCCCCCCAAACCTCATTCACACCCTTGATGTATTTAAAGGTTTCAATCATGTCACTCCTAATCCTTCTTTCCTCCAGACTGTACTTCTAGCAGTTTTTACCCCCTTCATGACCAGGGCATTTTTTGCTATTCAACACTGCGCTATTTTAGCTGGCAATTGCTCAGTCATGCAACATTGTACGCAAATTAAATTTATATCATTTTTTTCCCACACAAATAGAGATTTTTTTTTTTGGTGGTATTTGATCACCACTGGGTTTTTTATTATATAAATGAAAATTTTGAAAAAAATATATATATATTTTCCACTTTCTATTATAAAATATATATCTAAAAAAAACAAACAAATTTCTTCATTAATTAAGGCCAAAATGTATTCTACTGCATGTCTTTTGTTAAAAAGAAAATCCCAATAAGTGTATATTAATTGGTTTGTGTGAAAGTTACAGCATCTACAAACTATGGGATATACAGTGCTCAGCATAAATGAGTACACAACACCAGATTTGTCAGAAAACCTTTACTTTCCTTTCAGAATAAATTTTTTCTATGGGACACTATACTACAAAATACTCCCACAAATGCGGGCCATTGATTACAACCAAGATTTGTTAATTTGAACATACAAAAATAATTCATTTAATTTAACAATAATGACCTCAATACAGGGCACCCCCTTCCTGCCCAGGACATTTTTCAGCTTTCAGCGCTGTCACACTCTGAATGACAATTGCGCGGTCATGCTACACTTTAACCATGTGATTTTTTTTTTTTATAATTTTCTTTGCACAAATCGCTTTCTTTTGGTGGTATTTAGTCACTTCTGGGTTTTTTATTTTTTTATTTTTTCCTGCCATCATTGGTCTGTCTAAATCTATTAAAATTGCCCCTATTTGTGGTGTTCCATTTGTAGGCTCTGCTCATTTTAAATGCTCATGAATCCTGTGCATATTTTTTGTCTTTATTCTGTATAAGTAGTTTGTTCATCTACATGCAATTTAATTTTCTCTTCCGATGCGATGGAGACCTTTGTCTCCCGGAAGGGGTAGAGCTTATTTTGTATTGCCTGAATTTCGGCATCTAATTTTTTATTTTCCAGGTCATAGTGATCTTTTAGCGTTTTCATCATGTTCACTTAGCACATAGTGAGATTTTCTTCCCACTCAGTGCGCAGTGGACCTGGTGGAGTTTTAAGGGTAGGGAAAATCTGGATTCTCAGCCCTAAGGGGACCACCTTGTTATCAATATAAGATTGGAAAAAGTAGCTATGCCAGTAGAATCTTGACTTATGTTCCAATAGTTTAGTTAAATGGGCAAATAAAGCTGCGATTTGGTTTGTTTCAATATTGTCACCTAGGGCTGTAGTTCTAATTTTGTTCATTTGGTCGACCCAAGCATTACCACAGTAGTCTGCCATTTCCCACAATGGGACGAGAAGGGGAAGAAAAAACCAAACGGACAGGAGAGGTAGGGAAAGAAAGGGGAAGGAGGGGGATCTTGATGCTATCCCGTACAATACCTTCATAACGGAAATGCTGCATTTCATCTTAACCCACAATGCATTCACCTATGACGGCTCCCACTACCTCCAGGTGCAGGGTGTAGCGATGGGGACTAAGTGTGCCCCATCGTATGCAAACCTGTACCTGGGGGGTGGGAGCGGGAGGTGTTTTCGTTGGATGATTCCTCGATGTACCTGCGCCACACCCTGTTCTACTGATGCAGTTCATGGAACAACTCAATCAGAACAACTATAATCTATCCTTCACGTTCAATTGGCACAATGACACTCTCCCATTTCTTGATCTAAATATAAACAAAGACGCTAAGGGAATCATTACCACCAACCTGCATCGCAAAGAGACAGCAGGAAACTCATTACTACGTTCCACAAGTGCCCATCCATCCTATTTAATCAATTCAATCCCTAAAGGGCAATATTTACGGACCAAACGCAATTGCACCAGTGATGAGGATTTCAAAACCCAGGCCTCCCTGCTGCAAAAGCGTTTTTTGGATAGGGGTTACAGCAAAAAATCCCTTTAAAAAGGCCTATAAAAATGCCAGTGACAGCCCTCGTGATCTCCTACTTTTTCAAAACGAACATGTGGCCACCAGTCAACCCCCAGGGATTCGTCCTAGCACTAAATTTAATAATCAATCTTTGATTATACAAAGAATACTGGGTAACCACTGGCATTTTCTAAGGGATGACCCAATTTTGAGATTGTTTGTGGAGCCAGAACCACATATAATCTACAAACGTAATCAATCGCTGAGAGACACTTTGGTCTCTAGCCATTTGATGCCTCAGGAATCCAGGAACCCCTGTGGCTCCCTACCACGGGGCACCTTTCAATGTGGTAACTGTGACTTCTGCAAATATATTCAGATTGGAAGTAGTGTCGTTTTGCCCACAGGAGAAAACCTAATGATGCAGCACTTTGTAAATTGCGATACAATTGGCATTGTATACTTGCTTACATGTGGATGTGGTGGATTTTATGTGGGCAAAACTAAAATAAATTTTTGGAGACTTATTAAAGAACATGCTGTAGATATAGAAATAGGTATCACATAGAAACCTATACCTAAACATTTTGCGGACCATCATGACTACAGCACAAACTCCTTAAAGTTCCAGGTACTGGCTCGAAAACACCTCCCCATCCAGGGAGGTGACTTCGACCAGAAAATCCTCCAGGTAGAGGCCAAATGGATTTTCAAACTTAGGGCAACCCAATCTCCGGGACTGAACGATGGCATCAGCTATGCCCCTTTTCTGTGAAAAATTACCATTTGAATTCTAAAGCATTTTTTCATTTGCCCCTCCCCTCCCCCCCCCACCTTATTTTCTTTTTGATTTGTTTCTATATCTATTTTTATTTCATACATATATTCACGAGAATATACACGTTTTTACACTATGTATTGATCCTTCTGGAATATGTAAATTATGTATGTAAATAAACATTTCCTCCATGATCTGTGAATATACATGTACACTTTATAGATTGCATGCAGGTGATCAGCGATGTCTTTGAGTCTATGTGGAACTAACAGGAATTTTCTCATATTTTTATTATCTCTCATTATGTATAATTTTTGATTTTCTTGTTACAATTGACCTTTATTACAGCCGCATACCTGCAACATTACCAAACTGTCTAGGCTTTTGCCATTATTCATTTAGTTTCATGCAAGTTTCACTGCGATAACCATAATCCTGCATGAGGCCTGCTGGGGTGAGACTTCCGGCTTCTGCCTGTGTCTGATCACTGTCCGGGAATCTTTTCAGAGCACCATTATCACCGCTGCCCCTTGAGCCTCATGGCTCTCATTAGATCACCCCAGAGGTGTGCCCATCAGGGGACACCACACGCTGACGGCTCTTTTGAGCTGGACAGCCTGTGTATGTTTTTCCCCCTCCACTAGCTGTGGAACGCAACATGCTGACGATAAGGTTCACAGCACCGTCAGCATGTCACGCCGCTCTAGGTCCAGCCCATCCCTATTTGATGCAGCTTCTCCCCCAATCCCTGGCGACCAATCACGGTCTGCCGGAGTGGGAGACCTGCCCCTGTTCACCCCATCATCTGAACACATAGAACATGGACATGGATCGGGGATCGCAATGCATGCGTTTTCCAAGCATGCACCCCGCGGCGATCAGTGATCAGATGGGCTCTCTCCGGTCCCTCCAGATCCTTTGGATCCACCTCGGTATTTCCTCATGATCTGGGTGACTGGAGTGATCCCAGGGACCCTCTCCACCTGTCAGCATGGCAACAATCAGACAGCTTTCCCTATATAGAGCACACTTTTACACTCTCTCCTCAGCGGTGCACCTCTCTGCATGAGAGGGACTATGAGGAGAGACGCTTCCTTCAAACACTGAGGCTGGGTTCACACCTATTCGTTGCATTTTTGAGCTTGGAGTCTTTGCCAAGTTCGCAATCATTCCCATAATTCCCCGGGACTGTCACGTCATATGGGGGCGGGGTCACTGGGTGGCATCACCCGGTGACCACGCCCATGCCTATATAAGTGAACGCGCTCCGCGCACACGGCATTACAGCCGGAAACAGCGACGAGTCAACATCTCCAGGAGAGAAGAGGGAAGAAGAAGAAGACCGGGCCCCCGCAAGCAAAAGAGCTGGAAGAAGATAGCGGAGGCCCGGCAGAAGGAAGGAAGAAAGAACCGGAGAGCAAGAGAAGAACCGGAGAGCGCGGAGACGACACCGGAGACCCCCGAAGTCGGAAGAAGAGACCCCCGAAGTCGGAAGAAGACCCCCGGAACTGTGTAATAAATTACTTTAAAAACCTGCGTAGTGTTTTTATTGACTTTTTTTCCACCAGGTGAATGGGTAGGGGTACGATGTACCCCATACTCATTCACATAGGGTTAGGGGAGCCCCCTTATTAAGGGGGGCTCCTGGATTCCGATAAGCCCCCCGCCCGCATACCCCGACAACCAACGGCCAGGGTTGTCGAGAAGAGGCCCTGTCCTCATCAACATGGGGGCAGGGTGCATTGGGGTGGGGGGGGCCCGCAGCGCTCGCTCGTCCCCTCCCCCATTCCTGACCGGCCGGGCTGCGTGCTCGGATAAGGGTCTGCTATGGTATGCTCCTGGAGGGGAACCCATGCCGGTTTTTTATTTAAAATTTAGCGTGGAGTTCCCCCTCAAGATCCCTGTTCAGAACGCAACACATGTGCGAATCACATGCGTACCCATAGAACATAATGGGCCTGAATTCGCACCTGAGCGAATGCATCGCACATATTTGGTGAACCAGCCTCATTGAAATCAATGTATTTTATAATGTTATGCAAATTGGATGCGGTGTAAGCCGCAACCAATTTGCATAGGTGTGAATGGGGCCTAAAGGTATTTTGGGAAAGGAAACTTTCCTTGCCTTTTTGGTTTTTCATTTCATTGGTGTCTCCTCTATGACCCCGTCATTTAAATTTTTGTCTGGTATGCTTTTACCTAGATTCCCATTGACGTGGATCTGGATTTCTTTCCACACCTAAAGGCATTTTCAGGGATTGCTCTGGCATACATCTAAACAGTGCGGTCATTACATACACCAGTATAGACATCTAATCTCACTTTTTCTCACCTTGACTTGTATATATGCACTGCCTCTAAGCTCTTACCAGCTATATATACCTGGTAAGTGATCAAGTATATATTTTTATATTTCTATTTTTGCACATATCATGCACACACTCTCACTCACTTATCTCTTTTTCTTTCTCCCTCCCCTTCACCCTATTCCAAACCCCCCCTATTCCTCCCCCCTCTCTTCCTTCCTTTTTCCCTCCCCCCCTTTCCTTCCCCCCCCCCTTTTTCTTTTCCCCCCCTTTTTTCCCCCTTCCCCACCCTCCCTTTCCTTTTTGTTTTTCTCTCCCCCCTTCCCCTTCTCTCTCCCCCCCTTCCCCTTCTCTCTTCCCCCCCTTTCCCCTTTCCCTCCCCTCCCCTCTCCTTTTTCTTTTTTTTCTTTTTTTTTTTTCCTTCTTCCCTCCCCCTCCCTTTTTTCTTTTCCCCTTCTCTTTTCTATTTTTCCTCCCCTTCCCTCTCCCTTTTCCCCTTCCCTCTCCCTTTCCCCCCCCCTTCTCCCTCTTTTCCCCTTCCCCTTTCTTCCCCTCCCCCCTTCTTCCTTCTCCCTCCCCCCCTTTTCTCCCCCCCTTTTCTCCCCCCTCCCCTTTTTCACATTAAACCTACCTCCCAGTCATCAATTCATGTGTTCTTCCCTGTTTATACATATATGGATCCGCCCTTGTCTTTTCGCGCAGGCTTAGTAGGGGGAAGTGTCCTCGCAGGCACATAAACATCATTTGTCCGCCGCACTGATCTTTTGCAGTTACAGGTTTTTGGTAAGTGTATCTTTTTTCAGATATTGATACACACCCAATATATGTAATGATACCAATACACATAGACCATGTGCATCGTAGGATTCCTGTTCTTTATATTCCTCTGACACATAGGATGCCGCTGCGCATGCATGCAACCATGTACATAGTTTAAAGTGTCTTTTAACACAATACAACATTTAATCTGCAATAATGCATATTGAAAATTATAAATGTATGTAGCGGGGTGTTGCTTGACGAACCCAGAGACTACCATACCCAGGGTGCATTGCCCCGCGCAAGGACTGTTGGGGTGGGCTATTTAACCGAGGGGCGGACCGGAGTACGGTCTCTTTGGACATCGCCCACCCAGCAAGTGGAACTCTGTGCTGAGTCTGTTGTTTGGGACAGGGCCTGAAGCCTAGGCCCTGTGTTTTCAAAGAGCCTTCCGTTTCCACCAAGGAGCCTGAGGGACGTTGCATCCTGCTACCCATCTACTACTTCCAGGAGGACCGAAGACCCTGGTGTCGTGGAACCTGTGTACCGAGACACAGCAACGGAAGATACGGACGTGGACTGGTCCGGTTGGGTGAGAGAGCACCTGCTCAGAGATTATACAGGATCTCTAGGCCCAGTGTTTGTTGTTCGGGACTCACCCGTTAGAGTTTGCATACGCACACTGGAGGGACAGTGCATTGAGTAGCATTAGTGACTTTATCCTTGTTCACCAAGTTTGTCAACCTTTATTCCTGTGGATTACAATTTTGTCTTCAAAAGTGCACCACCATTTGCTAGCGAAGATTCTTCTCTATGAAACTTACACATAGTTACAGTCAGGCCTGACTTATCAGTGTAGACATTTCTGGGCGCCATCTTGCCCACGAGGGAGGGGAGCTGCAAGGGGGTCCGTTAGTTATCTTTGTACAGGATTGTATATCTGTCTATTGCTGAACACCTTTTATTGCAGGGCGCTGCATATACTAAAGTGTAGGGATGAGCTTCGTGTTCGAGTCGAACATACGTTCGACTCGAACATCGGCTGTTCGATCGTTCGACGAAGATCGAACGATTTGGGCCGTTCGCGCCAAATTCGAGTGACGCGAACGGCCCACAATGCACTACGCCATCGCAGTGTCATCCAGGCGCTGTGATTGGCCAAGCATGCACTGTGACCCCGCATGCTTGGCCAATCACAGCGCCGGCAGCGAGGAGAGCAATGATTGGCCACAGGCAGGATGCCTGTGGCCAATTATTGCTGAGGGTGTTTAGTACACGCCCCACACTATAAAAGGCCGCCAGCACGGCGGCCTAGTGTAGTGTGTTCCGGAGCAGGGATAGAGCAGCATAGGCAGGGACAGTGACTTTTATTTCTTTCTTGCTTAACCTGGATTCCTTTAGTTTAGGGAAAGAGAAGGATAGGTAGGGAGAGTGTCAGTGTGTTTTGTGCTTGTGCTATATTGTGCTTAAAAAAAACATTTTTTCTAGGGACAGAAAACTGTAGGTAGGGAGAGTGTGTCAGTTTCTTTCACTGTCAAAGTCCTTGTTTCCAGGGACCTGGAAGGACAGTGAGTGAATTCTCCTTGTGCTAAATTGTGCTTAAAAAAAAACATTATTTTTTCTAGGGACAGAAAACTGTAGGTAGGGAGAGTGTGTCAGTTTCTTTCACTGCCAAAGTCCTTGTTTCCAGGGACCTGGAAGGACAGTGAGTGAATTCTCCTTGTGCTAAATTGTGCTTAAAAAAAACATTTTTTCTAGGGACAGAAAACTGTAGGTAGGGAGAGTGTGTCAGTTTCTTTCACTGTCAAAGTCCTTGTTTCCAGGGACCTGGAAGGACAGTGAGTGAATTCTCCTTGTGCTAAATTGTGCTTAAAAAAAAACATTTTTTCTAGGGACAGAAAACTGTAGGTAGGGAGAGTGTGTCAGTTTCTTTCACTGCCAAAGTCCTTGTTTCCAGGGACCTGGAAGGACAGTGAGTGAATTCTCCTTGTGCTAAATTGTGCTTAAAAAAAACATTTTTTCTAGGGACAGAAAACTGTAGGTAGGGAGAGTGTGTCAGTTTCTTTCACTGTCAAAGTCCTTGTTTCCAGGGACCTGGAAGGACAGTGAGTGAATTCTCCTTGTGCTAAATTGTGCTTAAAAAAAACATTTTTTCTAGGGACAGAAAACTGTAGGTAGGGAGAGTGTGTCAGTTTCTTTCACTGTCAAAGTCCTTGTTTCCAGGGACCTGGAAGGACAGTGAGTGAATTCTCCTTGTGCTAAATTGTGCTTAAAAAAAACATTTTTTCTAGGGACAGAAAACTGTAGGTAGGGAGAGTGTGTCAGTTTCTTTCACTGTCAAAGTCCTTGTTTCAAGGGACAGAGAAGGACACCTGAAGGTAGCCCTTATTGCTTTTTTCCCATCTCCCTGCAGGCCATCTATTAGAATGTCTGGAAGGCAAACAAGGAGAGGCAGACAGTCAGGAGGCAATACAAGAGGGCAAGCAGGCTCTGTGTCTGGGGGCAACAGTGCTGGTCGTGGACGCGGTGCATTGTCATCAGCACATGGCCATGGGACACGCTTGTCCTTCTTTTCGGCAGCTGGACATGTTGAGCCACATCATGCCGAAGACTTGGTAGAGTGGATGACCAAGCCCTCCTCCTCCTCCTCATCCTCTCTCACCCAGGCTCAGGGTACTGGAAAAGCAGCTGCCAAAGCGTCCTCTTCCCTGGTATCAATGTCAGACTCATCATCAGTCACTCCTTCCCTAGACCCACCATGTCCTCCTCCTGAGGAGTCCCCCGAACTGTTTCAGCACAGTGTTGGGTACATGCTCCAGGAGGATGCCCAGCGTTTCGAAGGGTCTGATGATAAAACCCAGCTAGAGGAAGGCAGTAGCGTGAGAGCAGACAGAGGGGATGCTCAAGAAGGACACCAATCTGGCAGTCATGTTCCAGCAGCTGCAGCATACTGCCAGATTGGCTCCAGTGATGAGGAGGGAGGTGATGATGAGGTCACTGACTCCACGTGGGTGCCTAATAGGAGAGAGGAGGAGGAGGAGGATGAGGAGGAGGCACATCTCCAACGAGGCAGGATGCCCTTTGGTGGCCAGCGTAAGGGCAGTACACCGACGGAATCACACCGCAGAGCTCCGCCTGTGCAGGGCGCTGCCTCTGCCCGTCATTCAAAAAGTTCTTTGGTGTGGGCCTTTTTTGAGGCTAGTGCATCAGATCGCACAGCTGCTGTTTGCAACATATGTCTCAAGCGTATATCGCGTGGCCAAAACATCAGCCGCTTGGGTACCACATGCCTGACCAGACATATGTTGACCTGCCATGCAGCTCGTTGGCAAGCCTACCTCAAAGACCCACACCAAAGAACAAAGCGGACCTCTCCTTGCACCGCATCAGCTGGGATCTCCAACCCCACTATAACTTCAGTCCTCTCTGAAACATGCACTGAGAGGAATGAAGGTGTAGAATTAGGTGTGTCACAGCCAAGTACTTGCGGCCACTCTGCTAGCAGTACACCGACGTCCGATTCTAGCAGGCAAATTTCCCTGCCCCAGCTGCTGGACCGTCGAAAGAAGTTCACTCCCAGCCATCCACATGCCCAGCGGTTGAATGCTAGCTTGGCTAAATTGCTAGCGCTTCAACTGCTGCCTTTTCAGTTGGTAGACTCGGCCCCCTTCCGTGAGTTTGTGCAATGTGCGGTTCCTCAGTGGCAGGTTCCCAAACGCCACTTTTTCTCACGGAAGGCTATTCCGGCTCTCTACCGGCATGTGGAAGGCAATGTCTTGGCCTCGCTGGACAGGGCGGTCAGCGGTAAGGTGCATATTACCGCTGACTCATGGTCCAGCAGGCATGGACAGGGACGTTACCTTTCTTTCACGGCCCATTGGGTCACTCTTTTGGCAGCTGGGAAGGATGCAGGACAAGGTGCAGTAGTGTTGGAGGTTGTCCCACCGCCACGCCTCCAAAATGCTACTACTGGTTGTGACACACCTCTCTCCTCCACCCCCTCCTCTTCTTCTTCCTCCATGGCCTCTTCCTGTGGTTTGTCCTATGAACCAGCGGTGCTCCGTAGCCGTTCACGGGGCTACGCAAGTACGCAGGCAAAAAGATGCCATGCCGTGCTTGCGCTGGTGTGTTTGGGGGACAGAAGCCACACTGGGGCAGAGGTCCTGTCTGCTCTGCAGGGCCAGGCCGAGAGGTGGTTGACGCCACGCCAGCTTAAGCCAGGAATGGTGGTTTGCGACAATGGCACCAACCTCCTCTCCGCCCTCCGACAGGGACAACTGACCCATGTGCCCTGTGTGGCTCACGTCCTTAACCTGGTGGTGCAGCGGTTCTTGGGCAGGTACCCGGGCTTACAGGATGTCCTGAGGCAGGCCAGGAAAGTCTGTGTGCATTTCCGCAGATCTTATAATGCCAGTGCTCGCCTGGCTGAGCTGCAAAAGGAGTTGAACCTGCCCAAGAACCGCCTTATATGTGACATGCCCACCAGGTGGAACTCAACGTTGGCCATGCTGCAGCGGCTGCACACGCAGCAGAGGGCCATCAATGAGTACCTGTGCGACTACGGCACCAGGACAGGGTCAGGGGAGCTTGGTTTTTTTTCTCCACGCCAGTGGGGCATGATCAGGGATGCATGCACTGTCCTGGCACCATTTGAGGAGGCCACGAGGATGGTGAGCAGTGACAGTGCATGCATCAGTGACACTGTACCTCTTGTCCACCTGTTGGAGCACACGCTGCGTGGAATAATGGACAGGGCACTTGAGGCAGAACAGAGGCAGGAAGAGGAGGACTTCCTTGCCTCTCAAGGCCCCCTTTACCCAGACAGTGTTCCTTCTGTCCCACCCATCGCACAGGAAGAGGAGGAGGAGGAGGAGGAGGAGGAGGAGGAGGATTGTGTCAGCATGGAGGTGGAGGCTGGCACTCAGCATCATCAGCAGCAGTCTTTTAGGGATGATTTACAGTCCCAAGAAACCAGTGGACTTGTACGTGGCTGGGAGGAGGTGGCTGCGGATCATGTCGTCCTTAGTGACCCAGAGGACTCCGGAGCGAATGCCTCAGCAAACCTACGCTGCATGGCCTCCCTGATCCTGCAAAGTCTGCGGAAGGATCCTCGTATTCTTCGGATCAAGGAGAGGGACCATTACTGGCTGGCCACTCTCCTTGATCCACGGTACAAGGGTAAGGTTGCGGACCTTATGTTACCGTCGCAGAGGGAGCAGAGGATGAGACAACTCCGGGAGGCCTTGCAGAAAGGTCTGTGCAACGCGTTCCCAGAGACTGGGAGGTTGCAAACTCCTGGTCCTGGACAACGAGTTGCTGAGGCTTCGGCCAGTCAAAGAAGGAGCGGTGGGGAAGGTGGCCGTCTGACCGATGCGTTCAGACAATTCTTTAGTCCGCAGCCCCAAAGTATGATCGGTTCCAGCAACCATCGCCAGCGTCTGATAAACATGGTGCAGTTATATCTAGGGGCAAGGTCAGACTTGGACACCTTCCCCACCGAAAATCCTCTGGCTTACTGGGTCTTGAGGATGGATCACTGGCCAGAGCTTGCACAGTATGCAATTGAGCTACTGGCCTGTCCTGCATCCAGCGTTCTTTCGGAACGCACATTCAGTGCTGCTGGAGGATTTGTCACGGATCACAGGGTGCGCCTGTCCACCGACTCGGTTGATCGACTGACTTTCATCAAGATGAACCAGTCTTGGATCACCACCAGCTACCACACACCTGATGCTGATATAACAGACTAATTGATTTTAACATGTCACATCCCTTCAAGACTGATGCTGATGCTGAGTGCCTGTGCTGTTATGTTGACTGGCTATCCTCCTCCTCCGAGTCCTCAATGATACGATTGATGATGATAGCTTGGAAGATCATTTTTGTTTATGGGTGCCGCCACCAGTGGCTAAGGCCCAATTTTTCAGCCCCTGTTTTACAGGGGCGTGTAATTACAATTTTTTTAGCAATAATTTGCCATAGGGCTCATTGCTGTGCTCCAAGTACAGTATCTGTGAGGGGTTGGAGTGTTGTGGCACCAGTGCCTAAGGCCCAATTTTTCAGCCCCTGTTTAACAGGGGCGTGTCATTACAATTTTTGAAGCAATACTTTGCAACAGGGCTCATTGCTGTGCTCCAAGTACAGTATCTGTGAGGGGTTGTAGTGTTGTGCCACCAGTGCCTAAGGCCCAATTTTTCAGCCCCTGTTCAACAGGGGCATGCAATTACAATTCTTGATCTAATAATTCACAGCAGGGTCCATTGCTGCACCCACCAAGAGTAACTCTGAGGGCTTACAGTCTTGTGGCAACGCCACCACCACCACGAAAGGCCCAATTTTTCAGCCCCTGTTCAAAAGGGGCATGTAATTACAATTCTTGATCTAATAATTCACAGCAGGGCCCATTGCTGCACCCACCAATAGTAACTGTCAGGGCTTACAGTGTTGTGGCACCAGCACCACCATCAAAGCCCCAATTTTTACTACCACTGTTCAACAATTATATGTAATTAAAATTCCTGATATAATAGTTGACAGCAGGGCGTTCCAGCACCAACCAAGAGTAACTGAGTGCTTACAGTGTTGTGCCAACACCAACAACTAAGGGGCCTATTTCTGCAGAGTATATACGGCAGGTCCCTACTTTCAAACATCCAACTTACAAACGACTCCTACTTGCAAACGAAAGAAGACAACAGGAAGTGAGAGGAAATCTACCCCTAGAAAGGAAAATTCTCTCCTGTAAGAATAAATATGGGAGAAAGGGGTCTCATCTGTACTGATGCTTTATCAGCAATCCTTGTTTCAAGAAAAACACCACATTTCAAAAACAGTTGTCATTGGGACGGAAAGTGAGGTGAAATGTTCTGAACAGGGGCACAGACAGCAAAACAAATGTTACAGGGGTGATAACCCTTACCTATGTTTCCCAAAAAGTTTAAAAATAGATTTTTGGGCTGGAGCTACACTTCAACAATGTACCTGTTCAAAATTACAAACAGATTCTACATAAGAACAAACCTACAGTCTCTGTCTTGTATGCACCGCCTGTATACGGCTGTTCAGAGTATATAGGGCCTTTTTTATTTTATGTGCGGGGTTCCCCTTAATATCCATACAAGACCCAAAGGGGCTGGTAATGGGCTGGGGTAGGGGGGGGGTCATGGGGTAGCTATGCCATTTTTCTTAAAGAATTTCATCCATATTACCGGGACCAGACATTACATTAAAGCCGCAAGCAGTTTTAAATGGCTTTTTTTTCCTTTAGAAGTGTCATTTTGTGCAGGGACAGTTCTAAACACGGGAAACACGTGGCACTTCACAGGCATACTTTAGACACCCCCCAGGTACGATATTTAAAGGAATATTTGACTTTTTTTTTTTCACTTTATGCATCATTAAAATGACTGCTCCCGAAAAACGACCGTTTTTAAAACTTCTTTTTGCATTGATACATGTCCCCTGGTGCAGAACCCGGGTTCCCAAACCCTATTTATGACAATAACATGCATAATAGTTGTTATAATTAGCACTTTAGAATTCGAACGTTCGCATCCATTGTATTTAATAGGGTTCTAATGTTCGTTCGAACTTTCGGTCCGTTCGCGGGTTCTGGTGCGAACCGAACCCGGGGGTGTTCGGCTCATCACTACTAAAGTGTACTGTTTTAATCTGTTTAATCATTTCCTTCAGTAAAAGTACCAGGATTAAGCAGACTAGTTGTTGGTGTTATTACTGTGCAGAAGAAACGGTCAGTGTCCGCTATATCACTGTGTGTGCTTTTGTTGCTGGATTGTGTTGCCTAAAGTTGCAGGCCTAACAATCCTATCATCCCCTACTAGCTGTGCCAAGGGAGGGTAGAGCCAATTGCTGGGAGTTGCCAGCGGTGTGTTACAGGCCCGAAAATCATACCAGCTGGGGGTATCGCTACATGTATATTTAGTGAACGTATAAATAGTATCATATGTATGCTTTTGTATGGTTACCATTACTCTTTAGCTATTTACTTATATTTATTGTTGTTTTTTGTTTTTTCTTCTTTTCTTCCTTATATGTATTGGATGTGATATATATATATATATATTTCTACCAACATTTTCTGTTTTTAGAATTTATATAATATCCCACTGTGCCATTTTCAAAGGCCCTGATGAAGGGGAAATACGCAAAATGGCCTGTCCTGCATCCAGCGTTCTTTCGGAACGCACATTCAGTGCTGCTGGAGGATTTGTCACGGATCACAGGGTGCGCCTGTCCACCGACTCGGTTGATCGACTGACTTTCATCAAGATGAACCAGTCTTGGATCACCACCAGCTACCACACACCTGATGCTGATATAACAGACTAATTGATTTTAACATGTCACATCCCTTCAAGACTGATGCTGATGCTGAGTGCCTGTGCTGTTATGTTGACTGGCTATCCTCCTCCTCCGAGTCCTCAATGATACGATTGATGATGATAGCTTGGAAGATCATTTTTGTTTATGGGTGCCGCCACCAGTGGCTAAGGCCCAATTTTTCAGCCCCTGTTTTACAGGGGCGTGTAATTACAATTTTTTTAGCAATAATTTGCCATAGGGCTCATTGCTGTGCCGAGCCGCTGAGAGCCTGAGACAGCACCTCCACAGCTCAGCACTCCAGTGAGCGTGGAGGAGCAGAGTGGAGAGCTGCTGATTGAAAATCAGCAGCTCTCTGCTCGGAGAGCTTTGAGAACCGAGCCATCAGCGATGTTCGATCCTAGGCAAGTATGATTGGGGGAAAAAAACAAATTTTTTCCTTCCATCCCTGATGTACCTGATAAAAGTTTGGGCAGTTGTCATTCATGAATTGCATGGATCCCCTAGATTGTACACATGCACCAAAAAATAAATAAGTTTCACACATTCATGAAATGGAAATTGATGTGCTCATTATTTGCCAAGAGCACTGGCTGCCAATTTATACTGCTGGTTTTATAAAGGTGTCTAATTTCCCTATAACACCCTGCCCTGGTTTGCTGCTGAGGGGGGCTGAACTGCCACCTAGAATCCTCTGACGCAATGCGAGAGCTTTGTAGTGTTCCTGTCAGCTTGCTACAAATTTTATTAGTGCTGATGATTGCTCCTGACATGCTGGAGACTCCCCTTAGGTGCCTGTAGGTATGAAGCTTTTATTTTGAAAATGGAAGAAACAAAACATAGATGCAACCCATGCACTGAATTATTAAAGATTAACAATTTTCTGTTACACACAGATTCCTTGTCTACCCAAATTATATCCAGCCATCCATTCATCTGTAAGAAACCAGCTTACCAGAATCAGTGTGTCATGCCTGCCTTTTTCATTTGTCTTGTAGCGCCCCTTTACTTTTCAGGGGTGCTATGTGATTAAATTTAGAGGGTTGGTCTGAGCTAGTAGTTCGGCTCAGACCACTTTGATTGTTAGTACTCGCTTCTGCCTATGTAATGTAACCTGATGTACAGTTCCCTGTAGTCTGTAGGTGGCACTGCCATATCAGGCCAGGGTTGAACCGTGGGTGACATTGCTATGCCTTAGGGTTTTCTCTCTCGGCAGTGGTGCAGTGGGCGTGGTTGGCCTGCTGTGCATGCCGGGAGGGGATATATAAGGGGCAGACGCCATCTTTTGTTTTTCTTTCGTACCACCCGGACCTCCAGGCCAGGGGTGTGCGTGTGTATCAGTCTCAGACACCTTTAGCCTGGGTCTGCAACTCTACTATAGGCCCAGCACCTTTGGCTGGGGCCTATCTCCAAAAGAGGAATCCTAGGGTGCCCTGGAAAGAGGGCGGTCCCGTTCTAAGAAGAGGAGACCAGGGGAGGGCCTTATCTGATGGACCGGTGAGAGTCTCACGGTGAAAGAGGGGCCTGGTTACCTTCTAGAGGGATTCAAAGATCCGCCAAAGGCCTTGCAACGTGCTGTCGCTGGCACCTGTCTTTGTGTTGCAAGTGCTGAGAAGTTTGGGACTTAAAGATTCTGTGGCAGAGGATCTCCCAATCGTAACTCAAGGAAAACTAAGGAAAGTTCGAGCATCACTCCGGCTGCTAGGATCCGCTCTCACAGGGAACTATCCGGGTGAGCTAACCCCACTCGGGATCGAGTGGCCACTATTATACCAGTTTTTTCCTGGACCTATCTCCCAAACCTCACTGTCCTTTTTCTCTCATCTACCTTTCCTGTCTGCTGAACTTTAGCTTTGCTTAGAAAATAAACTCAGCGTTGGAGTTAAAGTGGTGTGGACATTGGCCTTCCTGGGGAGAAATAGAGACTTGTCCCTATACTCTCTAAGAGACGAGAACCAGAGGAAGGGGAAACTTGCTGCAGGACCCAAAAAAACTGTTCACACCGCTCAACCTCTTAAAACAGGAGGATACGGGCATATAGCGCGGTGTGCCTTGACCTGCAGGTGAGCCAAAGGCAGGGAAAAGGTCCGTGTGCTACAGTCTCTTATTGCATTTAGCGCTATTATACTATGTGTCATTATTCACTCTGACAATGTGGAGCTCATTGTTCTCTCCTTTCTGGAAAGTGTTTTTATTTAATTTTTTTGGTGCACAGCATTCCTGCTGTGCCATATGTCAGGCTGTGCAGACAATATACAGATGTTACTGATGTCATACATCAAAAATGCTCAGAGAGTGAACCCGCACCTTTACAGGGGTTTCAGGCATAACAGACTGTATTTTACAGCAATTGTAATGACCACTTAATGCCTGGGAATCCCCTCTTATTTTGTACAGCTGTCTCCCATATTGCAAGGTTTCTGTATGTTGAGGAGTGAGGCCTTAATTTCCTGTGCCCAAAATAATTTCTCCACTCGCCAGCACAGCAGCTTAGTAGTTAATACTTTTGCCTTGAAGCACTGGGGTCATTGGTTCGAATCTCGGCCAGGACACTGTCTGCAAATAGTTTGCCTGTTCTCCCTGTGTTTGCGTGGATTCCACAGGGTACTATGGTTTCCTCCCAAGCTCCAATGGCATGCTGGTAGGTAAATTGTTTACGGTCTAAATTGACCCTAGTATATTCTACTGAGCGTCAATTGATAAGGACTTTGAGTCTCCAGAGAGAAAATCACTATAGAAATGTAGCGGGTATTTAAATTTGGGGGGGAGCATCTGGGTTATTTAACCCAGATGTACTAATTGTTAGGGAATCTGAGAATCCCTTTTGTGGTTCTTGGAGGACTCTGGTGGTGCAAGGTTCCCTGTGGCCTGCAGGTGGCGTTGTCGCCCTGGGTCGGAGTTGAACCTGCACCGCAAGACTGTACCTTTTTGTCCTTTCCTGGCGCCGGTACAGCGCGGCGGGGAACCTGCTGTGACGCAAAGGGAGAGGAGATAAAAGGGGCAGACGCCCTGACCTTGGGGTTCAGAGTTGGAGGACGCGGCCGCGCCCAGGCACCTTCAGCCTGGGTGCTGGCGTTCCAGAGTTCCGGGCCCAGGTGCCCTTGACCTAGCCGAAGCGAGGGACTGAGTCCATCCCAGGCACCTTAAGCCTGGGGTGAGGTACTACGGCCAAGGCCTGGGACCCAGTAACTTCGACTGGGTTCCGCGAGGGTGGAGGAGTCCGAGGGGCCCTAAGGTGTTGGGACCCGTATCTGAGGCGAGGAGGCCGGGGAATGTAACCCTTCCGATTAGCCCGGTACAGCATTAATCCGGTGACGGCGGGGCCTCTGGTAACTCCCTTTTGGAGGGATGTCTTCCCCCTGACAGGAGCTGCAACGTAGCGAAGGTAACTCCAGTTCCTGTTCACTAGAGTCGCTGGAAGAGAAAAAGTCCATTTAACAGCCACTGTGCTTAGCAACCGTTGGTGAAACCTCAACGGTTTAGTTTCTTTGAGGATTGTGTCTTGACCTACTCCCCACCAATACTGGACTGTTCTATGGGTCTCAAACTGTCTGCTCGCAAAGGACTATTTGTTTGCCGTTATGGAATAAATAGGTGTTGGACCTTTTCAGTGTGTGGTACTCCAATTACTGGGAGCAAAGGGGGTTATCAGCAGAACAGACCTGGCTCTGAGCGTATACACAGCCCGAATGTAATCTGGTGCTGGCCTTCACCTCTACATGCTGTAATCTAGAGGACATGGGCCGTGGCGCACCTCGCTCTCCCCTTCAAGGTACCCCTAGACCGAAGCCAAAGTAACCGTTAAAGAAGAGAAAGAGGGTGAGGCCGCTACAGAAATATAAATGACTAATTAAGGTACAGTTTATTAGGCTGGGTCTATAGGCTGCTTAAATACAGTCATTTGGTAATGCAACATCTGTGCAAGTAGATGAAAAGCAGCAGGCAAAGCTCCACAAATTTACAAAAAAGTATTATTGATATTAAAACTGAAACATAGCTAAAGTTAGAGGTTAAAAGTTCATTTTTTCTCACCCCTGTAATGCTTGGAGTGAGTATCCAATAGTATGTCCTAGCAACAAGGCAAAATGACTTGCATATATGACAGTAAAATTAATGAACATTTTACAAGGATGCAGTTTCCCTAATTCTGCTGGGTGCCTTGACTGCTATTCCATTCCATGTGTAGCGATACCCTCAACTTAAGAGAGCCGCAAGTTTTGATTTGGGCCCTGAGTACAGCTTCCCCAACCCCCCGGCAATCTGCTCTACCCGCTCTGGCACAGTTAACCCACAGCAATTTCACATAAACAATCACTTATGCTTTAAATGTGGGTGTGTGGATTGATAACTCAGACTCATAGACAATGTTGTAAATAATAACTGACTTTACTGCTAGTGGTAAGATAAAAGGAGATAACATGCATGTAACATTTGGTTCACAACACATAAGCAGGTCCCTGCAGTTATAAATCACAATACTGTGTGTGTGTACCAGCAATGGAAAGGGGATGGAACGCCACGTGGGGCGACCGTTACCTAAACACCCTGTGGTGTGATAACTAACTTATAACTATCTAACGGATCAGGCCTGATCCCTAACCATGAAACTCAGTCTTAGAAGAAACACAAATCTTCACCGGCACAGGATCTGTAAAGGTGGTGCACTTGAAGTATTTAAAACCATGTATTTGTAATCCAATAGGGGGGGGGTAATTCCCCCTCACCGGAGGTGTTAGGCCTCGGAAGTCTAGTAGGCACAAAGTATAAAAGTAACAGTTTAAAGATGAGCTTTCGCTCGCTCACCACTCCGGAACACTTCCCTCAGTCCGGAACTTCCACCGGCTGTGTCAGTCCTCGTCCACAGCGGCTTCTGCGATCGGATCCCCGATCCAGATAACTTTAGAAGAGATGAGTCTGAATGCCACCCAGGCTCGCAAAGGGGGTGGAAGGCTCTTTGGTTCGCTCCACAGGCCCCAGGCTTCAGGCCTGGAACAGCACAGATCCGCACAGGTGTATCTCTCTCTGCCTCCCCGTGTCCAAAGAGAAAGAGCTAGGCCTCGCCCCCTCCTTATATTCCTTCCCCCATGAGTCTCTGGGGCATAACTCAAAACATCCTGTGAACCAGTGGAGCTCTGGGAACCGTAGTTCTTTCTCCTAATTAAAGGGGAAACACCCCGCTACACACTCCCCCCACTAAAACTCTTTGGTCCCCAAAGATAAACAATTTAACAACAATTCTGAACCAATCTACTGAATGCGGAGTATGATGTTGGTACAGGGAATTTCCACCAAAACTCAGAGGTGGGGTTCCCTGTACCACAGGTCACACTAGCATGGGTGGCCTGTCTAACTGTGCCAGAGAGTGAGCTGGGGTTGCCTTCCACCAAATGAACAGTGGAAGGATCTGAGCACTCAGTACTTCTTCTGGCAGTGGCAACAGAGTCCTCTGAGCTTTTTCCCAATTGAGGGTAGGTTAATTTCCTGGGAGGCCTCACGACTCTGTAAGTTCTTTGCTCCCTTGGGACTTCAGGCTCAGGTACCACAGGCTCTGTGTCAGGAACACTTTCTGACATCATCACTGATTCTGGGGCCTCTGTCTCTTCTTCATCTGAGTACAGGCCCGGAATATCTTCCCAGCATTCAGGCACACCACTGGATGGAATGAACTCTGTAGCTTCTGGGTTCAGGGTCCCATCCTGCATATCCTCAGTGGGTGGAAGGTCTATGGTGGGATTTTCCGGGGTTGGGGAAGGCCATAGCCACTCCAGTTCTCCTCTCCCATCTTCACTTGGTTGAGAAGCCTGTCCACCTCTAGATCGAGAGGTCTGAGACCGAGTGTTTGGGTCTGGGAGTATCCAAGATGGAAACAGATTCCGGTAGGTTCCTCACTGGAGGTATCCTGACTGCTTCTTTAAGTGGGAGTAAGTGGTTTCTGTGCCAGGTCTTCAAGGGTCCCACTCTCCCCTCTGGCTTTAACTTGTACACCGGTAGTCCAGGGAGTTTCCTACAAATAACGTAAGGCTCAGACCTCCACCTATCAGCAAGTTTGTGCTTCCCTGGGATCCCTAGGTTGCGTAGCAGAACACGGTCTCCAGGCTGCAGGTCTTGCACTCGAACCTTCAAATCATAGTTCCTTTTATTTCGGGCCCCTCTCTGGTCTAAGGCCGCTTGGGCTTGTTCATAGGCCGCTTTCAAATTATACCTAAGTCTGTCTACATATCCTTTGTGGGAGGTAGCAGAGGTATAGTCTAGAGAAATGCCAAAGGCCAGATCCACTGGCAATCTTGCTTCTCTCCCAAACATGAGGCGGTAGGGAGAGTAACCCGTCACATCACTGGTGGTGCAATTGTAGGCATGCACCAAAGTGGATATGTGTTGACTCCAATGCTGCTTCTTCTCTGTCTCCAGAGTCCCCAGCATGTTTAACAAAGTCCGATTAAACCTCTCAGGCTGGGCATCTCCTTGTGGATGATAAGGGGTAGTCCTGGTCTTTTCCACTCCCAGGGAGTCCAGTAGGTTCCGGATCAGGCGACTCTCAAAGTCCCTTCCTTGGTCGGAGTGGATTCTCTGTGGTAATCCATAGTGGACGAAGTATTTTTCTAGAAGCACCTTAGCTACAGTGGAAGCCTTCTGGTCTCTGGTGGGGAACGCCTGTGCATAACGGGTGAAATGATCGGTTACCACCAGAACATTTCCCAATCCACTCAAATCGGGTTCGAGGCAGAGAAAGTCAATGCATACCAGATCCATTGGGCCTTGACTCTGTAGGTGGCCCATTGGGGCAGCTTGATGGGGTAGAGTCTTCCTCTGGATGCATCGTGCACAGGAGTGGCAATATTCCTCAACTTCAGCCCTCATACAGGGCCAATAGAACCGGCTTCTGACAAGTTGGAAGGTTCTTTCAGCTCCCAGGTGACCATGCTGGTCATGTAAGGCAACCAGCACAGTCTCTCGGTGCTTCTCTGGGAGAAACAACTGCCATTTATCCTCGGAGTCATCAGAGGGGCCCCTTCGGTAGACCACTCCCTGATGGACCTGTAGCTTGTCTAGCTCTCTCCTTAGCAGACGAGCCTCCTTGGAGGGGTGATGTCGAAGTTTCTCTGGACTCTCGTTTTCCAATGCTTCAAAGACCAATCTCCCCATGGGGTCTTCCAATTGGTCGCACCTCAGTTCCTTCTTAGACAGCTTCGGTAAGCATTCCTCTTCAAGTTGAGTCACCCCGCAGTAGTGTTTTGGGACTCCCACTGTGGTAACTCCTATCTCCTCGGCTCTGGAGCCCCCTCTGGCTTGAAATTCAGCCCCCTGACAAAGGGCTCGCACCCCCTCCGGTGCTACCTGAGTCCAGTCCTCCCAGTCATCAGCCATGGTATGAGATCTTCGGGACAGGGCATCTGCATCCCTATTTCCAGTCCCTGGTCTGTATTTAAGACTGAAGTTGAACCCAGATAATGCAGCCAGCCACCTGTGTCCTGTGGCATCCAACTTGGCAGTGGTGAATAGGTAAGTCAGAGGGTTGTTATCTGTTTTTACTGTAAACTCTGCCCCATAAAGGTAGTCTCTTAGTTTGTCCACCACTGCCCATTTGAGGGCCAAGAACTCCAACTTATGAGTGGGGTAGTTCTTCTCCGAGGGGGTCAGACTCCGACTCACATAGGCCACTGGTCGCAGTTGCTCTTCATACTCTTGGTAGAGCACTCCACCTAGGCCTTCATGACTAGCATCAACATGTAACTCGTATGGTCTGGTGGGATCAGCATAGGCCAATACTGGGGCTGTGGTGAGGCTCCTCTTCAGGGTTCTGAAGGCCTCTTCACACCTGGGGGTCCACTGATCTTGAACCGACTCCCCGGGTCTTCTGGGTCCCTGGCCATCCTCTTCCCCTTCAGTCTTGAGCAGTTCATTTAGGGGCTTGGCAATACGGGCAAACCCATCCACATAGTAGGAGCAGAAGCCCAGGAAAGATCTAAGTTCAGTGACTGTTGTGGGTCTTGGCCAGGAGGTAACTGCCTCCAACTTCTCAGGATCAGTAGCCACCCCCTTTTCAGACACTATGTGTCCCAGATAGTTCACCGAAGACTGGTAGAACCGACACTTCTCGGGGGAAAGCTTTAGTCCCTCTTCACTAAGCCTTCTCAACACTTTCTCCAATCGGGCCTCATGTTCCTCCAAAGTTCTCCCGAAGACAATGACATCGTCCAGGTACACGAGGACTTCTATGAGGTTCATATCTCCGACAGTCTTCTCCATGAGACGTTGAAAAGTAGCTGGGGCCCCAGATAGGCCCTGAGGCATTCTATTAAACTCAAAGAACCCCACAGGAGTTATGAAAGCGGTCTTTTCTTTATCCTCTGGGTGCATGGGAATTTGATAGTACCCGCTCTTGAGGTCCATCACGCTGAACCACTTGGCTCCAGACAAACTCTGTAAGGCGTCCTCTATCCTTGGCGTGGTGTACTGATCAGGGGTGGTCCTCCTGTTGAGAGTTCTGTAGTCAATGCAGAGCCTCAACGACCCATTCTTCTTCCTGACCACCACTATTGGAGAGGCATAGGGGCTTCTGGATTCTCGAATCACCCCAGTCTTTTTCAGTTCTGCAAGCTGCTCCCTCAGATCCTCCAGATCTGCCAGCGGAACCCGCCTGACTCTCTCCCTGAACGGTTTGTCTTCTTGCAGGCGGATGTGGTGGGTAGCACTCCTCGCACACCCCACATCGAACTCATCTTTGGAGAAAATCTTCTCCCATCTAGTCAGCTGGGCCTTGGCTCTCTCTTTCCAGGCTCCAGGAAAATTCGGGTTCTCCATGGAAAGTTTTTCCCAAACATCTCCTTCTTCACCCGTCCCCTTTACTTCTGACCAGCTGACTGGGACAGCAGGACTCACCTGTCCCAACAGCATCCGGGCAGGGATCTCTATGGCCCTTTCTGTAGAGTTCCTCACACTCACCGGGACTCTTCCCCTGGCTTTCTTCAGGGCCTTGATTGGAATCACTTCCGGTATCACTTCCAGGCCAGAGTGATCTTCCCTTGGGTCGGATTCCAGCATGACAAAGGGACCAGGCTGCTCCCAGGTGAGCTTCACAGTGGCCCTGAGGCAAGCCACCTGTCCGGGCTGCAGCACCACTCCTTCTCTCCCCAGTCTCCACACCTTCCCTATCCCCTCTCCTGGGGTCTTCTGCTCCAACACTAACCGTTGGTAGGCTGTCTTCAGCATGGGATGGATGTTTGGATCTTGATGGCTCCTCATCTTCACCAGGGGCGTCAGAAGTCTTCTCACTAGATCCGTATTGGTGCCTATGATGAGGGACATCTTGCTGGCCCCGGGTGGTCTAGGACACACAACTGCCAGGGTGTCGAACACTTCTGTCTTCCCAGCCACAGAGGGGTCGAATGTCAGCTTTATGGGCAGATAACCATCATAGGGGAACCTCTGCATTCCCAGACCCCATATCTCCAGCTCTTCTATCTTCTGTATAGGCAAATGGCTTAAGTGCCTATCGTAGAAGTCTCTGTACAACAAAGTCACTTGAGCTCCAGTGTCCAGGAGGGCCTTCGTATATACTCCTTCCACCTGGATAGATACAGTGGGGGACGGGCCGACCAATTCTTCTGGGTACGGCCGGGTTGAGGTCACTTTCTTCTGAGGACTTGTCTTCATCCAGTTTGTTTTTGACTTTATTCTCTCTTGAGCCCGGTATGCATTGACCTTCCCCACCCTAATGGGAGTACAAACCCGCTGAGGGATGTTATTGTCTCTTGGTTGTAGGCATTCCTTCTTGGGAGTGCTAAATTTCTTCTGAGGGGTCTTGTCCCCTCTCTCTGGTGTGTATCTTGGTTGAGAGACCCTAGATTCCTTCTGAGGAGTTTTGTTCTCTCTCTTTTGCTTCCTTCCATTCAGTTTGGAGCTCACTGAAAGAGATGGGCACCCGGTTGACTCCCTCACCGGGGCCCTCTGGAGTTTCCCGCCGGCTGGCGATTATCCATTTTCTTCTTCTTGGGACTGGAACACCTACTGGCAAAGTGGCCACTGCCCCCGCAGTTGTAGCATAGCATCTCTTCTCGGTCCTGTATGGAGGCTGGTTCTGAGGTATTCGGGAACAACTCCTTTCTTGGACTTGGTTTCTCTGCTCTTCTTTGATCTTTCTCCATCAAAGAGGTCAGCATCTCCAACACTTGGGACATTTGTGATTTCAAAGTGTCGACTTCTGCATCTCTTTCCGGGCTCTTGACCGAACTGACCAACACTGGTACAGGGGTGACACTCACCCTGGCCACCTGCTGATCTCTCTGCAGCGCCTCTTCGTCCCTAATAATTTTTATTAGATCAGAGTAGGTCAGTGACATTCCTCCTCCTGAGGTTTTCAGGTGCAGCCAGACTGGGTCTGAGCGCCGCGCTCCCCTCATGATCTGCTTCATTCGTGCTTCATCCGCATCTTTGGGCAGCATTCCCTTCTTCAGGACGATCTTGCATAACAGCCTGTTTAACCTTCTAACATACTCTGACAGTTTCTCATTCGGCTGCTGGATAGTATGTTCAAATTGGTAGACCATCTCTGTCACCTTCTCCAGCTGTCCAAACTCTTCCTGCAGCATGGCCAGACAATCTTGAGCTGTACAGTTTGCATTTCCAAACCGGAAGCTCTTCACCGCTTCTGCCGTGGCACCTTTCAAACTTTCTAAAACTCGTTGTCTTTTCTGTGCTTCAGGCACCTCCCATGCCTCTACTGCTTGTAATGCCTGTTCCACCCAAGTGTCAAAATCTTCCTCCCCCGCAGGGACGGGGAGCTCCCCCGAGAATGTTTTTAGTCTCCGGTAGCTAGTCTCTACGTGCACTGTGCTTGTCTTCTGACAGTTTGTTAGTAGATCCCCTAACGCCTTTATTAGTTCGGGTGATATGGCCGTGGCAGGTGCAGGCGTCACCGGAGGTGTCGCTCCGTCTTTCCTCTCTGGCGGGGTACGGGCCGCAACCTGCGGTGATCCCGTTGGTGATAGCTCTTTCTTAATAGCGTGCGCCAAACTATAAGATCTGTTATCCGGCATCCGCGCATATTTGCATTTACAAGCCTCTGGCTTCCTATCTGAATATTCCACTAGCGTATACTGGTGTGAGGTGTCTGGGTCTGACTTCATTAACCCTTCCATCGTTTCGGTCGACCATTCCTGACCCGGAATGTTAATGACCACTGACTGGCTTGGATCTGTCTTAGCTACTTCACACCACGTTCTGATGTCTTTCGGGTCCATGCCGGTAAGTCTTGGCGGGCTCTCACCGCTGTCTCAGTAATCCCGGATTTACGAGCCCCCACGTGTAGCGATACCCTCAACTTAAGAGAGCCGCAAGTTTTGATTTGGGCCCTGAGTACAGCTTCCCCAACCCCCCGGCAATCTGCTCTACCCGCTCTGGCACAGTTAACCCACAGCAATTTCACATAAACAATCACTTATGCTTTAAATGTGGGTGTGTGGATTGATAACTCAGACTCATAGACAATGTTGTAAATAATAACTGACTTTACTGCTAGTGGTAAGATAAAAGGAGATAACATGCATGTAACATTTGGTTCACAACACATAAGCAGGTCCCTGCAGTTATAAATCACAATACTGTGTGTGTGTGTACCAGCAATGGAAAGGGGACGGAACGCCACGTGGGGCGACCGTTACCTAAACACCCTGTGGTGTGATAACTAACTTATAACTATCTAACGGATCAGGCCTGATCCCTAACCATGAAACTCAGTCTTAGAAGAAACACAAATCTTCACCGGCACAGGATCTGTAAAGGTGGTGCACTTGAAGTATTTAAAACCATGTATTTGTAATCCAATAGGGGGGGGGTAATTCCCCCTCACCGGAGGTGTTAGGCCTCGGAAGTCTAGTAGGCACAAAGTATAAAAGTAACAGTTTAAAGATGAGCTTTCGCTCGCTCACCACTCCGGAACACTTCCCTCAGTCCGGAACTTCCACCGGCTGTGTCAGTCCTCGTCCACAGCGGCTTCTGCGATCGGATCCCCGATCCAGATAACTTTAGAAGAGATGAGTCTGAATGCCACCCAGGCTCGCAAAGGGGGTGGAAGGCTCTTTGGTTCGCTCCACAGGCCCCAGGCTTCAGGCCTGGAACAGCACAGATCCGCACAGGTGTATCTCTCTCTGCCTCCCCGTGTCCAAGGAGAAAGAGCTAGGCCTCGCCCCCTCCTTATATTCCTTCCCCCATGAGTCTCTGGGGCATAACTCAAAACATCCTGTGAACCAGTGGAGCTCTGGGAACCGTAGTTCTTTCTCCTAATTAAAGGGGAAACACCCCGCTACACATGTTTTCTGGAAAAGGTTAACTTTGCCTTTAAATTGTCACACAGCAGAGCTGTAGCTGTAGTCATATAACGTTTCTGCAAAAGGATAACACAGCTAAACCATCATCATGACTGTTTTCTCATACCTAATTCACATAATCCTGGGTTACTGCAAACTTGGAACTGCTACTTTTCCACTAAAAGACTGTTGAACTCTTTTAGACAGAAGCACTTATTTCTTCACTGTGGCAAAATGTTTTCTGTACATAAATTAATTATACAAATTGACAAGTCTAGAGTTGGCATCCCTGTGAATAGTGGCAAAATACTGAGCTTGTGGTATCTAGTTGCTCTTCCACTATTTTACGCAGACATTTGTTAAAGCTATTATGTTGTAAGCGCACCGACGGCTGCTGGAGCTACTGTGGGTCTGGTTGAACTAGGAACTAATGAAGAGGAAATGACTAAACATTACTCCATGTATCATAAAGCAGGTGTAAAATATAAATGGGTTTTCAGTGGTCACTGAATTCATTCTTCAAGCTTGGATCTTACTGAGTGAGTCACAATATCTGTTCCCACTGACCTCATCAAAGGAAAATTACACTTATATGTGGCTCTTTACCCCCCAAAATGAGCTCTGGAAACATAGCAACTCAATTATTATATACAATCTTACGTCTGTGTCCAGGTTACAATATAACATGAGCACCATACAACTTTTTGTTGTAGAGACTGAATTAGATAGTACTGATTTTCCACAGCTGATGACTTTGGTAATAAAAAATGCATGAATGAAAGTTTGTGAATTCAATTTTTTTTTTTTTCAGATTGCTCTGCAACACCTAGGGGCCTACTTATGGGTCAGCAAGTAATGAATGATTAAAGTGTATGTAGCGGACTCACCCCTCTCACCCCTTCTTATTCTCGGCTTGCGGTCTTGTCTAGGGGAAACCTGGGGGGGAAGAATGAGATCCACCACGGCCCATGTCCTCTTCTGGATAGAGGTGAAGGCCCGAACGTAATTTACCATCGGGTCGTGTGTATAACCCGGGGTCAAGTCTTTCCTCTAACTGACCCCCCTTTTCTCCCAGTAACCAGAGTTCCACACCACTGAAAAGGTCCAACTCTTATTTATTCTTTAGCAGCAATAAATCGTCACTTAGCACAGACAGGTTGTGACCAACGAACAGTTCAGTACAGGTGGGGAGTAGGTCAAGGCACAATCCCTTAATCAAACTAAACCATTGAGATATCACCAACGGTTATGGCGCACAGTGGCTGTGAATGTACTTCTTTCTTTCTTTGAGTCTCTACCAGCAACTCTGACGAACATGAAATAGGAGTTACCTTCTTTAAGCTGTGGCCCCAGTCAGAGGGAAGACATCCTTCCGAGAGTGTTACCGGAGGCCCCACCATCACCGGCAAATGCTGCACCGGGCTGTTCGGAAGGGTTACACTCCCCAGCCTCCTCGTCTCAGATTCGGGTGCCCAACACCTTAGGGCCCCTCGGACTCCTCCACCCTTGCGGAACCCAGTCGAAGGTACTGGGTCCCAGGCCTCCTCAATAGTACCTCACCCCAGGGCTAAAGGTGCCTGGGATGGACTCCATCTCCCGCTCCGGCCAGGCCAAGGGCCCCTGTGCCCGGAACTCCGGAACGCCTGCACCCAGGCCGAAGGTGCCTGGGCGGGGCGGTGTCCTCCGACTCTGAACCCTGAACTCAGGGCGTCTGCCCCTTTTATCTCCTCTCCCCAGCGTCACAGCAGGTTCCCCGCCCTGCTGTACAACCGCCGGAAAGGGACAAAAAGAGTACAGTCTTGCAGTGAGGGTTCAACCCCCAGCCCAGGGCAACAGCGCCACCCTCGGACCCCAGGGAACCTCACACCACCAGAGTCCTCCATAAACAATAATCAGCGCATCTGGGTTACACTACCACCCAGATGCTTCCCTTAAATTTAAATACCCGCTACATGTATATGAATCAATAATCTGTTTTTAAGAATGTTTGGCATCAGACTTTGCTCTATAAAGTATTCTTAAGGAAAATGTGTAAATCTTTTGAAAATGTTGCCTGGAGATCCTACCAGTAACCTCACATAGTGACTGCCTGCCATGTGATCACCTTCAGTTGGTCATTGAGCTGCCTATCAGGTCTATTAGGCAGATCGAGCTGTTGCTAATTGTGAAGCAGTGGCTTAGTGCTGTCAACTGGGTATCAACAGGAGGTGCTCTTACTGGCAGGATCCCCTGGTAAGAAACTTTGCAACAGATATACAAAAAACTATTTGCTTAGGAAAATTGTTTACAGTGAGGTACTGTACATTGCCAAACATACTTAGAAATAGATTTTTGGTTTACATACAGTTTAAGTTAGAGTATTTGGTTTTTTCACGATAATATATTTGAGCCACTATGGAGGCTTGAACCATACAATTGTCAACATCCACATCTGCCACATATTTGCTGATCTCGCCATACATCTCCTGCTCTGCAAATTAAAGTAGAGCTATAGGCAAAACTTTTTTTTCCATATTGGATAGAGCAAGGAAGAGTTATAACCCCTGTAAGGGTTATAACCCCTGTAAGGTTTATTTTTGCTATCTTTGTCCCATTGCAGAGTTCCATAGCCAAACAGGAAGTGATATGAAATCCCTGAAAATTAAGGCAATTTCTTGGGGACCAGAACTAGTGTCTTCATTGGAAGATTTCCCCTCTATTACTTTTCTGGGGACAACCCAAAATATGGCATTTTCTTTTACTTTCACTTTCAATGGTAATGATAAACAGGACAAATAGAGAGGATGAATCTCCCTAATGCAAACCTAGACAGCAAAAAAAAAAAAAAAACTGACCGGTCTTCTAATCCCTCTCCCCTCTCTATTCCAAACAAAAACCTTGAATTGTGAGCATAATTTGTTCCAGGGAGCATGCTTGTAATCCAAAGCACTTGTATATCAAAGAAAATTTCCCCATAAGAAATAATGGAAACCTAAATGATCTGTTCCACAACCAGTTTTTCAAAACTCCTTCAGTTTATAGTCCATGTAAAAAGATTATAGCAATGTGATTGTTGTGTAACCATAAAATGTCCATCCAAAAATGGAAGCCTTCACAAGGGGATTAGAAGCAAAATCTAGTAGGAGCTACAGAGTATAAAAGAGAAGAGAGGTGCCTCTAAGTGTAGCAATATGGTTACATTTATTGAAGATACAACATTTAGCAACTCACATGGTTGATGATTAAAAGAGGCACATCTAAGTATGCAGGCATCTGGGGTAAAGCGGTCCACATAGACCATCCCCCGCACCGCTGGCTCTCACCGCTGTCAGTCTTCAATCGTGACTGGGAAGACTACCCTGCAGTAGAGCGTTTTGAAAGCGTGGCTTGAACCACTCGTGGAGCCCAGCGTGGAAAGGAACAACGTCAAAGGCGGTAAGGAAGATGGTCTATGTCAGGGGTGCCCAACCTTTTGAAGAGTGAGGGCCACTTAAGCAACTTGGTAACAGGTTGCGGGCCATAATGAGCGGAGCGGGCGGATGGCAGGTCCGTGTCCGCTCTGTACATGCAGAGCGGACACGGATACAGCCCACTATACTTTTTTTTTTGCGGATTGGATTGGAGGTAGGACACAGGTTGGTTTACATCTGCCACTCTTTAGAGGTGAATAAAGGGTCCAATTGGGTCGGACTGACCGTGTGAAAGGGGCTCAAGGCTGCTTTCACACAGATGCGCTGCAGTCTACCTGCACCGTGGGTACAACGCAGTGTACCTTTTGGCTTTCCTGCACTTTGCAATAGACTTCTATTGTATTCTGCAGGTTTGGTGCACTTTCAGAAAGCTCACCAATTTCGCAGGTAATACAGAAGTCTATGGCTCAGTGCAGGTAACCCGCAGGTAAACTGCTTTGCACCTGAGGATCAGTTTGAAAGCAGCCCAGTAACCACTGCAGAACAGATATGCCCATATATACACTGTGATTTTAGTAATAAAACTGACCTTTTAATAACAGTATTCTTTTCTATTCCATCCCAGAGCAGGAGGTCGCGGGCCACATCAGAGGGCTCCGTGGGCCACTGGTTGGGCACCCCTGGTCTATGTGGACAGCTTTACCCTGGTTGCTTGCATACTTGGATGTGCCTGTTTTAATCATCAACCATGTGAGTTTCTAAATGCTGTACCTTCATTAAATGTAACTGTATTGCTACACGTAGAGGCGCCTCTCTTCTCTTGTATACTCAGTTGTGACTTGACGCTACTTGGCTATCAAGAAATCGCTTGTATATCAAGTCAAAATGTATTAAATTTTGCTTGTCTTGCAAAACACTCTCAAACCAAGTTACTCTCAAACCAAGGTTATTTGTGTGTGTGTGTGTATACAGTATCCCACAAAAGTGAGTACACCCCTCACATTTTTGCAAATATTTTATTATATCTTTCCATGTGACAGCACTGAAGAAATTACAATTTGCTACAATGTAAAGTAGTGAGTGTACAGCTTGTAAAAACAGTGTAAATTTGCTGTACAATACCCTCAAAATATCTCAACACACAGCCAATAATGTTTAACCGCTGGCAACAAAAGTGAGTACACCCCTAAGTGAAAATGTCTAATTTGTCAATATTTTGTGTGTCCACCAGTATTTTCCAGCACTGCCTTAACCCTCTTGGGCATGGAGTTCACCAGAGCTTTACAGGTTGCCACTGGAGTCCTCTTCCACTCCTCCATGATGACATCAGGGAGCTGGTGGATGTTAGAGACCTAGCGCTCCTCCACCTATTGTTTGAGGATGCCCCACAGATGCTCAATAGGGTTTAGGTCTGGAGACATGCTTGGCCAGTCCATCAACTTTACCCATAGCTTCTTTAGCAAAGCAGTTGGTCGTCTTGGAGGTGTGTTTGGGGTCGTTATCATGTTGGAATACTGCCCTGCGGCCCAGTCTCTGAAGGGAGGGGATCATGCTCTTCTTCAGTATGTCACAGTACATGTTGGCATTCATTGTTCCCTCAATGAACTGTAGCTCCCCAGTGCCGGCAGCACTCATGCAGCTCCAGACCATGACACTCCCACCACCATGCTTGACTGTAGGCAAGACACACTTGTCTTTGTACTCCTCACCTGGTTGCTGCCACACACACTTGACACCATCGGAACCAATAGGGATGAGCTTTGAGTTTGAGTCAAACTCATGTTCAAATTTCGAACATTATGGGCCGTTCGCGCCAAATTTTAGTGGCGCGTCACGGGCCATAATTCACTGCGGCATCGCAGTGCATTGCTGGCTGATGATTGGCCAAGCATGCACTATGACCCGCATGCTTTGGCCAATTACAGCGCGGTAAGAACAGAGAGCCATAATTGGCCAAAACCAGGGTGGCTTTGGCCAATTATGTCTCGGGGGGGTTTAGTACACGCCCCACACTATATGAGGCCGCCTGCGTGGCGGCCTTGTGTAGTGTGTTGCAGGGGCAGTGAAAAAGAGAGGGAGGGAGAGAAAGAGAGATATAGATAGTGTCATCTCATTTGAGTTAGATAGAGCAGGCAGGCAAGTCAGTTAGCTGCAGTTACAGTGTGTAGAGGATATATATGCATCCTAGGTGTTGCGTAATATATATGTAGCGACCTCACCTCTCACTCCCTCCTTCTCTGTCAATGTCAATGGCTCTCGTCTAGGGGACCAGGGAAGAGAGTGTGACGCACCACCAGCTCGTACCCTCCAGTGTGTAGATGTGTGACCTATACCCAATTACCTTTGGGTCTGTGCCCCTGTCCAAAGCCAAAGCTCCCCTTGAGGATGATCCTTTAACTCCCAGAAAGCCAAGTTCTACACCATTGAAAGTCCAACACTTATTTATTCTTGTAGAGCAATAAATAGTCCTTTGCGAGCAGACTGGTTAGACAATGAACAGGCAAGGTGAAGAGGAAGGTCCAGGCACAAACATAAACTTATTACTCTCCTTTTTCAGTACGTGCAAACAGGCTAGGCGCACGGTCGCTGCCACCGACCGTGAGGGTGGTCGCTGCCACCGACCAGGTGAGATAGGATTTAGGCCTCTGCCACCGACCTGGGTTTCAGTTGGGTCGCTGCCACCGACCATGAGAACATGAACTACCTTCTTGAGATGCGGCCCCTGTCAGGGGAGTCATCCATCTGGACGGTCACCAGAGGACTCCACCGTCACCAGCCAATGCTGCGCTGGATCTCCGGGAAGGTCACTTCTCTGGTCCCCCTCGCCCTAGATTCGGGTGTCCAAAACCGGAGGACACCCTAGGAATCTTCCGTCCCATGCGGGACCCAGTCGGAGGTACTGGTGCCCAGGCCTCCAGAGAGTACCTCACCCCAGACCTAAGGTGTCTGGGGTGGAATTGCAGCTCCGTCCCCGGGCCGAGGGCGCCCGGAGACCACCAGCACACACCCCCAGGCTGAAGGTGCCTGGGCGTGGACCCCGAACAGAGGATGTCCGCCCCTTTTATCCCCTCTCCCAGCATGCACAGCATGTGTGTGTATGTGTATGTATGTATGTATGTATGTATATATATATATATGCATGTGTATGTGTGTGTGTGTATGTGTATATATATATATATATATATATATATATATATATATATATATATATATATAATGTGTGTGTGTATGTATGTTGGTGTGTGTGTGTGTATGTGTGTGTGTGTGTATATATATATATATATATATATATTGTATTCAGTTTAGCTAGATCCGTTCCTGTTATTCTCTTCATAATATACTGACAGGCAGGCAGGTGATTGTGCTGGCTGCAGTATTTTCATTTAGTGTACTGTGTCCTTTGCACCTAAAGCTACCTGAATACAATTGCTGGTGTTCTCATACTAATACAGGCAGGGAGCTGCAGTATTTTCATTTAGTGTACTGTGTCCTTTGCACAGTGTGCACCTAAAGCTACCTGAATACAATTGCTGGTGTTCTCATACTAATAATACTACAGGCAGACAGTTGATTCTGCTAGCTGCAATGTAATCAGTATATATATACATCCCAGCTTTGTGCAGCTACATCTCCCTGCAGGCCATTAGTATGTCTGGAAGGACAACAAGGAGAGGTAGACAGTCACGAGCCAATAAAAGAGGGCAAGCAGGCTCTGTGTCTAGAGGCAACAGTGCTGGTCGTGGACACGGTGCATCCTCATCAGCACGTGGCCGTGGGACATGCTTGTCCTTTTTTACAGCAGCTGGCCGTGTTAAGCCGCAACGTGCCGAAGACTTGGTAGAGTGGATGACCAAGCTGGTCCTCATCCTCCTCATCCCCTCTCACCCAGGCTCAGGGTACTTTGTCTGGCAAAGCAGCTGCCAAAGCGGCCTTGGCTCAATGGCATCAGTCACTCCTTCCCTAGCCCCACCATGTCCTCCTGAGGAGTCCCCCAAACTGTTTGACCACAGTGTTGGGTACATGCTGCAGGAGGATGCGCAGCGTTTTGAAGGCTCCGATGATGGTACCCAGCTAGAGGAAGGCAGTAACGTGAGCCCAGAGAGGGGGTGCCCAAGAAGGACCGCAATCTGGCAGTCATGTTCCCCCAGCTGCAGCATACTGCCAGGTTTGCTACAATGATGAAGAGGGAGGGGATGATGAGGTCACGGACTCTACGTGGGTGCCTGATAGGAGAGAGGAGGAGGAGGAGCAGGCACATCTCCAACGAGGCAGGATGCCCTCCAGGGGCCAGCTTAAGGGCATCACACCGCAGAGCTCCGCATGTGCAGGGCGCTGCTGTCTCTGCACGTTATTCCAAAAGTTCTTTGGTGTGGGCCTTTTTTGAGACGAGTGCATCAAATCGCAGTGCTGCTATTTGCAACATATGTCTCAGGTGTATCTCGTGTGGGCAAAACATCACCCGCTTGGGCACCATATGCTTGATCAGACATATGTCGACCTGCTATGCAGTTCGTTGGCAAACACACCTAAAAGACCCACACCAAGGAACAAAGTGGACCTCTCCTTGCTCCTCATCAGCTGGGATCTCCAACCCCACTATACCTTCAGTCCTCTCTGAAACCTGCACTGGGAGAGGAATGAAGGCGTAGAATTACGTGTCACAGCCAAGTACTTGTGGGCAATCTGCTATCGGTACACCAACGTCAGATTATACCAGGCAAATTTCCCTGCCCCAGCTGCTGCACCGCCAAAAGAAGTTCGCTCCCAGCCATCCACATTCCCAGCGGTTGAATGCTAGCTTGGCTAAATTGCTAGCACTTCAACTGCTGCCTTTTCAGTTGGTAGACTCTGCCCTCTTCCGGCTCTCTACCGGCATGTGGAAGACAATGTCTTGGCCTCGCTGGACAGGGCGAGCAGTGGTAAGGTGCATATTACCGCTGACTCATGATCCAGCAGGCATGGACAGGGACGTTACCTATCTTTCACGGCGCACTGGGTGACTCTGGCAGCTGGGAAGGATGCAGGACAAGGTGCAGTAGTGTTGGAGGTTGTTCTGCCACCACGCCTTCAAAATGCTACTTCTGGTTATTCTGACACACCTCTCTCCTCCACCCGCTCCTCTTCTTCCTCCATGGCCTCTTCCTGTGCTTTGTCCTCGGAACCAGCAGTGCTCCGTAGGCGTTCAAAGGGCTACGCAAGTACGCAGGCAAAAAGATGCCATGCGGTGCTTGAGCTTGTGTGCTTGGGGGACAGGAGCCACACTGGAGCAGAGATTCTGTCGGCTCTGCAGGGGCAGGCTCAGAGGTGGTTGACGCCACACCAGCTTAAGCCAGGAATGGTGATTTGCGACAATGGCACCAACCTCCTCTCCACCCTCCAACAGGGACAACTGACCCATGTGCCCTGTTTGGGTCACGTCCTTAACTTGGTGGTGCAGCGGTTCTTGGGCAGGTACCCAGGCTTACAGGATGTCCTGAGGCAGGCCAGGAAACTCTGTGTCCATTTCCGCCGGTCATATAATGCCATTCCTCGGCTGGCTGACCTGCAAAAGGAATACAACCTGCCCAAGAACCGCCTAATCTGTGACATGCCCACCAGGTGGAACTCAACGTTGGCCGTGCTGCAGCGGCTGCACACGCAGCAGAGGGCCATCAATGAGTATCTGTGCCAATATGGCACCAGGACAGGGTCAGGGGAGCTTGCTTTTTTTTGGCCACGCCAGTGGGTCATGATCAGGGATACATGCACTGTCCTGGCACCATTCGAGGAGGCCACGAGGATGGTGAGCAGTGACAGTGCATGCATCAGTGACACTGTCCCTCTTGTCCACCTGCTGGAGGATACGCTGCATGGAATAATGGACAGGGCACTTGAGGCAGAACAGAGGGAGGAAGAGGAGGACTTCCTTACCTCTCAAGGCCCCCTTTATCCAGACAGTGTTCCTGCTGGCCCGCCTATCACACAGAAAGAGGAGGAGGATTGTGTCAGCATGGAGGTGGAGCCTAGCACTCAGCATCAGCAGCAGTCTTCAAGGGATCAATTACAGTCCCAAGAAACCCATGGACTTGTACGTGGCTGGGAGGAGGTGGCTGCGGATCATGTCGTCCTGAGTGACCCAGAGGACTCCGGACCAAATGCCTCAGCAAACCTACGCTGCATGGCCTCCCTGATCCTGCAAAGCCTGCGGAAGGATCCTCGTATTCGTGTGTTAAAGGAGAGGGATCATTACTGGCTGGCAACCCTCTTTGATCCACGTCACAAGGGTAAGGTTGCAGACCTTATCTTGCCGTCGCAGAGGGAGCAGAGGATGAAACATCTTCGGGAGGCCTTGCAGAAAGGTCTGCGCAACACGTTCCCAGAGACTGGGAGGTTACAAAATCCTGGTCCTGGACATCGTGTTGCTGAGGCTTCGGTCAGTCAAAGAAGGAGCGGTGGAGAAGGTGGCCGTCTGACCGATGCGTTCAGACAATTTTTTAGTCCGCAGCCCCAAGGTATGATCGGTTCCAGCAACCATCGCCAGCGTCTGTTTTACATGGTGCAGGAATACCTAGGGGCAAGATCAGACTTGGACATCTTTCCCACCGAAAATCCTCTGGGTTACTGGGTCTTGAGGATGGATCACTGGCCAGAGCTTGCACAGTATGCAATTGAGCTACTGGCCTGTCCTGCATCCAGCGTTCTTTCGGAACGCACATTTAGTGCTGCTGGAGGCTTTGTAACCGATCACAGGGTGTGCCTGTCCACCGAATTGGTCGATCGGCTGACCTTCATAAAAATGAATCAGTCTTGGATCACCAGCTACCAAGCACCTGATGCTGATGTAACTGAATAATGTTTTTTTAAAAGGGAGATCCCTTCAAGACTGCCTATGCTGATGCTGAGTGACTATCCTGTTATGCTGAGTGACTATCCTCTTCCTCCTCAATGTTCATGCTTATAGCTTGTAAGAACATTTTTGCTTCTGGGCACCGCCACCAGTGGCTAAGGCCCTGTTTAACAGGGGCATGTAATTACAATTTTTGATGCAATACTTTGCAGCAGGGCTAATTTCTGCGCTCCAACTATAGTATCTGTGAGGGGTTGCAGTTTTGTGGCAGTGTTGTGGCACCAGTGCCTAAGGCCCAATTTTTCTGCCCCTGTTCAACAGGGGCATGTGTCAGGAACCATGAATCAGACTGAGACAGAAGTGCAGTTAAATAACACTTGTTTAATAATAAAAAGGCAAACAGAGTAGCGTAGTCAAAACATAGCCAGGGGTCAAACCGGATCAGGTAGTCAGCCAAGCCAAAGTCCAAGAGCCAGGGATAAAGGTAGAAGTTCAGCAAGCAGGATCTGTAGCCAGAGGGAATGTATTAAAGCAGGTCTTCAACTGGAACACAGGGGAAAGTCTGTAGTGATGTTAACACAGGCGAAGGCGAAAGAGCAAATGAACTGGAAGTCCTTAAGTAGGCAGCTGACGAGCGGATCCTCAACAGGTGAATCACTGTGGAGAGATGGAAGCTGGCAATTAGCTGACAGCTGAGCTGCCAGCACAGAGAAGGAAGGGCTGAGCCCAGCCCTGACAGTACCCCCTCCTCAATGACCCCTCCCCCTCAGAGGACCACCGGGCATGAGGGGAAAACGTCTATGGAAATCATGGAAGAGGTCAGGGGCGTGTACGTCCGAGGATGGGACCCAAGATTGTTCCTCCGGACTGTAGCCCCTCCAATGCACCAGGTACTGTATGCGCCCACGGAACCTACGGGAGTCAACAATGGACTGTACTTCATACTCATGGTTCTCAACCTGTATAGGGTAAGGATGTGGCACCGAGGTGGTAAAATGGTTGCAGACCAAAGGTTTCAATAAGGAGACATGAAACACATTAGATATGCGCATACTGGAAGGGAGGTCCAACGTGTAAGCCACTGGATTTATCCTGCAAAGGATACGGAAAGGCCCAATAAACTGAGGTGCGAAATTCAGGGAAGGGACACGAAGTCGCAGGTTGCGAGATGACAGCCAGACCCTGTCCCCGACCAGGTAAGAAGGCGCAGGCAGGCGTCTGCACCTCTTGTTAGCCTGTCGCAAAGCCTCCTAGACTTGTACCCAAGTGGAACGAAGACCACGGAGATGTTCCTCTAACGCAGGAATACTCTGTGGAACAAATGAGTCAGGCAACATGGAAGGTTGGAAACCATAATTCGCCATAAACGGGGACAACTGGGAAGCAGAATTCAGAGCACTATTGTGAGCAAACTCTGCCCATGGTTGTTGTGATGGTCAGAAATATAGCAACGCAGGAATTGCTCCAAGGACTGATTGGCTCGTTCTGCGGCCCCATTAGACTGCGGGTGATACGCAGAGGAGAAAGCAAGCTGAATTCCCAACTGTGCACTAAAGGCTCGACAGAACCGGGACACAAACTGACTTCCCCTGTCTGAGACAATGACCTTGGGTAGGCCATGTAAGCGAAAGATCTCCCGAGCAAAAATGGAAGCCAGTTCCTTAGACGTAGGCAACTTCTTAAGTGGAATACAGTGAGACATTTTCGAGAACCGGTCTACCACCATAAGAATAACTGTGTTGCCCTGGGAGTTGGGTAACTCCACAATGAAATCCATAGACAGGTGGGTCCAGGGCCTCTCACCATAGGTTATGGGTTGTAGGAGGCCCAATGTAAGGTGTCGTGGAGTCTTACTCTGAGCACACACGGAACAGGCAGCTACGAAGGCGGCTACATCGGCACATAGACTAGGCCACCAGAATTGTTGGGAAATGGCCCAAAAGAGTTGATTCTTCCCAGGGTGGCCAGCAGCCTTGGGTGAATGGTAAGTCTAGAGCACGGTGGTGCGGAGACTCTCGGGAACAAAGCAGCGGTCACAAGGTTTCTCAGGAGGGGCATCGACCTGAGCAGCCAGAATTCTGTCACCCAAAGGAGAAGTAAGACTGGTGTGAACCGTAGCCAGAATACGATCAGGAGGAATCTCAGGAACCGGAACCAACTCCATCTTGGAAGTGGAGGAAAATTGTCGTAACAAGGCGTCAGCCCATACATTCTTAGTACCGGGTAAGAATGAGACAATGTAATTGAAACTCGACAGGAAAAGAGACCATCGTGCCCTTCTGGGAGAGAGGCGCCTAGCCTCAGACAAGAATGTGAGATTCTTATGGTCAGTAAGAATGAGAACCGGCACAGTGGTACCTTTGAGGAGATGTCTCCATTCTTTCAGGGCTAAAATGATCACCAAAAGCTCCCTGTCACCAATCTCATAATTGCACTCCGCAGGTGACAATCTCTTGGAAAAGTAGCCACACGGATGCATAGCGCTGTCAGAGCTAGGACGTTGAGACAGAAGGGCGCCAACTCCAGTCTCAGAAGCATTGACTTCAAGGATAAAAGGCAACGTGGGATCAGGATGTGCCAACACAGGAGCAGAAACAAAGGTAGTCTTAAGACTCTCAAAAGCCTTAATGGACTTTGGAGACCAAGTCTGTGGGTTACCGTTCTTTCTGGTCATATCAGTCAGGGGCTTGACCAGAGACGAGAAGTTACGAATAAACTTCCGATAATAGTTGGCAAAGCCAAAAAAGCGATGCAGAGGACGTAAACCCACGGGTCGAGGCCACTGTAGCACTGCAGAAAGTTTCTCTGGGTCCATCGAAAAACCAGCAGTGGAAATGACATAACCCAGGAATTTAACCTGTTCACAATGGAATTCGCACTTCTCCAGTTTACAATAGAGATTGTTCTCTCTTAATTTCTGAAGCACTCGACAGACATCTGTGTGGTGGCTCTCCAGGGACTTAGAAAATATGAGGATATCGTCGAGATAAACCACCACACATAACTGCAACAAGTCTCGGAGGACATTGTTAATAAACTCCTGGAAAACTGCTGGAGCATTACAGAGGCCAAAAGGCATTACGAGGTACTCATAATGACCTATTCTGGTATTAAACGCAGTTTTCCACTCGTCGCCCTCCTTAATCCTGACGAGATTGTATGCCTTTCTCAAATCAAGCTTCGTGAAGACCGCTGCTCCCTTGAGGCGGTCAAATAACTTCGTAATCAATGGGATCGGATAGGCATTCTTAATAGTGAAACGATTGAGACCCCTATAATCGATACAAGGTCTCAGTTCACCACTCTTCTTCTTCACGAAAAAGAAACCAGCACCAGCAGGAGACGAGGATTTGTGGATGAAAAGACAAGGAAAGTGCATCTGCAACATACTCCTCCATGGCCTTCTCTTCCAAGGCCAACAGAGGGTAAACCCGGCCACGAGGGGGTATGGCACCAGGTTGAAGGTCAATTGCGCAATCATACGACCGGTGTGGAGGCAACGTACCGGCTTGACCTTTATCACTGACATCGCTAAAATCGCGGTACTCCTCCGGCAGGGAGGAGAGTGAAGAGGTGCACAGGACTTTGGCTACCTTCTGGAAGCATCTCTCACTGCACTGTGGCGACCAGGACAGAACCTCAGCACGGAGCCAATCAAAAGACGGGTTGTGCCTCTGTAACCAAGGATAACCAATAACCAGCGGAAACTTAGGT